>CM041776.1:392784787-392920636 GCA_023374045.1 Limonium bicolor | reverse complement strand
ATATAAGAAATTAATTAAATATTTTGTTTAATATCTATTTATTAACACTATATATTTGACATCAATAGCTCACAAATATCATATCATAGTTTTTAATTATACTTTTTTTCTAATTTTAAATCATGAGTTTTTTTATTTACATATATGAATTGTTAATTTTAATATTTTTCATATCATTGTTATTTTTTTATGACTTTAATTCATCACTATGTACACAATTACAATTGATGTTCATTTTTCAAAATAATTCAATTTTTATTATTTAGTCATTCCATTTATTTAATTTTTGTTTTTGTTGATTTAAATATTCATTTTTTGAAATTGTTTTCAAATTTTATATGATCTTTATTTTTGTGTATTTTATTTAATTCTTAAGTTTTAGTAAAACTTTATCATAAATTTCCTAGGTTAATGTAGGGGTATATAGTGGGAGGATAAACTAGGATATGAATTTAACTGAGGGGGTACCTCGTAATAAAACTGAAACCTCAAGGGTATCTCGTAATGAAAGTGAAACCTCTGTATCTTGTAAAGAAAATGAAACCTTAGGGGATCTCGTAATGAAAATGAAACCTCAGGATATCTCGTAAAATTCGCTAAAACCTCAGGGGTATATCGTGAAATTTCCCTTTATTTTATTTCCCCAGCTCAAACAACAATCAGAAAGCAATAGAAAATTGTATCCTCCGCTCAAAACAAACGCTCCCTTAATTCGTAACACGCTTTCAATTGTATATTTGATTGCAGATACACATTAATTTATGAGGAATATTGATTATAATCCCACCCTTAAACAATAATTTCCAGAGCGATCATATTTCTTAATTGACTCTCTTTCTTTGTACTTATCCATGGAAAAGATATCCAACTGCGTTTTGGTCAATGAGAATCAAAGAAATTATTTTATTCCCCGCGTTTTTTGGGCATCATTAGTTATCAATTTTATAATCTTAATTCTCTTATGTGAAAACTTTTCTTATATGAACGTCTATATTTCAAACATGCTCATAAAGATAACTACATTACATGTGTATGTAGTAGACAAAAACATATACATTAGACTTATAGAACATGTGCATTACACTTATAAAATATGTACATTACTTATATAACAAATATTATACACAAAAATAGTACTTTCAGTATAATTGTTTATTGTACAAAAATTTTCCTTATCCATTATACATGTTATTTGTTTTACAGTAAATGTAGTTATCTTTTGGTTACATGAGAATTAATTCTTATCTAAACCCATACGTAGATAGAAATAACTATATTTACTGTATATCTAACAATGTGAACATATACATTGCATAAAAAATTGTACAATGGACTATCTACTGAAAGTATAATTATCATATATATTTTTATTGTACATGGAATGTATAGTTTTGTATACCCACATATACAATATTGTATTTCCAATCATATAATATGAATGTAGCGAAGAGTTGTTTTTTTTCGAAAGCCCCCTCACTCCATGCCCGATCTAAATGTACACATAAAGGATAGGTGTAGTGATGAACATTTTTTTAACAAAAAAAGAAAATAAGAAACAGATCTTTTCATTCCATAGTAATCAAAATACCGAGAACAAAGAGCAAAACCCAATACCATTCCTCGCGGACATACCAAAACCTTATACCTAACTTGCTACTGATGACATATCTCATAGAAACTAGGGTTTTGAAAGACTAGAACCATCCCGATTTGAGACCTTCCATCAAGAAGAAAAATATACTAAGAGGCTAACCTAAAACTACCTACAACACAAATTTTGATAACAAAAAAAAATAAAGGGCAGTAATAAGAGCCTCAAACAGCACCAACACATGATTACAATCGGATGACTGCCCTTGAAACTTTTGAAAATTTGTCAAATATTTATAAATTTTTGAAAAAGTACAAAATGACATAATTTTAAAGAGTGACAGTGTCAAAAAAATATTTTACCCCAGACAAAGCTCTTGGATCCGCATTACAATCCTTGAACAACTTAGGCATCAGTGCCAAAGCGCTGATTATAAACAATATGATCGTTTGACAACCTGCAGCAATAAGCTCCACCAAGCCAAATGATACATCGATCTCAAGACCAACTGCAAATCTGAGAAGAAGTAAATCGTTGCAACAAAGAGCCATAATCATAGCCCCAATTATCATTTCCCTAATATGATCTATCCTCCCTTATAAATGAAAAAACAAAACCGCCCCACCAAAGCACATGAAAACAACCACTAGAGAGATTACAAGACCAACCAAAACCAAAATGTAACTTTAAGCTACTAAGACCAAAACAAGCAAGACTACAAAATAAGGTACCCTTGTAGTTAGCAACCAATCGATCATTTATGTTGGCAACTCCAAGCCTCCTTCGGAGTCGCCATTGAGTTACCTAGAATTGAAGTCAACGTCCTAAACAGAGGCTTTGCACTTTTGCATGAGTGAAAATCAAAGGTGACCATGTCTGTCAAGCGGCATCGAAATCCTACCATTCCAAATTAAATTGCGTACTTATAACCTGTTCAAAAGTACGAAAAGCTTCTTTTCGATCTCAAACACTGGAACCAAATTGAACCTGGTCGACTTTAGAAATGATAACGACAGAAGAATTCGTCCGAGTCAATAGCGTCGTAAAGCCAGAGGAGGCCGATTACTTCAAATTCTCATCATACTTCGCATAATTGGAATCAAAACCACAATCACAAGCAAGATCATAGTCCTCATAGAGAGCGATTGTGTAAACACTTGACATGCAAATTAAGAGGTTAGCAGTAGCAAAAGAAATAGTAGAAGATAGAGCCTAGAAATAAAGGAAAGAGAGAGGAGAAAGGGAAGAAAAACCATCTCGAGTGTAGCTTAACGCACACCCCCAGTGTAGAAGGAAATCACTGACCACCATATCAAACCTGTTCAATCAAAGGAAACAAAGAAAATTTTGAGGCAGGGAAAGAGGGAGGAGAAAGCTCTCACCGAAGATAAGAGTTATTGATCAACCTTGAACGAGTGACATCATGATAGGTGTTGATGACAACTGTGATGAAAATGTTCCGAAGGAAAAGAGAAATTAGAATTGTTGATATTAAAATTTTTATTGTATTAATCATGACTTTAACTTAGTTGGCTTTGAGTAACCGGTCAACTAGCTGTGTGAATTGGGTTTTGTTTCCCCTTATTACCAATGTTCATCTATAAGGACAGAAATGTAAGAAGCCAAATAAACTAACTATAAGCGACCAAAGTGGAAAAAAACAAGCCTTCAATAAATAAAAGCTTGTGATTTGCAGCTATGCGTCTATCTTAGTGACGATATTCCTCGTTCTTCTCTATTGCTTTTACCATTATTCCTCACCCACCATATGATGTGTGTGAGTTAAATGTATCTTCTTGCTACTAAAACGCTTGTAAACTACAAAACTAAATGAGCTTAGACTTAGTTTTCTTATTCTACTTGTTATAAGATTATCCATGTCGGTGTATTTGGCATTACTTAATGGTTCACATTTTCTTGATCGCGTATGGTAATTACATTTATGTACTACTTAGGTATAAAACAATCATTTTCTTTAATTTTAGAGATGCAGTTAAGTAAAGCATGTGAAGTTGTACAAATCAATCAAATCCACAAGAGAAAATAATTCTAAAAAGTCAAACTATTGTACAATCAGTAACATGAATAAACTAATAATTTCTACTAAATGTAATACAATATACTAATTACAACAAAAAAAAAAATATATTTTAAAATCAACAGTAGGCTTCCACCAAATACCCAAAACCAACAGCTTACAACTTCTACAAAACCATTAGCATACAGTTTCTCAATTTCCACCAGTAGGACCCAACAATAGCCCCTTACAACTGTTTCCAAAGAACCCATTGACAATGAATCATGGAGTCATCGAAAAAGGCACCAAGTGGATGGAAAAAATGTTTTTTTTGTTCAAAAAAATTGTGAAAAATTGTTTCTTTTGGGGATTGACAAATACATGGTGAGTCTAAGGTAAATGGTGTGGAAGTTGAGGTGACACACCTTAACTTTCTTTGATTTGTTTGATGTTATCATTTATCAGTTTAGGTGTTAG
Source organism: Limonium bicolor (assembly GCA_023374045.1). Lineage (NCBI taxonomy): Eukaryota > Viridiplantae > Streptophyta > Magnoliopsida > Caryophyllales > Plumbaginaceae > Limonium > Limonium bicolor. The sequence goes on along the minus strand of CM041776.1, from coordinate 392,916,551 downwards.
AATAAAATTGAGAACAAAACTGAAAAGCGGCCCTGAATGTTGCCCAGGATGTAATGCATCTAATAAACCATTGTATGAGTCTAACTCTATTAACTAAATTGAAATGTATATGAACAAAAAAAGGTGTCTATGAATTGATTAAAAATGTCCTGGATGGAAAAGGGTAAACTTATCTAAAACAAAGTTCATATAAAATTTCTTACAATTTATCACATCTATTTCAACTCATGGGTATTCATGACACTTCAAAGCAAATAAGATTTATCACATATAGAAATAGTCAAGATCTGTCAAATTTGCCCCATGTGAAACAGATCGAAGCGAAGACTTCTAAAAATAGTGAGAGCTTGGAATACTAATTGTTGGTACGATGTAAACATATACACCTTAGCCCCATGATTGAACACTTATCATGTTTCCTTCCCTATAATCATATGTACCGTGGGAGCCTATTCGGGACAACACAACCACATACTCACCCGAGCAGAGACCTCGACACCAAAGAAGCTAAATCTCCAACCATCTCGTTAGATTCATCACTAGTACAAAAAAAGCCTATTTCGGCGCTCCTATTTCGGCGGTTGTACTCACAACCGCCGAAATAAGGCCCTGAAAAATTCTCTGTGTAAAAAAAGACACCTATCTCGGCGGTTCCTAGATAGGAACCGCCGAAATAGGTGTTTTTTTTACACAAAAATTTTTCAGGGCCCTATTTCGGCGGTTCCTAGCTAGGAACCGCCGAGATAGGTGTCTTTTTTTTACACAGAGAATTTTTCAGGGCCTTATTTCGACGGTTGTGAGTACAACCGCCGAAATAGGGGCGCCGAAATAGGCTTTTTTTTTGTACTAGTGATGAATCTAACGAGATGGTTGGAGATTTAGCTTCTTTGGTGTCGAGGTCTCTGCTCGGGTGAGTATGTGGTTCTGTTGTCCCGAATAGGCTCCCACGGTACATATGATTATAGGGAAGGAAACATGATAAGTGTTCAATCATGGGGCTAAGGTGTATTTGTTTACATCATACCAACAATTAGTATTCCAAGCTCTCACTATTTTTAGAAGTCTTCGCTTCGATCTGTTTCACATGGAGCAAATTTGACAGATCTCGACTATTTCTATATGTGATAAATCTTATTTGCTTTGAAGTGTCATGAAATACCCATGAGTTGAAATAGATGTGTATAATTGTAAGAAATTTTATATGAACTTTGTTTTAGATAAGTTTACCCTTTTCCATCCAGAGACATTTTTAATCAATTCATAGACACCTTTTTTTTTCATATACATTTCAATTTAGTTAATAGAGTTAGACTCATACAATGGTTTTATTTGATGCATTACATCCTAGGCAACATTCAGGGCCGCTTTTCAGTTTTTGTTCTCAATTTTATTCTAACACCTAAACTGATAAATGACAAAAAAAATTGATAGTTAACATCAAACAAATCAAAGAAAGTTAAGGTGTGTCACCTCAACTTCCACACCATTTACCTTAGACTCACCATGTGAGCTTAAAAAGCTTCAAATTTGATATTGGACCAAAATAACACTTTAGCATCGTCCATGTAAAGTTTCATCAATTTTGGACAACATTTAAGCATGTTTAAAGTTGAATTGCGAAAATCACAAGGGTATATTGTGAATTACGAAAGAAAACAGGGGTATCTCGTGAATTTTCCCTAATTTTTTTTCTTATTGCTTTACATTAACAAAAAGAGTTGATTAGGATTAGGTTTTAAAAGACAGTTGAAAAATTCATGAATTTCTATAATGTGTTTGTACTTCGAGTTTTGCACCTGGATATGTTTCCACTTGGACTGCAAAGAAACGGGTTGTACATAATGAATGAAATAGCAAGACCGAAAATCTGTTTAAATGAATCTTTTATCCTTGTTCAAATTAGAATCGGTTACAATTGTTCAGTTTATAATCGGTCGTACACTTTAGCAATTGGATCAGTTGATTTGAGAACCTAGAAGTAACACGTGGGTCTTTCTTAATCTTCGTTTTAGTGGAAATTGCATGATCTTGATATGCTAATCTTGTTCAATCATTTATAATTGGAAATGCATCTGCACGACCCATGGGGTTAGAGAAACGAATGCTGGTAATCTTACGTGATTTACGGACATGAATTTCATTCACATTATGATCAGTTTCCATTATTTACACTCTCTGCACGCTGATGAAAATGTCGTTACATAGTTTATTAGTACGTGTGATCTTAGAGCAGCCCATAGAATTACCCATTTGTTGCTGGGCTAGTTTGTTTGGTTTAAGGCCCACAATTTTTTGTGGGTCTCTTTAGAAAAGCTCTAGGACTATTCATAGATGTTACTCACATTAAGGTCGTAGTACCTGAGGGTCGTAGTATCTGTTTGTGGGGGACATCTCTCATAGTAAAAAAAAAAGACTTTCCAAACCATCCATAATTGCAAGAATAAAATTTACAATCAATGAGCCAATTCCGAATCAACTCAAGAAAACAAAATAATCAATTTCTACTTCAAAATCAGTCAAACTTAAACCCATATTTTTAGTGCATTTTGGGCCCCAAAGTCGAGGTCTAGATCGGCCCAATTTCGAGGTCCAATTTTGAAGCCCAATTTTGAGGTCAATTCTGAAACCCAAATTTAAAACTCAATTCTGGCCCAAATTCAAAACTCAATTCTGGCCCAAATTCAAGGCCTGTAGCCCAATCCGGCCCAAAACTTGATCCGTCCCACGAACTTGATTTGGCCCAAATTGTAGCCTGGCCCAATTCCACTTCAAAATCAATCCTAATTCCACTTCAAAAAGTAGCCCGGCCCAATGAGTCCAAAAACAAATTCAAGTTAAATCCAATTTCAATCTCAATCTAATTTCAATCAAATTCCAATTCAATTCTAATTAAATTCCAACAAATCCAATTCAATTCAAAATTCATTTCAATCCCAAATAATTCCCAACTTCATAAACCTAGAATTCCTCAAAAACTTCAAACTCCGTAACATCTCAAATACCCAGACTCTAATCATCTCCCAAATTCCAATTTCCCCACACTCTAAAGTCTCACAGACCCGAGCGTCTCACAGACCCGAGCGTCTCACAGACTTCGACATCTCAAGGGTTCAAACGTCTCACAGACCTGAGTGTCTCACAGACTACAACATCCCACACATCAAACATCTCTGGAGGATTCGAGCTTCTCCTGAGAACTCTCAAATCTCGGACAACACTCAAACTCCAAACTTCCTCGCTCCATAAAATCTCAAACTCCCTAAAACCCTAATTTTCTCGGAAACATCCAAACTTCCAAAACCCCAAAAACCCATGAACTACGTAAGGTCTGATCTCGACAGAGAGTTGAGTACGTAGGCAGCCCACCTAGGGTGCGACCCCATTCCAATCCAAAAAACCCCTTTCCCAACTCTAAGGTGATATTCATATCTGTCAAACATTCAAATCTCCTCTGACTCCCACAAACCCTTGACTTCTTCAAATCTCAAAATCAGACTCCTAATCTTTCATTCTATACTCATTTGAATTCATCAATTCTTCTTCTTGGCGCTAGCTTGGCAGAAAATCCCGCCTCATCCACTCGTTTTCTCTCCTTCTGTCATAATCCTATCCTTGGCTTTTAAATGAATATCTCTAAAAGGTTTTCAAAGAAGATAATCCCGACAATTGGAGATCGAGGTTTTCTCGGGCACCAATCCAAGGTTGTGGTCATTGCCACTTCCGAGGTATGTAACCCAGTGCGAACCCACACAGAATCTCTAGTATGATCAGATAAGTCCTGTCCATAGGCAACAAATCATCAGAGTCAATTAACGGTTCTTAGAACCCTTCAGCTCTCTTCCTAGTTCCTTAGGTCAAACTAGGTGGCAACTCTAGTCAATTTCTGCCCTTAGGGCATAAGTTCGCGTGGAGCCCATCGAGAGCGGGTGTAGTGCACACTTGCACTCCCCTTTATGCTTTATGGGAAAGACGGACGATTTAGTAGGTATTTGAGGGATGCCAGAATAACGGGCTTTTACCCTGCACATAATGCCATATTTCTGAATCTTGGCTTTTCAGTCAAACCATATTTGCATAGACCCCCCTCATACCAAAAAAATCACCCTCCACAGGTACCTGTGTCACAGAAGAAAACACTGCGGTCTGCACAAACTACTACAGTCCAGTGACCGATTAGATTGGTCAATCTCCCGAGTCAGGTAAACAAAAATGAACAATTACTCTTTATTCAACATTTCAATTAGTCTATGGTTGAAGCTCGTAAACCTAATTAATTAATAACTTAGGAAAAGGTCAAGCCAAAATAAACTAGTAGAGTGAAAGGAAAAATTTTTATCAATCTAGCTCCTTCAAAAACATTCACCAATTTCATGGGTAGACCTGATTTAGTAGAGCGAAGGATATTGGATGGGTTGTCACCGAATATGAGCTTCTACACTCGGAGCTGATGTTGATGTCACCTTACAGTGATTCGAGCATTGTGGAGGATGACCAAGGTCTCTATCACTATCAAGCAGCAAGGTCAAACTCATCAATTTGATATATATCTGATTTCGCTGAGGTATTCCGGAAGGACTGATTAAATGTATCGATCCTCAAGTTAGCCATCATGTGAGTGACTCATATCTTTTTTTATCTGAATGCAAGACTTGAAATAGTTGTTTTTACTAAAACTACATCACTGATGTTATAGTCTTTATGGTGCAGGCATGTGAAATTTAAGGCGTTTGACGTTCATCATAATGACAACTTCAGATTCCTATGCCTGCTATGTGTTGCGAAGTAACTATATATGTCAAGTGACGTCCAACGCCTTATGCAGTACTTGACGAATACAATATTTGAATGTGCAGACAAGTCATACATTATGCTGCCATATTATCAGGGGTGAGTCATACGTCCATATCTTAGTATGTTTTATTTATAAGTTATGCTATTTGTATAATGATTTCAAATTTATTCAACTACGTGAACATTTGGCACTGGTCGTTGTTGGTTTTGTCCATGAAGCACTCGAAAGTCTTTCAGTTAAACTCACTTGGTAGAAGTGCCAAGAAACCAGTAATAGCATTAGCTCTACTGAAGTGAGCTATTTAAATTATACAACAATTATTATTACTTAAGCTTCATTATATTTGATGAAACTATGTGCATTTCAAACTGTTTATTTGGTATAATGCCTTGAAAGCTGCATTTTTTTCAATGCAAAGGCAAGTGAAGAACATCCCGTGGACCCTAGGGAAGGTAGTTTTACTTACTTTTTGTAATATTGTCAATAATAGTTAACACACTAAAAGTAGATCTGCAAGTATACTGGGAATGTACATGTGTGTGTATAGTGTCCAGTGCAGCCGGTGGATCAGAATATGGATACTATGTCATGAGGTTTACGCATGACTTAGTACTAGCGCCCACGCTTTTGCCAGAAACTCATTAGATAAGTTATAAAACATTCTTTGAAAGTGTTGGTTTATATTTTTATCCTTTGTTGCACTTGTAGTTTCTCATTAATGTTCCTTTTTGTTTGTTCAAGACTTTCGAGAAATTAGTAGGCGTGGACATTCTGAAGATTAATTATCACATAACTGAGGTGCTCGAGGAATGGTCAGAATTCATCTCCACAAACATACTTAGTTGATCATGACTTTGTATTGAATATAGTTGTGTTGTAGATGTATTTCATTGGTTTGAAATGTGTTGAAGTGTATTGTAGTGGGGTGTATTGTAGTAGAGTGCGGTGAAGTGTGTTGTAGTGGAGTGTGGTGAAGTGTATTGAAGATATTTTGGTTAATTGCCTTATGTAACTTTCTTGTTTCTTGCGAATATTGTTGTGTGCCGATGATATTGGCCACTTTATGGGTTTATGATTATGTACTGAGGTGGCCCACTGTGGTGGCAGCATTGTGGAACAAATATACAGGTTTGCTTGATTGTGTGGTGTATATTTAGGTGCATTTATAAGCTGGAAAGGAGAAAACAAAACAAAAATGCCTATTCGGCGGTTCCTAACAAAGAACCTTTACAGGCCCATTTTGGCAATTCATAACAAAGAACCGCCGAAATAGGATGCCCCAGTGAAATCTATACAGGCTTATTTTGGCAATTTCTATATAAGAACCGCCGAAATATGGCGTCTGACCCAAACAGACCGACCCACATAGGTCGGCTGCCCAGCCCAGAGCTCTCGGGTTTTGACCGACCCATAGTACCCGAAATCTCAGGTTTTGACCGACTATGGGTTGGTCGCATAGTATTTAAACTCTCGGGTTTTGACCGACTCAAAACGATGACCTGTATGGGTCGGTCATCTATTTCGACGATTCCTACCTAAGAACCGCCGAAATAGGGTCGCTTAATTTCTTTATTTCAGCGGGGATCTATTTCGGCGGTTCACAACCGCTGGAATGGGTTCACCGAAATGTCTTTTTCAACCGCAGAAATAGACCTTTTTTATTGAATCTTATTTCCATTACTACACATAAGCTTTAAGAAAAACAAATTTCTCGTTGAATATTGAAGTAATCAAATGTACACCTTCCATTCCAATACAAGTCCTCTATTCATACTCACCTATTAACGCACACATTGAACAACACCACCATCAACATTAAATATTAACAACAAAAGTTCAATGAGTGAGATCAATTCATTCTCGTGATCACAAAACCCCAGCCAGTAAAAACAGTTGAAATTTAAGCAACTGAGACGGGGAAAGGGGTTTACTAGATGGTCTATTATATATTTAGTGATCACTTCTGAAACTCCATGAGTGGGAAGAAATAGTCGACGTAGATGATCCGGAATTTGGTGAATCCAGTTGATATACCGAACTGCTTGTACTCTTGCTCGGTTCGATGTTTTGCCTTTGCCCTATACATGTTCATAATAAAAATGTCAGCTGCGAGCACAGCTCGAGTCCTATGGCTATCATCTGAGTGTTCAGGCAACACCGGCTCTGAGCATATTACTTTTCCTCCCTTTGGGAGTGCATTATTGCAGTTGTGTAAAATCTTGATCACCTCTTCATCTGTGGAACATGTCATCACCCACTGCACATGTATAATATAAAAGGTTAGCGTCACTATCTATCTTTTCGTTCACTGGTATTAGTTAGGGTGTAGGTTGGTTTCTTCTTGTTATCTTGGTTTTCTTCCATTATCTGTGATTTTTTCTTCTTGTTTTTGTTTTCTACTTTTGTTTTTGTGGTTGTGTGAACTTTTTATATCCACGACTTAGGTTGTGTTCTTTTTTTTTTTTCTCTAAACTTTTTCCCTTAGATTTTGCTTAAGAAAGATTTTAACGGGATCCATTTTAGTCTCACCCACCAGATTTTAGGAGAATTTAAGTTAATTACTAAACATACCCATCCTCTAACTTAATCCAGAAATTCCACATAAGTTTGGATTAACTTACTAATGCTAGCATCTGTTTATCATACAGAGATTGGTTGTGTTGACCCTGCTTCACCCCATGACTGTATCTTTTATAATTTCCACACAAATTAATCAGAAAACATAAAGAGAAAAGAAACTACAATTGATCATTACCTTGACAAATATAGCATCAGCCGAGGGAATTGAATGGAACATGTCACCTCCCACATGGGTTATACCTGTATATGTGAATATCAGAAGACGAGGTTTCAGATGCCCGATTTTAAGATACCAATCATAGCAATATATACTTTTATCTGTTTATTTACAGCCACAAAATATGGTATATGTAATATATTTAGGTAGAGTTTATTCTATACGTGATATATATAGTTATTGTTCTCAATTGTGTAATTTATTATAAAGACTTCAGATGATAGTCAAGTTATAATTAAATTAAGGAAAAATTATACGTTTAGCGAAATTACACACTCCATCCATGTATTTTACAAATTACTTTCTCAACACATGTGGTTTAACTTTTTTTTATATCCAGCAACTTCTATAATTTTTGTTCAATTCAAAAGATGCTTAAACATTGTCTGAAATTGATGAAACTTTACATGGATGATGGTAGAGTGATATATTTTGATCTTATGTCAAATATGAAGTTTTGCAAGTTTAAATGTGACCCGTGGGGCCCAATAAAACATGTGACATGTACATATCACATTTAAGTTTAAAAAACTTTAGATTTCTCACTGAACCAAAATATAACACTTTAACTTTGTCTATGTAAAATTTCATCAAATTCGGACAACATTTAAGTATCTTTTAAATTAACCAAAGATTAGAATAGTTGCTTAATGTAAAATGGGAAAAACCACATGGGTGAGAAAAGTAATTTTTGAAACCGCGTAGGTGGGGTGTGTAATTTCATCAAACGTCATGGTGGGGTATGTAATTTTCCCTTAAATTAACTACAGAATACGAATTATATTTGATTAAGAAATTACGTTACCTGGGATTTGAGGCGCTTTAGCCACAACCTCTGGTAAATCAAAGTTAATAGCTTCTTTAATCCCTTATACTTGTTGATAATCATCCTCAAGCAATCCCCTGAACTCCCACCAACATCCACCAATTTGTTGACCCCATCGAACCCATCATACCCACTTCCCAGCAACGCCTTCATAAAAGGAACTGAAACCCCAGCCATAGCATCTTGCATATTCTTGTTCAGCTCATCGTTCTTCCCATAGTAATCATAAGCGGTCTCTCCGTTCACTCTTGCAAACGGCACACTACTGTTATCTAGAATTGCAGTGTGAAGCAATGTCCATGACCGGAAAAGCGGATCTTGGTGGTGTTGTAAAACGTATGCGCCATGAGATGGGACGGTGTCATCATTTGGTACTAAGGTCTGACCTACTTCCGTCAAAGAATACCTGGTTTCGTTTTTATCAGTTCTTATCTTATATATGGAGTATGAATTTAATTAGTGTGGAAAGTCAACAGAGGCTAATTATTTACAATCGATCCATATACCTCCGTTCGGAAGTAGATGAAGAAGTGGTGACAAGGTGTTCAGAGAATACGCCAAAACTGGTTAGAAGACGGAGAAGACGCTGGAGATTCTCAGCGTCGGCAGTGGGTGAGGCAGCAGGAAGACGTGTGAGGATCTCAGCGGCAGAGAGTGGGGTATTGGAGCCATTGGACCAGATAGCTTCAGGAACCTTGAGGCGGACGATGGCAGTAAGTGACATAGGAACACTGGTTAAGTTCGCGAGTTCGATGATTTTTAGTCTCGCATTGTTTCGAGCCTCTGAGGTCTCGTCGACGACTACCATGGTTGGAGCAGAGAAGTGGTTCGCCATTTCTGTGTGGATGGATGGAGTACTCTCTGATCAATGATTATATGCACGAGTGAAGGGACGACTCGCCTTTATTTTCGACAAGTTTTGTTAGATGTCTCGACCAATATCAGCATGACACGTTTTAGTTGAAGTGGGGCTTACCGGTACTGAACTCTCTTTTCATTTCTGTTTTAGGGGCCGTTCGAAACGCAGCAAAATGCTGCTTTATGTTTAATGTTACTCTAGTTAACTAATATGGTAAGGACATGTGTTACTTTTAGAGAGAGTACACCAATAATTAAATGACAAGTGTCACATTAATGTAAAATGAAAAAAAACCACGGTCATCGAACGCGCTCTTAAGTGGTACCTAGTTTTTAGTTTTTTCTTTTTTTTATAACAAATCATAAAGGTTATACTCCCTCCGTCCTGAATTGACTGTCCTGTTTACTATTTAGATATGTCGTTTGACTTCAATTTTTAACATATAAGATAAAATAATTTTTAAATTTGAGTTTTAACTGATTCCTGACATGTTAAACTATATATATACAAAATTTAGTTTTATAAAAATAATTTATCTTATATGCTTAATATTAAAGTGGAAAAACGTGTCATAAAGCAAACAGGACGGTCAATTCAGGACGGAGGGAGTATAATTGACTTCTTTTTATAGATAAAAGATGGTTGGTAGTTGATTCATTTTTTTTGTTGTGGATTGTGGAACCTACTAGTTGATTTTTTTTTTTTAAAAAAAACATAATGATTCTTTTAGTCATTCATAAGTTGGTAGTGGATAAACATTTAATTAATAAGTGGCGGCATTATAAGAGCCGTGTAACACTTGTACTTCTCCCGGCCTTGTTTAATTCGATATATGTCTCACTCCCAACTATAAAAAGAGACTCAATTTCGAAAGAAAAAACTATTAAAAGATACTCCTTGATGTAGTCAGTCCACTTTCATAATTTTTTTTATAAAAAAAACAGCCACCTCATAAATTCAAGAGTGAATTATCCAGAGCTCCTAAGGTGTGAAGATACCGCAGGTTAGAGTTATCCATATATTTTTTTAACCCAGGAGGTATGGGGTTTGGCAGTATTTATTTAGACATTAATTCATTTCAATCTAGTAATTTCTTCATAGTACATTGTCATATCGGACAATACTTAATACACAATCATATCCATAATTTATTTCTTTTTATCTGTCTCTATTTTCAAATCACCGTTTTTTTCTTCCTATCACCAAAACGAAGAATCATAACTCAAATTGAGCAACAAAAATGTTCATAGGAGTCACGTATGAGTGAGAATCTAACATGTTACGGGATGCGTTGTCAGTTCGAAGGGAATTTATAATGTATAAGCAAACATATTTATGGTTTTGGAGCCCACTTTCAATAACCATTATACCTTAAGGGAATTTTTTACGTAAATAGTGCATTATATTATATTATAATATGATTAGTACATGCTTAACTAGAGAGTACATAATTAAAACACTTAGTTAGACATTAAACACATCTCTTCTACCTTCCCACACCAATGATACCGACAGACAAAACACAAACATCTTCCAGCCTTAACCCCCATTTCCGTCACTTCTTCGAGGATCTCCACCCCACAGACAGACCACCCCCGGGCTCTGTGCAATTAGGAAACCAACCCCTTAATGGAACCAAGATTCAATCATCATAGGAACTTCCGCATGACCACCACCGCCACATCTCAAAAACAACCAAAACGCTACACAACCTAGCTAGTCCATGACTCAACAACCAAAGCATAATTACAGAATTCTCAAACCACAATCTAAAACCAGTAAAGCTAACATAAATAACATAGTTAGACAAGGATAAAAGAAAAGCATGTCGATTAGGATTGAAACATGACACTAGTTCAAACAGTGAGAATGCTAAGGTAGTGTCCACACCTATGCATTCGAGACGTAACCATCATCCCCCCTGTTGCTCCTGACTTCCCATTAACTTCTTGTCCTTTCCTTTTGCTTGTTCTGTGATGGGCTTAATCATAGCTGAACTTGAGAACGTCTTCCCCTTTCCCTTTCTCCTAGCATCTGGAAGTTGAAGCTCCCAATATTTCACACAAGAAGCCTCGGAAAGCACCTCATTAAAATTTCTCTTATGCGCGCATCCTAGGTTGTCCATGAGGTCTCCTCCTTGCACCGGTTGTGCCACTAGTTTATCCGCATGTAGAGGAATTGGGTGGAACTTGTAACACCCCATATGAGCAACTATCCAACAACCTAGCTCTTAAACCATTCGGGCTTGAAAACTAGCCACCTTAAGCTCTTTGTCCTCACTCGGGTCTAAAAGTGGAAGATCTTGTTATTGTAGTCAACCCATATGTAACCTTATAAAGCACTGATCACATACTACTCATATCCTGATGTGGGATGAGGGTATTACGTACTCCCTCACTCAAAGAACGTGACGTCCTCGTCGCAAGCCTAACATTAAAGTCTCATGTTAGGCAGCCCATCTTGACACGGTCCCAAGTTCGCTCTAATACCATTTGTAACACCTCGTATGGGTAAATGTCCAACAACCTAGCTTTCAAACCATACGGGCTTGAAAATTAGCCACCTTAAGCCCTTTGTCCTCACTTGGGCCTAAAAGTGGAAAACTTTGTTGTTATAGTCAACCCATGTCTAACCTTATAAAGCACTCACACTACTACTCATATTCCGATGTAGGATGGGGGTATTACAGAACTGGTGCCTAGATGTGGCTATTCTTGACTTTGACCGGCGCACCCCATGGATCAGACAGATCTCTCTCCTCTACGCGCCTCCTAGCTAAGTAGGTTTCCGTGGACAGCCACATACCATAAGGTACTCCTCTCTCATCCACCGGTCAAACATTTGAGCATGCAATAGTAGTATAAGTAAACAAACCACATATTAATCGAATAAAGGCATATTGTCATACATGATTGTGAAGATGAAGTATTGTCCATCGATCATCATTGGTAAAGCCCGCAATATAGGAATATGATTGTGGATGAGAAATTTAAAACGCAAGAACTTAAACCAGAAGCTTCCCCATCCTCAACAGCTCCAAAGAAGCGACCGAGTTTTTGTGTTGCCCTTCAGACGCATTCTAGAGTGTGATGATGTTGTGGGACATCATATACTCTAACCCAGAATAGAATCCAGTTAAATTCCTGTTGGGTTATGGCCTTCGTCGGATCTGTGAACTGTAGCGCCAGGAGATTGCTATTGATTGTCCACGGACTGAACCTGGCAAATGGGTTATCCGTTCGGGTTTTGGGTCATATTTTTCGGGTCATTAAATTTCAAGTCATTTTGGGTTTGGGTCAAATCGTGTTCGGGTTGTAATAGTGTTAGATAGAATCGGATTACGTTATTTCAGGTCATGGTTAATATTTTTTGATAACATTATTAAATAAATATATATACCTAATTTCTATAAGCATATACTATATATATTACAGAAAAGTCAATACAATGCCTATTCTGAATTTCACTCGGATATACTAAGTTTGAATCAAGTTTTTTATCATATTTATTTGGGTTATTCAGGTTTGGAACAATTTATGGTCACTATGATTTTATGCTATTCAAGTTGGGCTAACATTTAATTCCATTTCGGGTCATTTCCGGTTCAGGTCGGTTTTGGGTTATATATTATTCAGGTCATTTTGGGTTTTACCCAATCGGGTTTCGGGTTAAAATATATTTAGTTTCAGGTTTCAGTCAGGTTTTGGGTTCAGAAAAAACGGTCGGATTTTTCGAGTTAGGTCAAATTTTGATAGCTCTACCACGGACCCCTGATTCGAATCGTTCCATGGCCCCAAGGGTATCAAATTCAAATATGAACACATTTGCTCCGATCTTTGTAAATCTGACACCACCGTACTGTGTCCAATACCCTTGGAGAATTTGAGCATTAGGATTACTGAGTAGAGTTGAGCTATTGTTGTAATAGACGCACAGTTACGAGACTCAAACCATTCACTAGAATGGTTTCCGTGTCTTTGGTGAATAAATGGAGCGAAAGACTGAGGTAGGGAAGGGATGAAGACAAAATGCTGCAATTTTTGAGGGGAGAGTATGTTAGTCAGTAAATAATTTTTTAAAAAAAAGCTCCACACGAGATGCCAATTGTCAAAAAAACCAATTTTGGCATATGATTGTCGTTAATTTGCCTGCGAACATCTACTTATAAATGACGTTTCATTTGCGACGGTTGTGCATGAAATGACACTCGGAATTCCGATAAATAATAAATCGGAGTTGCCTTTCATTGAAATATTTAAAACAAGAAGTACTCCAGCTGGTAACCAGAAGGACGGAACACACACCTTTGCTTGCTTTATGCTATTGAAGTAATCATGAAATTACATGAGTACAACCCAATTTCATTCCTCTTAGGATGGATTGGATTGGTACAGCAGAAATCCAAATCATCAACTTCGATACAGAGAAAATTATTTATTGAGATGAACATGATCCCAATCAAATTAAATTAAAACACACACACACACACACAAAATCAAATGGAGAACAGACAAGAAAAATAAAAAGAGATCGGGGGGGGGGGGGGGCGCGGCATGATCACTTCTGGAACTCTACGACGGGGAAGAAATAATCGACATGGATAACTCGAAATTTGGGGAATCCAGTTAAGAGACCGAGTTGTCTGTACTCTTCTTCGGTCCTATGCTTTCCCTTTGCCCTGTAAGTAGTCATGATAAAGATGTCGGCTGCAAGCAAAGCACGAGTCCTGTGACTTTCATCCGAGTTTTCAGGCAACGCGGGTTCTGAGCATATTAGTTTTCCTCCCACTGGCAAAGCTTTGTTACAGTTGTGCATAAGTTTGATCACCTCTTCATCGGTGAAACACGTCAGCACCCACTGCGCGCATAATATATGTATACAAAATACCACTAATTGTCAGTAAATACATACTGTACACCATTATGTTGACGTTTTAACACACTACACTAAAAAAGTAAAGGGCCGGTTTTCCTTAAATTATGGGCCGGATACTAAAGTTATAAAGAGTGATGGAGTATTAATTTGTGTGAGAAAAAAAGTAATATATAACTGTCTGTGATAACTGATTTATTACTCTATATTGTTGCATGTGTGATGTGGATGACGTTAGGTTTAATTAATGTTAGCACCAATTAATACGTATATTTAATTATACAAGTACACATATAACACCAAAAATAATACATACCGTAACTCAGAGTGCAGGTTCCAAGAGCCTATGCAAGATTCACACAGCAGAAATTATAAGTTGTAAATATATATATATACATACCCTTTCTTTATGATATATGCAGCTACAAATTACTACTACAAGACATTGACCAATGGAACTAGCTAGTGGTCATTTAGCCTTAATTATGATAGAAATAATCATAAACATTTCACCAGCAGAGTGCAGCTCTATATGGACATAAACATTTAACGTTTTCTTGTTGAAATTCAATTCTATCTTTAACCAATAGTAGCATAGCATTCCATTATATATATACTGTACCTTCTAATTAAGTCCTTTTTTTAAAAAAAAAGACCTTCTAATTAAGTCCTAGCTAACACTTTTGTTCCCTAGTACTGCTATAGTATTATACACCAGCTGCTTTATCATAAAAAGAATATTTTCAGAGTTTTAACTACCTCTTTTTTTGTTTGAGAATATTAACTACCCCTTAATTAGTCAATTAGTCAAGACTGGCGAATTTGTTTGTATAGATAACAAAATCAAATCAAACACGTAACAATTAGGAATCTGCAACAGATCCCAAAGTATTAAATCTATCTGGCTAGCTATATATTACACATTTATGAAAACTTAACAATACACCTGATTGATTCACCCGAAATATAGATACAATAAAGTATTCCAAAGTTCTGGTTTTTATTTTTCAGAAAAAAAAAAAATTGTAGTATATGTGTATGTTGGCAGTGGCGACAATTAAAGATCCTCCATCAGATGTGGTTAAGTTGTCAAGTGTATTACGGGTCTATTTATTATTACTATTATTATATATAAGGAGCATATTCTTTTCCGTGCTTTTGTCTTTTTTTTTTTTCATCTAAAGTGTACCAACAACAATCCATCGTCGTATTTGTATATATGGTGATAATTGAGTTGTTGATATGAGTGAGTGTCCATGATCAACTACTATTTTTTTGAAATGACGTTTCTGCGCCTGGAAGCCACATAACAAAAAGGAGAAAGATATATAGTGCATGCTGCTATCATGACATGAACTACTAGCTAGTGCAGGTGACCGTGACTATATTTATAACATGTCGATAATCTATTATATGTTTGTGTTTTTGTGGGCATTCATTATTGATAACTACTATTTCTTTAATAATCACCACAAAAAGACAGAATTGAAAGAAAACAACCATTGATCATTACCTTTACAAATATAGCATCTGCTGAAGGAACTGATTCGAACATGTTTCCTCCCATATGGGTAATACCTGTTGTGTATATAAACAACACAAATGGAGTAACAATTTACATTTTATAAGATACCTATTTTTTCAGATATATAGGACTACCAAATAATATTAACTATCCATCTTTTTTTTTTCAAACAAAAAAAATTAACTATCCATCTATCATATCATAAGAATATTAAATGTATTTAATACCTGGGATCTTAGGCGCTTTTGCCACAACTTCTGGTAAATCAAAATTAATAGCTTTTGGAATATCTTATACTTATTTATAATCATTCTCAAACAATCCCCTGAACTCCCACCAACATCTACCAATGTTTTTTACTCCCTCAAACCCATCATACCCACTTTCTAACAAAGCTTTCATATAAGGCACTGATACTCCTGACATCGCATACTGCATATTCTTATTCAACTCATCATTCTTCCCATAATACTGATAAGCTGGCTCACCATTCGCCCTTACAAATGGCTCAGTACTCGCGTCTAGAATTGCTGTGTGAAGAAATGGCCAAGCTTTTAAAAGCGTCTCTTGATGGTGTTGTACAACGTATGCACCATGTGATGGACAACTCTCATCAAATGATACCAACGTCTGCCCTACCTCCGTCAAAGAGTACCTATCATAGTATATATATTTTTTAATCAAAAAGTAAATATATATATAGAGAGAGAGAGAATATAGTCAGTCACCTCCGTTCGGCGGTAGATGATGAAGTGGTGACAAGATGTTCAGAGAAAACGCCAAAACTAGTGAGTAGACGGAGAAGACGCTGGAGATTCTCTGCATCGGCGGTAGGGGAAGTAGCAACAGCAGGAAGACGAGTGAGGATCTCAGTGGCGGAAACCGGAGTGTTGGAACCATTACACCAGATAGCTTCAGGAACCTTCAGATGGACGATGGCAGTAAGTGACATAGGAACACTGGTTAAGTTCGCGAGTTCGATGATCTTTAGTCTCGCATTGTTTCGACCCTCTGAAGTCTCGTCGACCACCATGGTTGGAGCAGCTGAGAAGTGGTTCGCCATTTTTCTTTCTGGATTGGTTGATTGGTTGGTTGGTTGGTGGAGATAACTGTTGAGACGGGACAGTCCGTCTATCTATCACACGTACGTACTGACTTCACTCACTCTCTGTGTGTGTGTGTGTTTGGCTTTAGACTGTTGTTGTGAGCACAATTGATTGAATACGGAGCATGTCTCTTTATAAAGACTTCTAACCAATTACACTATGCCACGTATTTTTCAACTTGGGCCCGCCATATACATACCGCCCAAGTTTTGTCCGTTTTCTCCTAAATAATTCAAACAAGCTCCTACTTTAACCGTTTTGTTATTGTTTGTGCACTCTTTTTTTTTGTTACTAGTTTGACAACATTTTTACATAAACTTTTCAGCTTTACGTTCATTTGAGTATCATTTATAAGTTCATCAGTAAAATTTGAAGACCTGTCATATAAAACAAAACGTATATATCCTTACATGTTAAATAAAAGCTTAACTATTAATACCACCGTCCCACCCAATTGTCTTGTTTATTTCATTTTAATATTTAATATATAAAATAAAATAATTTTAAATCTAAATTATGCTATAGATTCTTTATATAATAAACTATATCTTAATGATTTTAGTTCTTTAAAATTAACTACATGTCCTGATAGGACGTATATAGTATATAAATACTCTTGAAATGTATGAATTGCACACGAGGAGCACCAAATTAGTATCATGACAAAAAAGTCATTTCATAGGCAAGATAAACCAATGAGATCTATCATGAGAATGCATATAGTTAAGCATAGATGTAGGGGATTACGTCGCGTCCCAACAACAACTGGAAAATGGATATCGGTAACTACCTATTATACACACACATACGTACGACGTTATTTTCACAGCCTTATGTGAGCGAAGCTCTTGGACTCTTCTTAATTGGACCGTCCACTGATTCACTGAACATTGGGCTGTTCATTATTTGGGCTGAACTGTTCTTCGGGCAGAAATAAATTCAATGCAATGAACAAAAGAAAACATCCCTAATTTTGGGCCCATAGAATCTTCAACGGCATATGAAATCCAAAAATTTTAAAAAATAAAAATTGAATTGGATTTTGGATATTTGGATTTAAAACTGAACTATCCAAAACTTAGTCATAACTGAATTATCTGTTATCCAAAATATCCAAAATTTGAAATTTTTCTCGCTGTAAATCCGAATTTTAGTTAGTTTGGTTTTTAGTTAAACGAAATTCAGACAAAAAATCGAAAACTGAATTTCTTCTTTTTTTGGTTTTCACTTGCTGATCATTACCTCTCCAAGGAGGTTGCCGGTTATTCCTCCAACTGTTCTGATTAAAATTCTTAGGGTAAGGATTACTTGGCCTGTTGTTTATCGAATTTACCTCTTCAAGATTTCTAGCAAAACCAGGTCCCTCGCAATTGAAGGTCTCATGGGCACCTCCTTAATTCTCACAGCAAGGAGTCAAGAAAGGCGAAGACCTAGTTGCCCTTCGCTGTTTGCTGTCGTGTCTGATTCAGAGCTAACTTTTCTACAACTCTAGTAAGAGCAGCTAATTGAGCAGATACATGATCTTGCGGGGGGAACTATACATACCTACCTCTCTCTTTGGCTCACCTCTCCCCTTGTTCTTGCACCACTGTCTAGTGCTAGTGCTCATAGTATCCAGAAGCTCTATTACTTCATCTTCAGTTCTTGCCATAAAATTCCCTATAGATGAGGAACTCAGCAACATCTTATTTGAATCATTCAAACCCTTGAAGAATGACAACACTAGTTCCTCGTTGCTAAGGGATTAATTAGTTCCTAACCATGCTCTCTCCTACTACCTAACCCCCGTCAACCGACCCTTCGCCACCAACACCATAAAATGCCTAACCCCGCCACTCTCGCCGCCATAACAACCAGAAAACCACCCCTACCATCCAACACCAACCAATCCTAAACTACACAACACTAAACAACCAAAATCGCCCCAGATCATTGATTAACAACCAAGTCCAAACCCATATAATACTACCCTGAGCACCCGAGATGTCAATGGAAGATGAGAGAATAGCAGCCACAGTTTTTGTGGACAATCTGCATGAAGTGACAACACTTGGAACGTTATGGAGGATTTTGAAACCGTATGGGAAAATAGTTAATGTGCACCGACTGGTCAAGAGACGAATAGCGACTAACACAAGGTACGTGTTTGTGGGCTTCGAACGTAAACACCAAGCCAAACAATTGAGATGACAAATGGATTATGGGTGGACGGTATGAGGATATCCACGCAAGCTGCCAGACCCCTCAGGAGACCAGGAAACCAGGGAATACTGAGCACGTTAGGCAGCACTCGCAGCCTAGATGGAGTACGGAGCACGGTAGGCAGTATTCGTAGTATACAACCCAAAATTGAATGCCGGAGGGATCAAAGTACCACAGATGGAAAGACTAGAGTGTGTCGTCATACCTTGGATGGAACGAGGGAGAAGGCCCGATTAGGCTGGCGCCGTTAAACCTCCTGATTCCAAGTCTTGAGGTGAGTATGACGATCTTTACGAGGCATAAGTCATCTCGGGAACAAATGGTGGACGCACTATGCATGAACTGAGGAGTTGTCCATGTCCTGGCGAAATCAGCCTATAGTTTTATTGTAATCTTCCAAGACAAGGAAAGTAGGCAACATTTCCTCCATAACCAAAAGTTGAGGGATCAAGAATGGTCAGTTGAACCTTGGATGGAGGACAGTTTCGACAGCCAGCATATGGTGAATGTGGCAGTACGTGGGCTCCCTCCTCAGGCATGGTGTGTAGACTCTGTAGTATCCATATTGGAAAGGTTAGGGAAAATTCAGGAAATTGAGACAGACATGAGCATTCTCCCAGCTAATCTTGAGGTGTTTGCCACAATAGAGTCACCCAGCTTCAAAATCCTCAATGAAGAGGTAGAAGTCATCTTCGACAATAAGACGACACTAGTAGGTGTAATTGAAGTATGGACAGATGAACTTGGTGAATCTCACGGCAGCCAACAATCGGAACCCTATCTCCAGCGACGAGGGTAGTATTGGAAACCTCGACATATTCAAGAAAGCAAATGAAGAGTCGAGGTTTTCACCAAGCGTCGTTGAGGCTGAGTTGGAACTGGCAATAATCCTCGTGCAATCCCCGAGGCAACACTTTTGGTAAAGTATGAATGAAAAGTTGATTGTAACTCCGAAGGAAGTATTTAGAAAAGGGGGGGTGTGGCAGGTTATAATTAAGACAGGAGAAGGCCAGCCGCAAAGCAAATCCCTGTACATTGGTAGTTGGGATTTTTCGGCTGAAAGAAGATGGACAGATGTGACCACTAGTCTGGATACGTTGAGATGGCTCTGGAAAAATGGGAGACTGGTGGAATTATTAATGTAGGTGGAGAATGTTGTGCCGGGCTTGTGTAACAGTCTATCTGAATTCCAATTTAAAAATCTGATTAGTGAGGAAGTACCGCCTGAAGCAGACACGTGTGTAGAGAAGAGCCTAGAAGAAGATAATGAAAATCAGGAATGGGTAGAAACGGTTAGCCCAATATCTCAAGGCTGCGTCTTAAGGGACAGTGTGCTCCAGGGCCTTGATGGTAGTAGCCCAAATTGCGTCCTAAGCCCATAGCGGTGGAGAATCCACAAGTGGTGTGCTACGGTTCGCCTCTCAACCCAAATAATGGCACACCAACCCCAGTAGGCCCAGAACCCTTACCTGGCATAGATCTTTATGTGGACCTCTCACAATAGACTGAAAGACCTAGAACAGTAAGTGAAGGCCTGACTATAGGCAAGAAATCAAAAAAAAAGAAGTGCTCTGCATCAACTGAAGCAAAGAAATGTCTCAGGTATGGTCAAAGACTCAAGGACTACGTGTATCATACCCATACCCCAGTAAATCTTTAGCAAACATGGATCGTATCTTAAGAAGGCAATGCAAACATCCACAACCTAATAAAAATGAGCACTGGGATAGCTTTCTACAACATACAAGGTGCAAAAGGGCAGAGAAATGGGTTATAGTGAAGAAGGAAATCAGAAAACCCAATCGGTAATGGTCGGTCTGATGGAGACCCACCATACCAGACCTTACAATAAGAGACGTAACTTGTGGGGGCAGGCCATAAAACAGAATGGACCAAAGTTTTCTCGGTAGGTCACTCTAGCGGATTGATAGTTGCCTGGTCCCCCAATGATATATGGGCCAAGGAAGTGGCCAAAAATGACAAATGGATAGCGATGGAAGTGGTTATCAAACCACAAGACTTTTCGGGTGTAATTGTGTTTGTGTATGGCCCAACGACCCCCGCTGGAAGAAAATAACTCTATCAACAACTACTCGCATTCAAGGCTGTGACAACACTATGTTGTTAGTGCTTGGTGATTTTAATGAAGTGAGAAATAGGGAAGAAAGGCGTGGTGGCAGTAGATCTGTGATTGTACCATCAATGAGGGAGTTTGAAGGATGGGTCCAGAAGATGGAAATGGGCAAAGTTTGTTTGTTGGGATGCAAATATACATGGAAAAGCAGGGGTTCATGGAGCAGAATTGATAAGGCCTTTTGCTCTACAGATTGGCTTTCGCAATTCCCACACATGATATTAAGAGGGAGACCATGGGGCCTAACAGACCACGGGTTCATGTGCTTGCAACTAATCAAACAGGACTGGGGACCGCGTCCGTTTAGGACACTAGATGCATGGATGGAGGATGGTAGTTTACTACCGTTCTTTAAGGATGAGTGGGAGAAATTACCTGGCAGCGGTGCCTACACCAAGCTAAGAGAAATGAAAGAAGCGTTGAAAAGGTGGAATAGGGATCACTTTGGCATGATCAGTCAAACCTGGAGAAACTGCAAGATGAACTGCGGAAAATAGATGAGGATGATGAAATTTAGGGACAAGTAAGGCAAGAACATCGGAAAGGATTAGAGTTAAAGGTGAACTGTGGGAAGCTATGAGAAAAGAAGAAAGATTCTGGAGGCAAATGTCAAGGGAGAAACATATTTGAGAAGGGGACCAAAACACCCGCTACTTCCACAGAAAGGCCACCATTAATCGCAATTCAAACAGAATTGTAGCCCTGCTAGTCAATAGGAGAATCTCTTTTAAGCCTTCATGTATCCGGACAGAAGTTAGAAGATACTTTAAGGGTTGTATCGGTTGAATTGGGCAACCAGATCCTTTCCATTTAGTGAGGGACGACCGGTGCTACCAGCTGAAGATAATGGAACTTGTGACGTTGCCTACCCGGGTACGACGGTTTCAATTTTAATATTATCAAGCGTATGTGGAATATCATTGGTGAGGACTTCTCCGCTGAGGTTAAGAGGTTCTTTACCAGCAACTAGATGCCTTTGGGTGTGAATACGATGTGGGTTACACTAATTCTAAAAGTGGCTGATGCAAAAAAGGTGGAGGACTTTAGACTGATAAGTGTCATTGGCTACATATACAAGGTAATCTCAAAAATATTATCCCTGAGACTCAACCGTGTGATTAATGCTTTGGTGGGAGAAACCCAAACAGTATTTATCAAGGGGAGACACATCCTTGAAGGTCCCCTAATTGCAAATGAGGTTGTGAGCTAGATGAAATCTAGAAGGCGGAAGGGTGTAATTTTCAATTTGATTTTTGTAAAGCCTATGATTGTATTAACTGGCGGTTTGTGACGAAGATGTTAGAATTGCTTCAATTCCCAGCTCGGTGGGCGTGATGGATATGGAACTGCATCAGCACTCCTCGCATCGTATACTTGTCAATGAGAGCCCTATCCCAACTTTCAAACTGAGGCGTGGACTGCGGTAGGGTGACCCCTCTCGCCTCTAATGTTCATTATAGTCGCAGAAGCATTAAACTGGCTCCTGGACTATGCAATCAGAATTGGGGATAGAAAAAGTCTGGTGATTGGCAACAATGAAGTTAGGGTGTCCCACTTGCAATTTGCAGATAACACTATCATTTTCTGCCCATTGTAGGAAGGTGAGCTGCTATCAGTAAAGTGGATTGTGGCCATTTTTGCTGATATGTCAGGTTTAGAGGTGAACTGGAATAAGTCCACTACCTTGTGGTGTGAACCTTGAAGAACCTGGTACAATGTGTGTTCAAAGCTGTCTTGGTTGCCAGGTGGAGTCCCTCCTTACATCCTATCTTGGTCTCCTACTGGGTGCAAACCCGCGCAGTATTGCTACATGGCAGTCGGTAATAACGAAGATTGAGTCCAAATTGTGTCAGTGGACAGCGACTGCTTTATCTAGAGCAGGCAGGCTAGTGCTCATACGTGCGGTTCTGGACTGCATCCCTATATACTATGAGTTTGTTCCATATGCCGAAGGGTGTGATAGAGAAAATAAACTCCATCCAAAGAAGATTTTTGTGGAGTCAACAGAATGGTAAAGGCATGGAACTTATGAAATGGATTGTCTGACCAAACCAAAGAATTTGGGTGGTCTTGGGGTCTGTGACTTTGAGACAAAAACGCAGCCCTGATCTTTAAATGGTGGTGGAAGTATATGCAGGACGGGGACAGGTTGTGGAAAAGGGTTGTGGCATCTACTTACAGACAAGACATTTGTCTTCCTGTTAATGATGAATCATGGCAGACGTGTAATAGGAAGGGCTTATGGAAAAACATTGTGTCGTTGTGTTCCTGGAAAAATAGTATACAGGGTATGCTAATTTCGAACCTAAGATGGGCAGTCCATAGTGGTGAAAATGTTCATTTCTGGCTGGATCCGTGGCTAGGAAATTATACCCTACGTAGTAAATATTCTAGACTATTCTCGATAAGTGACGCTAAAACTACGAAAGTAAATGAAGTGGGCATGTGGAACGGTTCACAATGGATATGGTGCTTAAGATGGAGAAGAGATATGTTTGTCTATGAAAATGAAGAGGCCAGTAACCTAATGCAACTCCTTGATAACGTGAATCTGGAAAGTAACGGGGGTGTTGATTTTTTCGAATGGAGTTTAAGCGGATGACAAATATCCAGTTAGCAGTTTTTATGAAGAAGCAGTGAGAAAAGAACAGCAGAACCAGATCCACTTGTATAGAGCAGTTTGAGTGAAATGTGGCCCCTATAGTGGAGCTTTTCATCTGGTTCTTGCTTCAAAAGAAGCTGGCTACCAGGGACAAGTTATTTACAAGAAATATAATACCGTTGGCAGGTCTGCTCTGTCCTATGTGTAAACATTTTCTTGAACTTTGGACATCTCCTCTAACATGGACATCCCGAAAAACCATGAACTTTGATACCACTAGCTAGGATTTCGAGCTCAATTCCCCAGGATCAGGGTGAGATCGACATGGTTACCGAAGAAGAAAAACCACAAGATAATGTAATGATAAAATTAGTGACACAAGAATATACGCGGTTCAGTTCAAACATGACCTACATCCACGAGAGGAGATAAAACAATTTTCATTGAGAGGATGAGGATCAAGTTTACATGAGGATTACCAAACTAACCCATCAACCCGTGTATCCCTTATTTCCATTGGTGTTTTTACCCGAGTCCCTTTGAGTTCCCCATAGAACCACCCTTGACTCTCTTGGATGTGACCCCCACAAGTTAGGATGATCCTAAGCTACAGGTTACTAGATCTATTTATAGTGATAGATCTAAACCCTTTACTTATCCCAACATTAACCCAGTAACAACAGTCACATAATGGCGTACAAGTTACAACAGTTACAACCTTATTAACGTCATCCATTAACACCTTAGAAAAAAACTAACACTCGGGTATCTAAAAAGCCAGAAGTCTTAACTTTTTCTTTTAAGGATTTTAACTTCCTCTTAATATTAAAAAACCAAATATTGCAAACGCCATTAATTTGCATCCTCAACTTCTGTGAAACTCTTCGTGAAAAAGATAATAACTGAAACACAAAACCAATATCACTTCACCAGAGCAACTCAACAGACTTAGCATTAATTCTAACATCACTCTTACCGATTCTTGTAGGGAATGCAATGGATCCTTCTAGTAGAAGGAAGAGAATTTTCTCAATAAAAAAAAAGGATTCTACACGTAGTTTGGTATATCCCGTGAGCTCTTTTTTTTCGCAAGAACCGAGAGCTTTTTATCCTTCATAAAAGTTGACATTAGATTTATAACAACTTAATCGTTGATTGAGCAATAAGTGCAAATTGAATAATATAGTTAATTCATCAACAAGGGTAGTAAAAAAAAATTAATCCACGAAAGTCGCACATATTGATCGTTTAGGAGTATGTAAAAGAGATAAAACCCAAAATGATCAATGATTTGAGTGAATTTCACTCAAAGAAGATAATTAATTTTATAGTAGTAGACAATACCTAACTACTTTGAATTATAAACCCAAATTTGAACCTCTAGTTAGTTATGAGTGATCTTCAAGATAGACTATCATAATTGCTACCTAGGCGGTATATTTGCACGATTTGAAGTTGTTGGTAGGACAAAACAGCTAAAAGTAATGACATTCCCCGAAAGAACTAACAAAAAACGACACTCTACTACTTATGACATAACTACACATGCTTACTATGACAAAAATATACCCTCCTCTAAAGCTATATTATGTAAAAAAAATTTTGAAATGTCTATAATGTAAAAAAATGATTTATACATGACTGGGCAAAAATGCATGTCAGACTGTAATACATATGTGAAGTAATACTTTCTCCAGCTAGCTCGTTCTTGTATTGGTCAGTGAAGAGATGAATGTATAGTAATTTCTTGACTATCTAGTTATAGATAACTATATATATATTGAGATTGTACTGATAGTATATAAAAACTTTATGGTTTAAGAAAGTTTATGCGATTTTCTACGAGTGCTACTAAAAGATTGGAGTTGTTCTCCAATTTCCCTTGTTAATTCACCTTGGTTTAGGTAGAACAACCAAAATTGATCAGTTTGACTGATTAATTAATTTTTCCTTCTGGGTCCTTGTTATGATATGATGGACAAGTAAAAGGGAGATGTTCCTTGATAAATGTCTTAGTATAGTCACGTATGGCAAGTGCATGCAAGTTTTTTATTAGTTAACAACAAAGAAATATGGACTTTCTAGAATGTTGGTGTTTGTTCATTTCGAAATTTATCTTAGGCTTCTTGTTCAAATAAACAGAGTAGTCCTTATGTTTGAAGGTGTGTTGAGTCATCAAGGTGGATCTACTTCAAAGTGTTTATCGTTGTTATGTTTAGTCGATATATATGGTGTACTGTCATAGGCTCTCATATGTCATTCTTACCGGCTCTTGTAGGAAAATAATTCATGCTAGCAAAAGCAAGAGAATCTCCCAATGAAAATATGATTCAACAAGTACATTGGTGCATATCCCTCGCTGGTGAGCTTATCTTTAGCTTAGGCTATCACTAAATTCCTTACTTGTGAAGCTCTTGCTCATGATCCCCTTCCTTTCATGTTTGTTTATACGGTCGTCTCTAGGTTTTTGCTTCAGCTCGTAGCCCATTTTTGATGGGGTAAATTTTCCCTTATAACATTTTGAGTTTTTGTGATATGGGAGTGTTTTTGTTCCCTTGATGTTTATAATGTTTTGTATTCCCTTTTCACATGAATGCAAGGTATCAAGCTCTTCTTTGAAAAAATTGTAGTTTGTAACTATATTCTCAACTCAAGATCTTCATATCAACTTATGAGTTCATTACCTAATGAATAATTTATAAACTATTGCACATGAAACAATTTATAAACAATTTATTTTATTAGTGTAAAAAGATTAATTATTAAGATGGAATCATTTTTTGGTATGATTCAATTTAGTAATTCTTCCTTTGGATTGGTTAAAGTAAGGATACTTGATAATTGGTTTAATAGATAACCTAGACTCAAACTTAGATCGAATTGAGCGAGATATGTTTTAACAAAACTTAGGTGATGATTTCTAGAAATTGGCTCTTGTGAACTTATTGACAACATGTTTATACTATTAACATTATATAAAAGAGAAGTATTTGATGTTTACCTAAAATAGGATGAAATATACCCTTTTAAACCAAATTAAACAAAAAAATGATATATCTTAATCTATCTTAATGAATAGGTGGATCCAAACTCAACCTACTATGTATTAGAAATTCCAACACTAACCTTCACTTAATGAGCAAGACTGGAAATAGATTAAGTAACAACATGTTTGGTTCATCGGAACAAAAATAAACTTTTTTCATTTTGGTATGGGTTGGCAAGTTAGATCAAAATTGGAAGTTATTATACTGTAGTTAAGAAAAATATAATTGTAAGTAGAATACTGGTTATTTTAGAGGGGACCAGCTCTGGTGACTTTGAAGGAATTGAAGGCATGTGCCTTCGCTAATTTGAGGCGTTTGATTGACATTTTTTCTCATCTTAAGGTGTAGACCCAGTATGGAAAAATCAGGGGTATGTTTGTAATATCGCATGCCTGACAGGGGTCCACAGCGGTATTTTCGTAAACTCGCGTTGCACAACTCACGTGAGATCACCCACAGTTTATCACATTTTGGTTTTTTTTTAATTATTTAAATCGGCCGATTTAACTTCCCCCCAATTTCAATCTCCCCCTTTGCTGAGTTGCTGACCGTAATCCAAGCAAATTCTCCAAGCAGCTCTTTTTCATTTCACCCCATTCTTCTTCCTAAGCCCCAGTCGATTCCGGTGATCTGCAATTTTGCTGTTCCTTTCGACCGTCTTACAACTGTCGCCCATCCATCTGTATCTGTTGGTTGGTATCACAAGTAGGTGTCTAGAGTAAGCTGAGTTTAAATTTGTAAGATCGTAAATTTTTTTCTCCATGAGTCCATGAATAAGCCCCACTATCTTTGTCCATTTAGTTTGCATGCGAATGGTTTCTAGTGTTTTTCATCACTCTCCCCTTGTTCGGATTTAACCTTTTTTCTGCTGAAGTAGTATTGTTGGCCCAAAATTTCAAAATAAAATTGAAATCCTCTGTGTCCGTTAATCTTAAATTTACAACACGCAGAAGTTATTTGGATAACTGATTGGTCTGTGGCCACTTGTTATAATAAATTAGTAAGTTTGGTTTTGTGAATTATGCTCAGCATTACCGAAAGCGAGGTATGAAACCCTAATACGGTTGGAATTGCTACGTTAGTTAAATGCCTAAGCCCCTAGCTCCCCCTCTGCATCCGCCATTGTTGTCATGTCTCCAGTTCCATGCAAATTTTGCATGTATCTTTGTTTAGACTATTATCTGCTAACCTGTCCTATTTTTGGCCAACCTATAGAATTCTACACCCCTACAGGGCTACCCCACCTCACAACATTGAGCTACCTGTTATTCCTGTGATACAGCTACCTGAAACATCTCCCCCCAAGATTTTTTGACCAGACCCTCTCGATACCTGATTATCGGCCGAGTTTTACCATCATCTTGTCAAAAAAATGTACTCCGTGGTCATAAAAAAGTATGATCCAGTCACGAAATTTGCACACATCAGGTCCTATTTTTGGCCAATCTAAAGGGCTACCCCACCTCACAACATTGAGCTACCTACTATTCCTGTGATACAGCTACCTGAAACATCGCCCCCAAGATTTTTGACCAGACCCTCTCGATACCTGATTATCAGTCGAGTTTTACCACCATCTTGTCATAAAAATGTACTACGTGGTCATAAAAAAGTATGATCCAGTCACGAAATTTGCACACATCAGGTCCTATTTTTGGCCAAGATATAGAATTCTATACCCCTACAGGGCCACCCCACCTCACAACATCGTGCTACTTGCTCGTCTTGTGATACAACAACCTGATGTTAAATTTCTGTGCTTATTCGCTAATGTTGTTCATCATAGATTTTTTAAATACGATGAATTATGTACGTAGTGTATCCATCCTCCATGATCTTGGTATCTGACAACAATGTGCCCCCTTATTATTAGTGTTTTAGGCTGTAATATGTTTAATTACGACGTTTGATTTTGACTGGAAAAATTACAGTTATGGTATGCACCCCTTAGATTCGGGAACAATTAGTAAAAGGGGTTACCTGAGCTACTTTGGACCCATGGTTGTTTCTTTTTCATCAATCCATTCTTTTTTCCAAGTCTTGAAATTTCTGATTATTTATGAAATGTTTGTCATTACCTGTGTTGTCCTTAATATGAACAATTATTAGTCTACTGAGCTACTCTGGGCCCATGGTTGTAGTCTTTTACATCAATCCATTCTTTTTTCCAAGTGTTGAAATTTCCGATTATATGAAATGTTTGTCATTTTCCGGTGTTGTTTTTTATGAACGATTATTAGTCCACTGAGCTACTCTGGACCCATGGTTGTTGTCTTTCTCATCAATCTATTCTTTTTCCAACTCTTGGAAGTTCAGACTATGTATGAAATGTTGACGTTTACATGTGTGGTCCTTAATATGAATGGTTATAAGTCCACTGAGCCACTCTGGACCCAAGGTTGTTGTCTTTTACATCATTCCATTCTTTTTTCCAAGGCCTGAAATTTCTGATTATGTATGAAATGTTTGTCGTTTCCCGGTGTTTTCCTTAGTATGAACGATTATTAGTCCACTCAGGCTTACTTGGTCAAATGGTCCTAAACCATCACATACGGCAGTTGCCGAACGTAAACTTAAAAGGAAAAAGGTTACGCATCATCAATCGGTTCATGATGATGCTGAACCCCAAGATGGGAAGCAGCAGGGCATTGAGGTCCGGCATCCCGACAACTACCAGAACAAGTGCGCGCCCAAGAAGATGATTGAGACGGTAAATAATCTTGCCAACGGTGGTATATTATCAGACTTTAGGAAGGTTCTACGTAATACTGGGTTTATCGGTCTAACCAAGATATCAGTCGATCGTATGGATCGAGCTTTCATACACAATCTATCATAGTTGCATGACAAGGAGTCAAAGTCATTCCGTCTCGATGAAGGAAATTTGCTCACGGTGGGCCCTGATGACGTGAAGAGGGTCTACAATCTTCCATCGGGTAACTTACCAATCAAATTAAGTCCCAATCGTACGAGTAGGGCTAAACAAATTGGTGCTGATATGGGACTGCGGTCCACCTCGTTGGCTCCATTGACATCTGTGTACGGTAGGATCCTTTATGAAAAAGATCCTGAAAAATGTACCAAGCTGTTTATCTTGTACTCATTAGGATGTGTACTCAACCCGTCCCCCAAGATCAGTGTTAATCTCAACTACGGTGACTTTTTACATGATCTGGAATTGATTCCAAAATATAACTGGTGTCAGCACATTTCCGACACCCTGATTGGTGGTTTAGACAAATGCTGATTCCAAGGATGCAAGCCCTTTGCTCAAAGGGGATTTCCATTTTATGTTTGTAAGTTACTCCTTAACACATTTATAAATCATTCTATGTTGTTTATGTGAGATCCATTATGCCGTAACAGTAGTACATACAACGCAGGTACATTTTCTTGACAGTGTACTGTTTGATGACGAAATACGGTCTGACGTCGTCCCAACATGTGGACTCTAGTCAACAGAATCCGTAAGAAAGAAGTTACGGGATCTAAAGTCGGTTGGAGCTATATGCAGAGGTCGGGTTAAGTATCCTGGTACATCCAGCCGTAACATGGGGACCACTATGCCAAAATCCCATTACCGTGCAGATCGTCAGTCTGTTGGTGCTGAGGGTTTGGATGATGGGGAAATTGACATGACTCTATCGGAGGTAAACAGTCTTGCAGTTGACCACTGTTATTTGCCGAACTCTGTTATGTATATATGTGATTTAAAATTTTGTCCATCTGCATGCCACTACACAGCACACGCTGAAGCTGTATTAGAGTTCAACCGATGGAGTCGAAGGGTTGAAACGTTGAATAATTACATTGTTAGGTTGCTTCGGGCAAACGGTAAAAATAAGGATGCACAGGGTAAGGCAGAAGCTGATGGTCTGAGTGAGGGTCGACCCAAAAGAAAAGCAAGTTACGATGGGTGTATAAAAAATACCGGTAATTGCAATCTTGCGGCACAGGTATTCTGTCCCAACCAGGCTCTATGTTATTCATTTTTGTTTGCCGTGCAATCTTGTGATAATTATTGGTGATACTTTTATCGATTGGAACCAATCTGTTGCTATAGTCTTTAATGACCCTGTGCGATGGAGGTTCGAGCCAACCACCTGTCAAGTATGATGTTGAAAAGCTAAACATATGTGGTGATTATCAGGTAATCATGCCTCAAGTTTTAAGCATCAATCATTTCTAATATAATGAGTGTCTTTGTGTGGTTTCATTGTAGATGGTATGGATGGAGAGGATGGGGGTGCGTTAAGTGCTGAGAGGGAGGACGGGGGTGCGTTAGCTGCTGAGATAGAGGATGGATCAAAGGATTTATCTGAACAGTGTATTGAAGCTGAGGGGGGTGATAGCATGATCGCTACCGATGTTGTTGCTGCAGAATTTGATCAAACTCCAACAGAGGGCTGTGTGAACACACATGCTGGAGATCCGCCGGTGGTCAATCTGCACTTTTGTCCATCGTGGGCAAATTTTCCTTCAAAGAGACAGAATGACTTTGACTCCTTGTTCTACAACTGTAATACAATGTAGATAACGTAGTTCTTGGGGAATTAGTTCGTGCCCACTGTGCTCACCCACCCATGCTGAGATTGAATAACTCAGTTCATCAAACAAATATTTCAGCGTCAGCGAAGCCGTGCATCCACACTTTTCCTCTGCATAATGCCTCTTCGCCTGACATTCAGGTTCATTAACATCACAACCCGTCTGGTTAATATATTTAGGGTTCTTTCTGCTGTTTCTCTTGAAACCTTCTTGTTTACATACAAGCTTAATGTACGGTCGTACAGTGGCAACCCTGTTTCTAGACTGGGATTCGTTTCTAATTCTTACACGAACCTCAAATCCAACCCTTCGCGCATAATTGGAGTAAAGTTATACCCATCCTGCTCATTATCAAAACTGATGGTTTGACATACTGCAACGTCTGAAGGTTCGATTTGCACTACGCCATCAGACGAACTATAAACCGTAGACATTGTGCAGCAGAATGAAGAGCGGACGAACTAAATAGAGGCAAACATGCAAAAATAATATTAATGTCGAGAAGCATGAATTGAATGAGGTGTATTTGGGGGGTGAATGGCTAGCGGACAAAATCAGACTTTTACGTCATATCTCGTCAATTTAAGGGAAGGTCGGAGTATGTCGCTTCCGTCCAATTCGAGGGGAAACATAAACTAATCGCATGTGCATCGCTTTGGTGACAGGAGATAAGTTTACGAACATACTCCTCTATACCCCTGACAGACTTGATAGATTACTTATATACCTTCGATGTGGGAAACCATTGTAGTATGGCTATGACATCATCTTCAACAGTCGAATACAAACAAAACCCGCCTAACCCCACGACACAAATACCACCGTTCTCCCTCCACTCTTAACTGTGTTGTAGTCTGCAATTTCTCTCTCCAAACGGACTCCCTCCTTCCCATTTTTTCCAAAACGGAACAATCATTCATCTCCCAATTTCAAGATACAGGTTCGTACTCATCTCTGCTTTTCTCTTTTCCTTTTTACCTACTTCAATGTCACATTTGTCAAGATTACACTCTCTCCGTTGTAGGTTGAAAAGGATGCTCCCTTTCCCGTTTCATTTCCTCTTTATCTTTGCCTTAGTGCTGCGATTCTGCCATGGCACAATCTTCAGCTTCGAAATGCACCACCGCTACTCCGACGAGGTAAAGGTTTGGTACCATAGCACCGCAAGATCCAACTCTTCTTCTCACCGGTGGCCAGATAAGGGTACCATGGGGTACTATGCCGAGCTTGCTGAGCGCGATCGTCTTCTTCGTGGTCGCAAAATCTCTGAAATTGAGGATGAACCTGTTACCTTCTCCGACGGCAATTCCACCTTTCGGATTAGCGCTCTTGGATTGTACGGGTTTCAGTCTTCCTCGTCATAATTGCTTATCTTTTCTTTTTCTTTTTCCTTGTTCATAGAAACCGGAAAACAGGAATTTCTTGGGTTTTTAGTTTTGTTTTAGTTATACTTTCGCGGATGACTTTAATGAGAATTCTTCCATGTCTGCAGTCTGCATTACACCACCGTGACGTTAGGTACGCCGGGGATGAAGTTTCTGGTGGCGCTTGATACTGGAAGTGATTTATTTTGGGTACCCTGCGATTGCACCAGATGCGCGCCAATTGAAGGGACAAGTTATGGAGTGGTGAGTTGAGATTCTTCGTCTAACTTCCTCTTGTTTTCCACGTTAACTGTGCACTGTATATTGGAGATCCTTGTTCCTTTTACATGCTACACTACATGTGGAATCCAGCATTTCTATGGTGCTTATAATTGGTGACTTGTGTACGGATAAGATCAGGAGTGTGACATTGAGGATATTCACCATGCACATGGTAGGCTAATGTTCCTCTGAGTTTTAGCTACGTCAGCTGCAAGGTGGGTAAATGATTCAGGGAAAACGATGGATACTGACTTTATCTGTTTCATGGCTTGGCTATACGTCAGATGTATAGCTTTCATCATCTCGAAGATATTTATTGTCTCATTCTGATATTAAGTTCCTTCCCTAACATTTACACGTCTCTGTCCCGCACATTTATGAGAGCTTGTGCTATTACTGTTCTTGCTGTGACCACTGACCACAGTTTTCATTTTCTCTTTCTGTCCAACGACAACGAGCTGGTTTCAAGTACACGTAATGCATTTAAGTTGTCCTCTTGTCCATTGAAAATGAAGATTGTTATCAACCTGGGGTCTGTTTCATTGGCAACCAGACTAGTGGCCGGAATAAAGAGAGGAGAAAAAATTGAAAAGCAGTGCGGAACGCTAACATCAAACACACCGTATATGAATTTTAAGGAAAGAGTTTTCTTTTTCTGCTAACGTTTGCGGTATATGATCTTAACAAATCCTGTCTTAACAGGACTTTGAACTGAGCATATACAATCCCAAAGGTTCATCAACAAGCAAGAAGGTCAACTGCAACAACAATTTGTGTTTGCACCCGTAACAAATGCACAGGAACCAACAATTGCCCTTATGTCATATCATATGTATCGGCTGATACCTCCACTTCCGGGATCCTCATTGAGGATGTTCTGCACCTCACTACTGAAGATCATCAGAAGGAATTAGTTCAGGCATATGTCACATTTGGGTAGGCATCCTACTCCTTCTTCTTCATCGTTCTATGTCCATTTATCATTCATATTTGCATTGAGTATCTATGTGATTATGCACATTGTTTAAGGTTTTAGCATATCGTAAGATTAGTGACTCAGACTGCATGCTGTTTTAATATCATAAGAACACCTGGTCCTCACAAGACAAACAAAAGAAAACTGAATCTGGACTTCGCAGGTGTGGACAGATCCAGACTGGTTCATTCTTGGACATTGCGGCACCTAATGGTTTATTTGGTCTAGGCATGGAGAATATATCAGTTCCCAGCATATTGTCTAGAGAAGGATTCATAGCAGATTCTTTTTCCATGTGCTTTGGGCGTGATGGAGTTGGAAGGATTAGCTTTGGAGACAAGGGTAGTCCTAACCAAAGAGAGACTATGCTCAATGTCAATCCATCACAGTAAGTGGTAAATTCCTAGATACTTATTGCCAAATGCTTCATATGGGCACCTGAGTAATTATCACCCTTTTCCTTAATTGCTGTTTTGCTTATTTTTATCTCTGTTGCTTTCAGTCCAACCTATAACGTGACTGTTACAGAGATCCGGGTCGGAACATCCATCATTGACATGACATTCACTGCTCTATTTGATTCTGGAACATCTTTTACTTACCTTGTTGAGCCAGCTTATTCTCACTTGACTGGAAGTGTAAGTATTTTGTCGAAGCTGAGTTTCTCAGTAATCCATTTTTCAGTTGGATTGATTTCTAATATGTTCTCCCTTGATGTCAGTTTCATTCACAGGCCAGGGATAGTCGGCGTCCAGCTGATTCTAGGATCCCATTTGAGTACTGCTATGATATGAGGTCTGTTTGGTTGCAAGAAGTTGCTATTCTGACTTTCTTAGTGCAAAGTTGGTTATTCAGCTGTAAAACTTTGACAGGCCTGACGCAAATACAAGCATAATACCGAGCATGAGCCTTGCTATGGATGGAGGAAGCTTTTTCCCTGTTTATGATCCTATAATTGTCATCTCGACCCATGTAAACAGTCTTCCTAGTGTAAATATTTAACCTTTTACTGATTTTGTCCTTTCCTTGCATGTTGAGATGAATCACTGATTTTTCGCATGGTGAATTGCAGAGTGAAATGGTTTACTGTCTTGCTGTTGTCAAGAGTACTGAGCTGAACATAATTGGACGTAAGTCATCCTCCTCTGGTTGTTAGCTTTTGCTCCTTGCGGATTGTGCGAAAAGCTCTGATGAGTGCCTTCATTGGAGATAGTTTGCCTTTTGCAATAGCAGCAGTACAACGAGATAGTGACACACTGGCATGTTTGGTCTTTTTCTCCTCTTCTTTAGTCTTTTAATCTTGTATCTTAACATGTTTGCAGAAAACTTCATGACTGGCTACCGAATTGTATTTGACAGAGAAAAGCAGATCTTGGGTTGGGAAAATTCTGATTGTGAGTCATGCCATGTTCTATTTGAGTTCTTTTTCAGTTTGTTTCTCCGTATTAAGAATAGGGGCTAAAGGGAAACTGGGCACTTTTGCAGGTTATGATATACAAGTATTTAACACTACTACACACGCAAACAAGGAAAGGGGGAAGAATTCGAGTCATATGTTCCCTGCAACAGCAATTGAACCTGATAAAACCGCCTCTTCCAAACCTTCATCATCCGCCAGACGTGAGAATTCCTCATCTCAGCAGTCATCAGTTTCCTCCCCGTTTGCCAAGAATTGCTCTCTTTATATCTCTAGTATAGTAGTAGTCATTTCAACCATTCTTTTGGTGTTGTTTTCATCATTAAAGCCTTGTTGATGATGAAGGAACGAATAAGAGGAAAAATTGCAACTACTCCGTGTATATCTTGTTTGACAGATCTGCATAGTTTTGGGTCACTGGATGGATGTAAGCGAGGTCTTTGTTATAATTTGGTCATAAATTCTAGAGATGAGTGAGTTCATTGAATTTTAGGGTCATATCGTATGGAGCATATTGATTGTTGAGGTGATGAAGTGGGACCAAGTTTTGCCCTTGCGAAGAGGAGATCCATATCGTGCTATGCTATGCTGTACTGCGCTCCCCTTTAACCACCCATGTGTGTAATTTGTGAACAAGAAGAATAGGCGTGGCATGTCCAAGCCTCAATATTGCGTACTATTTAGCTTTGCTGAGAGCACATTCTCCACCGTCTTCGCGTTTTTTCGTAACAACACCGAGCTTGTAGTTTAACCGCTAAACCGTCCATATTAATTCATTATTGATTTTCCGGTAGCAATATTTTTATATTGCAGAAAAAGGGGAGTGATAAGCTTTGGCCTTCTCGATTAAGTAAGGATAATATATACTCCCTCCTGTACAAATAAATGTCTTTTTAGACATCTTTACACTTTTTAGAAAGAGTTTAAAATAACCAGTGTCCTTATTTTTTGTATGAAAAGAGAAAAAACAAGTATATTTTATTGGTTGTACAAAAAAGTAGAGTTTAATGACATTAATAATTGAAAAAGTGAAAAGGGTAAAAGTGAAAACTAAGATAAAAAAGTCTAAAACGATAAATAATTTGAACATAAATACCTAAAACGAGATTTATTTTGGGAGGAGGGAGTACTATTTTCAGTCACGGTTTCACTTATTTGTAGTCACTCTTTAATGGATAGTTAGTTACGAGTTCTATAGCCGGTAACCCACGAAAATAGAAGGGAGGCTCTCTGTTTTCTCCCGCTGTAGGAGGAGTTTTGCCCTTAGCCTGGTCTCTTGCTTTTAGTTTTTCCGGTCATCTCGCCTTTCTACTACCCTCTCCTCTATCTTGCCTTGAGCCTTCATGCCTTAGCCCCTTCTGTTTTTCCTGATTTTACAAGCGTCATGTGCTCTTTCTTGGATGGTTATTTATTATGTCATTCTTATTTCGCTCTTTTGTGTTAGTTTGTTCTTTGTGCTCGTGCTTTGTTATTTGTACTTTCCCTACCCTCTATGTTTTCCTTGGTCTTTCTGTTGTTAGATTCACCTTTTGCATTCGATCATCCTCTTTTGCTTCCAGTTGTTGTTCCTTCGTCCCCTTCCTCGTTTTTCAATTTTATTTGTTGGTGGACATGGTGAGAAGTGATCAGATGCATGTGCCTCAACCTTCAGCAACTTTGCCCCTCGTTGTCCTCGACTACAATTTTGGGCATCAGTTTGCTTTTCTTGATAGAGGTAAAAGGTCAGTGATCTTAGCCTGGGTTTTGATTGAATGTTTTGGATTATGTTGGGGTGATTCTTGCCGAAAGTCTCTGTTTATGAGGAAATGTGGATGATGAAGGTATGTGAAGGCTTGCTCTATTTCTCTGCCATACCCTGCACTTCCTGGGGATGGAGGCTTTCTCTTGTCCTTTGCATGTCAATTTTGTGATGGTGGAGTGGACGCAACAAAGATTGATTGCGTTGGAAGCTACGGGTTCGACCGTTGCCAGTTCAGATCCGGGACAATGGTAGGTTGGGAGCTTGTATCGCTTTGTGGTTGTCTGGATTTTCCCACAAGATGATTGGTTGTGCTAGATTGCTCTAGCTCATATTTGCCTTTTGGAGTCATCCTGTGGGTGATTTGTTTGATGATGGAAGGTTTATGGCGTTTAGTTATCTTTAGTTTCCTTTGTCGCTTTTGTATGAGTCATTAGTAATTTTTTAGAATTAATGTTAGCTAGTAGTATTTGGTAGTAGTGACTTGTGAGCTTAGCCTTTGAGTCGGGCTTATAGAGTTTCTGCCCTGCTACTCCACGAGAGCCTATGAGGCCTTAGTTACTTTTAGTAGTATGCACATGGTTCAGGCTCTTGGACTTGGCATTTTGTTGATTGCTCGGATGGTGTTTCGTGTGGTATATCTCTAGGACCCATGTGTCTTTTGGATGTAGGTTTATGGATTTGACGAATATATGTTGCTCTAGGGTTGTAATGAATGATTAATGAAATGATGGTTTTGAGTTTTTAAAAAAAAGTCGGTAACCAGCTCTAACAGGTCTAGCTGCTGTATGTATCTCACCTTTGGTTGGCTGCAGAGTCCATAGGGATCACCCGCCATAGACTTGTAATTGGTTGTCAATGGTCTTTTTCATTTGTTTAAATTATTTTTTCTAGTTTTACAAATTATTTTATATATATATATATATATATATATATATATATATATATATATATATATATTATTAACTTAATTTGAGTGTGGACGAGTAGTAATTAACTCACATTTTTGCTTGAAAGCAGCATTCCACGAGAAAGATGGTGGGTGACTATTATTTGTGGTGAACAGTGAACTCAATCATTTGTTGATAAGATATTTTATAAGGAGATACGCCGTAGCTTTTGTTAATCATAACCATATTTTTTTAGATTTTAATTTTTAAATAACAGATGTATTTCAAAAAATAGTTTCAAACACTTATTTTATATTATGCTTTAAACATAATATTGAGCATATAATGTAAACTCAAATTAGCAGTGTTCATTTACATTCTTTGGGTATCTTTTTGTGCTTAAGTATATACACTAGTACAGAAATGGTCTATCGCAGCGCCCCCCTACCGCAGCAGCGGTTGTAATAACAACCGCTGAGATAGGCCAATTTAAAAAAACCCGCACACTATCTCAGCGGTTCTTAGTAGGAACCGCTGCGATAGAGTTCTTTTATTTCCCCCAAATCGACTCTGCATCGTCTTCTCCTCTTCATTCTCTTCTGTAATATTTCGAGAACGAAGAAAGGCGACGGCGATTCCTCTCGACGTCTGCGACTCCGCCACCACCACCACCACCACTTCTACTTCAGCGCGCGCCGCCATCGTCCACCGCCGCAGTTGCCGTCGCAGTCGCAACAGAGAGAACTGGTCGCAGGTGTCGATCGTCGGTTCTAGCGGAACCCTAGGTTCGAATTCGATTTGTAATTTCGAAATATGTTAATTATTGTCTTGTTGATTGAATAATTAGTTGTAATATAGTTATTGATTGTTAGTTTAGTTGTGTGTGCATAATTTGAATATAGATAGGTTATTGAACAAGTATAAATAGTTGTGCATAAGGTGTTCGATAAAATGTCTGAGTTGATATTGTTGCTGTTTGTGCCCTCTGCATACAACCCAAAGTTGTAAAAAACGGTACGGGAGTTTAGTTATATAAATATGCGATACGGAAGTACGGATACGGATAAAACGGGGTTAATGATACGGATGATAAATTTAATTATATAAATATAGAACTAACTATTATAAACATGACTATGAAACTATGAAAGATATTTAAAACTAAAAATTGCAAAATCAATATACAAATAATGCATATAAACATCTACTATATAAAATAACTTAGTGCAAGTATTATATACCATTTTATAATTTATAATTTTTTCCACACTATAAGTTTTAACTTTTCATTATATAGATGTAATAAACAATTTTGTAATTCAAAACAAGTTTTAAATAGATTTATTGTATATGAATTTTGTTACTAAACTAATTAGATCTAAACGTTATATGTTGAATTCATTACATAATGACTACATGATACCAATGTCATAAACCATATATAAGTCGTTTGTTTACATGAAAAAGTTTGAGAATTCATATGTATATATGTTGTTGACTATTATTATTTTACATAACTCCTGCAAAAAAAAATAGACTATTAATTAAAAAATCCTGTAAAAAACTAGCTTAATATGTTGTTTTAGACAACAATTCATATATAACAATTCATATATAACAATTCATATATAACAATTTCATATATAACAAATTTATAATTTAAATTCATATTGATTGAAATTGTAAATAAAACTACTACGAAAAGAAAATGAATAACTACAAATCATTTGTTCTTAATTCTCAAACTATTAAAAAATTAACTTCAAGTTTCACATTAATAAAGTGGTAAGATCTATAACTTTATAACATCTATGTTCTCCCATTACATTGCAGTATATACGTGCTTAATATGATAATGCTTATAGTAATGGATTTCTTGCCCCCCTAATTTTATTACCTTGCTTCACACGCTGTCTGCAGTAATTGGGGTGGTCTCTAGGTCTCTTTCTTCCTCATTGCTTCTGTTGTGCAGCATGAGCTGAAGGTAATAATATCATCTATTGGATGTTATCTTTTTATTTTCTTAATATGATAATGCTTATAATAATGATTTTCTGCCCCCCTAATATTATTTCCTTGTTTCCCCGCTGTCTGCAGTAATTGGGGTGGTCTCTACTTCTTCTTCCTCATTTTCTACTGTGAAGTAAGAGTGAAAAGGTAACATCTCATCTATGTTTTCTCTTTGTTTGTTTAATTAATTATTGCGAAAAAGTGGTTGTGGTTAATATTGAGTGATTGCGAATGGTTGCTGCCAATTGTGGAATTTATTTGTCGTGGTAAATAAGATGTTGGTGAATGCTTAATGATAAGCATGGGATTAACACGATTACGTAAAGGTCATGCCGAATTTTTTCTAGAATCGTAATAGTCTTATTAATTAATTTTATTTTATTGTGTTTGTGATAACAATCTTTACTTTTCTTTGTCAGGTTTCTGAATCTGCTATTGGATTTGTACCAGTACTTTCCCAGCCCATCACCAAAGCAGTGTCCTAGCTTCCCCCTCTGTACAACCTTAAACAAGTAAGTAATTAAACTTTATTTTTTGTTTTAATAATGCAATGATTTGTTGAAGTTAAATTAAATGTGTTAGAATTGTTAGAATAAGGCTAGATTAGTTACGTTGGAAAGTTAGAGTACTTAGGCTACGTTAGTTAGGTTGTAACCATAGAGTAGTGCTGAGTTTGGTTGCAACCGTACATCCAGTAGAAACATGCTCCATATATAAATGCAGACGAAACTGAAAGACAAATCAATCTAAACATTGTTTTGTTTTCATATATAGAATGGAGCGTGACTGGTGTAATGGTATAAATATACCATGCGGAAGGTCAAACGTCTACCGAAGGCCTGCTAGCGGAAGGACTACTATCGGAGACCAATTGTCGGAAGGCCTGCTACCGAAAGGCCCCGATGCGGAAGGATCTACCAAGAGAGTCTACCGGAGGCCAATTATCGGATGGCCTATCGATGGAAGCCACTACTACCGGAGGGATTATTGTTATAATGACGGTCCGGAAGAGTTAGTCCAATACGAAGCGGTTTTCCAGTCCGGAGAGACCACCCGTAAAAGGACTGATAGTTATGTTTATGTAATACCATCACATGTATAGGGGCAAAAGGGGAAACTTAGTAATAGAAAGTCTATAAATAGGAGTAGAGGGGTTCATTTGTAAAAAAACTCAAGTTAGAAAAGGGGAGCTCACATCCAAAAGCTCTCTAGTGTTGTAAACCAAGGAATGAATAATAGCTCTGTCTAGAAGTGGACGTAGGCCGGATTATTGGCCGAACCACTATACATCACGGTGTGGAAATTGTGTTGGGAGAGTAACATCTGTTACACATCTTCATTAGAGTAACATCTGTTACATCTTCAACTGGATGTACGGTTATCGAGGGGATAACTATTTTGATGAGAAGTTGAAAGAGTTTCTCAAAGCGGCAGTGCAACACAAGGACATAACAAAGACGGACAAGATTTCATGTCCTTGTGTTGACTGTGGGGTCGTAAGGAAATATGAAGACATTGAGGAAATTAGATTTCATCTTAAGTCCCGTGGATTCATGCCACATTACAGAAGATGGAATTTTCATGGAGAAACTGTTGCAGCTAGTGCTTCAACATCATCAAGTGCTCATGATCCACGTTACGCAAGTACCGCCCACACCTTCAATACCATCAATGAGTCGGTACCGTTAAGTGATTCAGGATTCGATGACAGCGTGACCACTCCCATGATGAACAAATGGATGAAATGTTAGAAAATGTTGCCGATACTTTTGTCGATAGCCGGAAGAGTATCAAAGATTGTTGGACGCATCAAAGACACCTTTGTACCCTTCGTGCGTTAAATACACAAAATTGACTGTTGTACTTAATTTGTTCAACTTAAAGGGGAAATATGGGTTGGTGACAAGTGTTTCACGTCATTTCTAGAGCTGATACATGATATGCTTCCTGATGAGAATGGTCTTCCTACATCCACCTACGAGGCAAAGAAATGGATGTGTCCAATGGGGGTTGAATATAAAAGATTCATGCTTGCCCAAATAATTGTGTGCTTATAGGGATGAATACGAACATCTAGACAAGTGTCCTAATGTTTGTTGTCCAGGTACAAGGACAAGGATGAGGATTCCTCCTTTCAGAAAAAAAAATCGTCCAGTGAAATTATTGTGGTACTTGCCGATAATTCCTAGATTCAAACGGTGTGTTGCCACCCGAAAGATGCGAAGAACTTACGATGGCACGCGGATGGTAGAAAAATTGATGAAAAATTAAGACATCCTGCAGACGGACCTCAGTGGAGAAATATCAACAGAAAATTTAAACATCATTTTGGGGATGCGGATTGGAATCTGAGACTTGGATTATGTACCGATGGGATGAACCGTATGGCACGTTGAGCAGTCAGCACAGCACTTGGCCGGTGCTACTAGTGATCTATAATTTACCGTCATGGTTGTGCATGAAACGAAAATACATTATGTTATCACTCCTAATTTCTGGTCCAAAGCAACCTGGTCATAACATGACGTATATCTTGCACCACTGATCGACGATCTGAACTTGTTGTGGAATGAAGGGACAGTGGTATATGATGCTCATGCGAAAGAAAATTTCACACTGAAGGCGATGTTGTTCTGTACTGTTAACGACTTTCCTGCCTATGGGAACTTGTCAGGATACTCGGTGAAAGGATTCAAAGCGTGTCCGGTATGTGAGGATGACACATGTTCAGATCGTCTGAAGCACTGCGGCAAAATGTTTATATGTGTCATCGACGTTTCTTCCAATAGACCATCCTTACCGTTCGAGAAAGTGAAAGCTGTTCAACACATGAGCCCGAGACTCGTGTGGCTCGTCTGCCTTTGAATTCAGAGGAAGTGTATGCAAAGGTAAAAGACATTGAAAAGTATTTGGAAACACATCCAAGCCGCCGAAGAACATTTGGAAAAACATTCCATTTTTTGGATCTACCGTATTGGCGCATCTGCCTGTTCGACATTGTTTGGATATCATGCACATGTGAAGAACGTCGGTGAGCATTGTGTGGTACTTGCTCAACATACCCGGCAAGACGAAAGACGGATTGAAGGTGAGGAGAGATATGCAAGAGTTGCGCATACGGAAAGAACTACACCCAATAGAGGATGAGAAGCGAACATATCTACCTCCTGCGTGTTATACCCTCTCTAAGAGTGAAAAATTAAGTTTTTGCAAGTTTTGCACACATTGAAGGTACCATCTGGGTACTCTTCAAACTGGAAGAACCTAGTTTCTATGAAGGATTTGAAACTGTTAGGCATGAAATCTCATGATTATCATGTGTTAATGTTGCATCTTCTTCCAGTTACACTGCACGCTAAGATGCTAAATCATACATCAGAACAGTGGGGTAAAAATTGAAGCATCGGTGACTGAATATGGTCTAGGTAACCAGGTTCAACCAACGAGCAGTAGTAGTTGGTATTATGGTGTGATAGAGGACATATGGGAACTAAACTATCACATTGATTCGTTTCTATTGTTCCGCTGCAATTGGGTGGACAACCGACATGGACTCCAAAATGATAAAGGACTTATTTTGGTTGATCTTTGACGTGTTACAACTAATAAGGAAGATCAGTTT
Source organism: Limonium bicolor (assembly GCA_023374045.1). Classification (NCBI taxonomy): domain Eukaryota; kingdom Viridiplantae; phylum Streptophyta; class Magnoliopsida; order Caryophyllales; family Plumbaginaceae; genus Limonium; species Limonium bicolor. The sequence continues at coordinate 392,872,942 of CM041776.1, read as the reverse complement.
GTGTTGGGTAAAGAGACTGTGACCAGGTGTTTTATGTTGAAGACCCAAAAGCTAGTAGATGGCATGTTGTTCTTCCAGGGAGAAGACCGGTTTTGTTTGAGGATGAAAACAACGACGATGATGATAATGAGATGATAGATGAACCTGTATCGTTGCATACAGGGCTGCATGATTCAACTGATGATTTTACAAAATGATGATGTTCAGACCATCTACGCTCGATCAGACCATAATGAGGGGGTTTGGGTAGAAAACAGATCATGATATATGTTACTATGTCTAGGTAACACCATTGGTTGAAAGTACATTATATAATTCGTATTATTGTTGTTTATTTTTGCAATTATACATCATTCCATGAATTGTTTTATGTTTATTTTTGCAATTATACATCGTTCCATGAATATTGATCTAATGTGTGTGTGTTTTTTTCCTCAGTGCTGATGATCCTATTGATGATCCTATAGGACAGCTGCTCCTGACTGGGGATAGTAGACCGGCAAAACGCACCACACGAGGTGGTAAAAAGAAATCAAAGAAAGCAGACGTAGAGACCCCCACAGCAGACCGAGACAGCAGGTCCTTCACAGGAAGGACAAGAGATACAAGTTGCTCCTCCCCTCTCAAGAAACCCAAAAAACGAGGGGCAACCCGTGGGCTGAAAGCAAATAGAGGCCCCCCGACAAAGCCTTTGGAGTTCAATGAATTTAATCAGCCCACCGGTACCTGGAAAAATGATTTCACTGCTCTAGCCAGGCATTTGGTGAGTACATATTTCAATATAAACCACAATTGGAAGCAAGTGCCTCAGGCGTTGAAGGAGCAGATATTTGAACGTCTCAAGGTATTTGTTACATTTAATAGTTTGTTTTTAGATTTATATAGTTATTTTTTACACTAATCCATTTTTTTGTGCATATAGGACCGATTCTGTATAGATCCATCTCTGAAGGATGATGTGATGAAGGGGATTGCCACACAATTCAAAGACTTCAGATCTCTGCTCACGAGGCAGTACATTTACTGTGAGGAGCCCGCAGAGATAGAGGAGGCAGAAGGTGAAGATGTGGATGATCGGAGACCACCGTGGCAAAAATATGATGGTATTACTGAAGAGCAGTGGAATGAGTTTGTTGCGAAGCGTCTGACCCCTGAGTTCAAGGTGAGTTTTACACTAGTAGTTGTTCTTTTGTATGATAAATGTTTAAAGTGTCCTTACAGTTAATTTGGTTAATTCGTCCTTTTTAATATATTATTTGCATAATTTGTCTTTTCATACTTATATGTAGGCTATACGTGAGAAACAACAACAAAATGCAAAAAAAAAAAATCGTTACCACCACTAATCACATGGGGAGTACAAGTATTGCTCAGCGTGTGCCGCAGTGGGAGAAAGAGGGGTTGCTGCCAGCTGGCTCGAATGTCAGCGAACGAAGGATGAAGGTTTGGGACTTAAGTAGACGGAAGAAACCTTCAAATTCGGCGGCACCTGCTGAGTATGATGACGCCACAGAGAGGTCATCACCCAAATGGTAAGTGATTTTTAGTTTAAAAAATGTTTATTATATTTATAGAGTAACAATAGCAGTTAAAAAACACGAAGAATCCTTATTGACTTATTAAACTCCATAACAGGAAGAGTTAAGCTCCCAGATCACCCAGGGCTCTTGCAGCCCGTTAGGCAGGATGATCCACTTTCCCGCGCTCTCGGGAAGAAGGATCATCCGGGTCGTGCAGTCGGCTTTGGTGGTCATGTCGGTATACGCCCAGCCTATCAAGTCTTGTGCTGGAGACAACGTGAGGAATACAGCGCTCCGAGAGTACCATGCCGGGTGCTTGTTGAAGGTTACGCGCCTGCTTACGCGGATTGTCAGATACCGGTGCCCAGTGCAGACATATCCACCCTTCGTCAAGCTGAATCCAATGCAGTACAGTGGCCCTGTAGATTGATTAGGCTTGGGGAGCAGCAGGTAACCCCATGAAAAAACTTATTCTTTAACATATCCTAGAGTAGAAACATATACTTATTAAATTAATATATTAGGAACACATTCAATCAAATTCTGATAAGGCAAAAGGAAAGAGAGTTGTTGTTCCACCAGCTAATCCTTCGATGGCATCCGCGACTAGAGTTGTGATGAGATCGAATTTGCTACAACCGGCGGTTCTGAATGCCTTACCCCCCATGCTGAAACTGTTACACTCCACACTACTGATGACGCCGCCAGGAAGAGATTCGGTTACAATGGAACCAAGACCGGATCTTTTTCACTATAGAGGCGCTCAGAGTTTTGAAATCTATCTTACTGATTTTGTGGAGTTGTTCACGAAGGATTGGTTGAGTGCGTCGATTCTCAAATCGGCTTGCATGTGAGTAATTAGCATATGTTGTACACATTTTACTCTGTATATTTGAAAATTAAATTCATAATATTTGTTTCTTTATATTGTGCAGGTTTATTGATGACAAGGCGGTCCAAGTACATGAGAATAGTAGTTTCGGGTTCCTATGCCCTGACTACTGTTCCGAAGCTAATATGGGATCTGACCCCCAAGCGTTGGTCCAGTACTTGTCGAATGTGATACATGCGTGTGCAGTTGCAGATAAATCTTACATAATGCTGCCTCTTCATCAAGGGTAAGAATTTTATCTAATGTTAAGTTAGTTTAAAAATTATGATATTTGTATTATGTAATTGATTGAATTAAGTTCTGCCTGTATTGTAATCTATGAACAGCCGACACTGGTCTTTGCTCGTTCTATGTATAAAAAGCCCAAGAGTCCTGCAGCTTGACTCAGCATCTCTGCGTCCCAAGAGGCCACTTATATATAACATGTTGATGAGGTGATGAATTTACTTAACTTGATTAATTATCAATTTTTAGTTATTTCTTAATCATCCGGTTGATAACTTTTACTTTATCTGTGCGTATGAATTCTAGTGCCTTTGTATCTGTAATGACGCAAGTCCGAGGAGAGAGATTAAGAAGATTCCGTGGAATGTAGTCAAGGTATTTTTGTAGTCCTTATTCAAATTTTGTAATATGTTCATTAGTTTTAAAATAGGAACAGTATTATAATTTATGTGTTAAATCGATTTTGAATATGTACGTATATACATGTGCAGTGTCCACAGCAGCCGGGAGGTTCGGAATGTGGCTACTATGTCATTCGGTTTATGAGTGACTTGATAGCGGGACCGAGACTCTTGCCAGAGAAGTCTCTAGACCTGGTAAGTAGCATTCTCGAAATATTTTGGTTTTGTAGATAATTTTTAACATTGATTCTTAAACTCAAAGTATTATTAGCAACTAATCATATTTCTTTTTGTGTTAATTCCAAGGCTTTTGAAGAGTTGGTAGACGGTTACAACGAAGGACATATAACCGAGGTGCTCGAAGAATGGGCAGAATTCATGAGCGTTAATGTAGGTTGCTTCTAGGGTTTGGTAGGATTGAGTAGGATGATTTTGAAATTCTCATGAAACAATTGTCGTTTCTGTAAAGATTTTGTTGATATTTGATTAATTTGCTCAAATTTGTAAATGTAAGTGGATTATTGCCCGTAGATAGGTTTGGTGGCTATTTAATGGTGAAATGGTTGATCTAATGCCCCACTGTGGTGGCATTGTTATTGCTATATCTTAACAGGTTTGATTGATTTTGGGTGTGTGTGGTAGAATTGTAGGGTGGAATGGAAAAACAAAAAAAAAAAAACCTATTGCAGCGGTTCTTATAAGAACCGCTGCGATAGGTGGTTTTTTTTTTAAAAAAAAGGTCTATCGCAGCGGTTCTTATAAGAACCGCTGCGATAGGTGGTTTTTTTTTTAAAAAAAAAGGTCTAACGCAGCGGTTCTTACTAACAACCGCTGCGATAGAGTACCTACCGCAGCGGTTCTACAACCGCTGCGTAGTAGAGTTTTCACCTAGCGCAGCGGCACCCATCGCAGCGGTTTTCAACCGCTGCCATAGGTACCAAACAACCGCTGCGGTAGGTCCTTTTCCTACTAGTGTGTTATTTATACATTTATTCAGTTCGAAATGGCCATTCTTTCTCATATTTGTACAGTGAGTTTTATGTTAGTGAAATACCCCTATTGATTAAATATATAATCAATTAAATTAAGGCCTAAACATGCCTCAAACTAAATTAAACACAACGATGTTTAACAGAAGAAAGCAAGAATACACCTTTAACCTTTGGGGTGAATAAAAATCCAACCGACTTCCGTTGACCTAAAATTTAACCTGAGCTTTATAACACATAAATGAACACATTAAAAACCGTTTCCAAGGGAAACTGAGTCAGAAACGCACTAGAATGCAAAATATACACCAAACTTCCTAAAACACATTTTTGTGAGATTTCCCCAAAAATGAATCTATTTAATTGTAGGGTCTTGAATACCCTAATGATACTAATGTGACTAATGTGCCACATTAAAACGCTTAACTCAAAGTTCTTCAAAAAGTCAAAAAATGTGCATTGTTTGGGAACAATAACCAATGATGCCAAAAAATAATAATAATAACATTTGATTCCTTAGTCATGTCCTTGGTCAAATGTTCTTGACTTGGAGTGTTATATGTCGGCCAGTATAAGCCTCCCTTACCAACTAGGTACCGTCCCCTGTTTGCAATCAGTTGTGACTCATCACATACACTTTATTAAAGTAAGTGTTACACTTTACTATAATTAAACAAATCACTCATCCCTCGTTTGTTTGTCATACGTCGTTTGCTTAGTTGGCAATCCTGTCCGAGTCTGCAGTACCTGCAGAAACCACCAAAAGCATATAATAAACAAGTCTGATGACTATATATATCATATAATAAGAAAACCATTCTCCTTTTTCTCTACGTACTACTTACCGTACTACCTTGGCAAAAAAAAAACAAATAAAAAAAACTACTACTATCTACCCCTACCCACTTGACCGACAACATGCAAACTCTAACAACTATCTGAAATGGGAATCTTCCCAAACGTGACCAGTCCATACCCAATGACTTTCTTCCCCTCGGTAAGCAAAGCAACTCATTCCTTTCTGTTTTCGATACTAGCTCCTTCTTTAAACGTGAGAACTCAGTTTCTTCTGCTGCAAACGTGGAAATTCAAACCTCTCCTCTGCGGCTCCATACCGAGCCTTATATGTTTACTGCTACCGGTTGTAGTTTGCAAACTTTTCTTCCCTTGCTGCTCTACGGAACCAAGAAATGCCCAGTTCCATGGCTTTCTTCCAGTTACAAAAAAAAAAGAGAACGACCTCCGCGTGTGGTATCAAGACCAAGCTGCACCCTTGCTGTATCATCCACGAGAGAAACATCCAGTTTCTTTTCATTTCTGTTCCAGAACCGAGAACTGTTCTCAACCCATTCTATTTTGCTGTTCCAGAAAAATAGACCGATGGAAACACTCCCAGCTACAATGAGCCTCCTCCTTGCTTGTCCATGTACAAAACAGAGAGGGATTGAACCATTATTAATACATAGTAGCAATACCCAGGTTATAGCCCATCTTCATCCTTCTCGTACCTTTCTGCAACCTCCAACGTGAGCTCCAACTCTCCTGTCCTCAACAAAAAAAACCGTGAGTGAAACCACCTTACAAGCTGCTGCTACTCGCTGTAGGTGAGTACTTAACTCCAAAAATCCATCTCCTTCCCCTCAGTACCTGCTGAATTCAAATGATACTCATCTCCTGTTCCATCCTTTGCTGTTACAGAGCTGAGAGTTATTCTCAGTTCTATTTTGTGCTCCAGAAAATGGAAAACCGAGAGAAGTACTCAGATTTCCAGCGACAGGAGTTCTATTCTGTGTTCTCAACAAAAAAGAAAACACAGAAGAAGCAAGCTCACAGCTCGAGCCTGCTCTTTCACGTACATAAACATGGAGAGGAACATTTAAATGATTCGAGTGTTTCTTGCTCTTCTTCACGTACAAAACAGAGGGAGAACCCAGCTCAAACTCGCCCTCTCCACGTACAGAACCAGAGGAGTATAAAGGAGGAAGATCCAAGTTTAAACACTCATTCTCGATCAGTTTGGTGAGGACAATCTCACTGCTTTACCTCCTTGTAAACCGGCAGTATGCCCAACTTAATATATGCTCCTTATTCTGTTCTCTTTTACGTGGGTAAACCAGTGGAGAGCACCCTCCTTGTGGAGTAAAAGATATCCAGGAAAACAAGTCTTCCATTGTCACTCATTCTCGGTAAGTTTCCTCCTTGCGTATTCCTCCTTGTTCCACGCAAGTATGCTCCCAGTTCCTAGCTTAAAGTTTTTGTTTTCTTCACGTACGAAGATAGGGGAGTAGCACCTCGGGTCAAGCAGAGGCAAGTCCAAGCAAACGCTCTACTCTGGCCACGATTCGGTGAGCTCTATCCACTTCTTTCTTCCTTGTATTACCGGTAGAGCATACATAGCTTATGCTGAGTTTCCCCACTTGTTCTTCACGTAAAAACAGTGAGCAAATGCCATGAAACCGTGCAAACACCCTCGTTAGGCCATGCTTCGGTAAGTCTTTCACACCTCTTATACCTTGTTCTACTGATAGTGTAACCTGGTATTAGTAGGGGCTAATACGTGAAACTTGCCACTGAAAAACAGGCACAGAGAGCCACCTAAAACAGTTTCAAAACAAGGGGAAAACAAGTCAAGAATATATATATATACCAAGGTGAGTATTAGTACCTAAATGAAGTATATAACCAAGCTAAATATTGGTTCATGAGGAAACTGATATGAAATTTTAAACACCAGCCGTGAGCACATGTGAAGCCTAGGCTGGGTTGAGCTGCTTAGAAACAATGTAAGTGTACTTAACACCTTCATTATATGGTTATTATGCCATTAGGCTGTTTAAAAAAATAATAAAAATAAAAACCGTGGGATTATAATGTGATTGAGACATTTTGGTTACACACATATGTAACAACCGTGGGATGTATGGGTGCTGGATAATTTAACTATGTATTAAAACGTTTAATAACATTTTTGGGTTGATTAGTTTGGTGTGCTAGAGACCTATAATGTCAAAGAAGTTCATTATGGGTCAAAAACATGATTTATAAAAATATTAGAATATGAGTGATGTGAACCGAGACCAGACATGGTCTTAAATGACTAAACTATGTATTATAATGTGTTATAACATTTTTTGGTTGATAATACAAGGTTTAGATGACATATAATATCATAGGAAATAATTAAATGATTTTAGGAAACATTAAAGAAAAACTATATATTTAACCGTAAGCAATATAGTTTTTATAACATTTATGTGTAATTTTATCCAATATAAATTAATGTAACAAGGCCAAGCATTTTAGGCCATTTAATTTAATTGCTATGTTAAGTTAAAAATGGTTTTAAAATGAATTTAGAACAAAATATATACTACCGAAATAGTTTGGGGTTGTATTGCAATTTAAACAAATTTTAGAGACTGAAAATAAATAGAATCGAAAACTATATGTTAAAAGAGATATCCTATGAATTTTATTGAGTTTTAAAACATGGGGGTCAAATGACAATTTTTGAGAAAGTGTGGTCAAAACCGCAAATACATAAACCTATGGTCAAACTAGTGTATATTGGGTCAACATTGACCAAGATAAAAGCCTTGACCAATTTAATGTCATAAATATTAATTTATGAACTCATATTAGCATTATAAGTGAAATGTTGAATTTATAAAACTTTAGGGTATAAAACGTAAATGCCGAAAAGTAGAGGTGTAGTTTGGTTTAATATGGTGATTATATCCTAAGTATGAAATTGGGAATTTTTGGGAGTTATATAAATGGGTATATTGATAGAAGAGTATAATATATGATTTTTGTGACATATGAAAGTATATAATATAAATTGGGTCAAAATGTAAATAAGAAAAGAAATATACCAAACAAACTATGGGCTGTTCGGTAATATTAAGAAATAACATATAAAAACTATATGTTATAAATTATAATGTTTGGAATGGTATAACATATGATATGTAAAAATATAATAAGATTTGTGGTAAAGGTATAAATATGGGAAGTTAAGGGTTGGAGCAAAAAGAAAAAAACAGAACCTAAGGGGTTTGTTGTATTCTTCGGAAATATTGAAACTATATAGTACATACTATATGATTCAAATGTTATAATAGATGGTATAAGTTGTGTGACTATTTGTAATAAAGAATTATGTAAATAAAGAGGTAATAGTGTATTGTAAGTATATGTCATTTTCGGTATATAAATATAAGTACTAAAACTATATGCTATAAGCTAATGATGTATAAAATATCATACAATGTGATATCAGGACATAAGTGTAACACTAAATAATGTTATGTGGTAAAAGCATAGTTGGTAAAAAGACTAACATGCTAGTGTACATATATATATATATATATATATATATATATACACATTATGTATATCGAAATGAAAATATAAACTATGGTATACAATGACACAAAGTGCTATGGTTAATATAAGATTTTGGAATGGTTAAATAAACCCTGCATAAGGAATAATATATATATATATATACAAATAAAGTTCATACTTCATTAGAAACTAAATTGTATACATATATAAATGCTGGCGCGAATAATATGCGTATATGATACGGTTTACAAACCGTATAGTGGTTAAGGATAAATGTTAACGTGTAAGTGTAACTGTATACCATACCGTCATAAAGTTTTAAATGAATGCAAGTTGCTACATAAATTAGAAGTTGAGTAATATAAGGTATACCGAAGAATAACGATCTAACGTACAATATAAACTAACGTCGCATGGAATACAAACACCATGGGTTATAAAATGTAACCATACATGCAACTGAAGGTAATAACAATACCCATACATGCGATGAAACAGTTGGAGTAATGATACGAGAACGAACAATTTTGTATCAGGCGTAACGTTTATAAAATAATATGGGATAGGAAATATAATTCCTACGTTTAAAAACGTTAGCCACGACGTTCGAATAAAAACCAACGTCCTCGTAAAACCGTATATTAATACATACTACGAGTAAAGAGTCTTAAGTATAATGATACCTTAACTCATAACGTTGTATTACCGGGGTTACTGGCGTTATTCGGAAATACCGAATCGTATTGTCATGTGGATTGACATTTAGCGTTCTTCGTATGTTAGACCGCCTGTCGGACGTGCGCGCTCGAGAAGCTTAGAGATCCATATTGCGCATCCTTGGTCCACGGTGTACGGTATGTAAAGAGATTTGATCCGGGTTGTCCTGAGGAATTCCTCGGGCTCGGATTTGTTTGATAAATAACTTGTGTGAATGTATGTATGTGATTTATGTGTGTGTGTAGTTATGTTTACTGCATTAATTATCTACGCACGAACGTCCTACGGGACTAACACTACGTCGACTATAGATCGACTTATACAAAACTACATATGCGAAATGTGTGATTGGACCACTGTTGCTTGACCTAATACGCTAAGTATTACAAGTATGTAGTTTATAACCTAAGTAAAACACGGAAGGACACGACAACGTTGGTCTCTAGAGCTTTGACTCGAATGTGAATACTACCTAGAATAATTCTAGGCATGCGTAAGACCCAGAGGGCAGCCAACAAATTAAGTGATGTTCTCCATAACTAAAACTGTAACTGACTATCTAACTAACAAAGCTAACAGTGGAATGTGAATGAATGTGATGATGTACCTTAATCCAGACAGTCACTGGCTGCTGGTCACGCGTAGAGATCTCTTGGGTTATCCCGTATCGGATTTTCCCTAGTTAATCCTGATCGAGCCTAGATAGATCGTCAGGCGGAGTGTGCTACCGTTGGCACCAGGCCCTTGGCCACCTAAATGGATGCCTTTACAAAGGCAAAGTGAATAAGTCCTAGAGTCTTCGGATGATCAGGGCAGTGAGCACCTTTGTGTGTACGTGGGACTACTGTCCAAGTGAGTATATTTCGGGTTGTCCTAACTGACGCGCGACTGTGCTAACAAAAACAAATGATATGTGAAGGCCCGGAGGGCTGAGTGATGTATTAAGTGATGATGTTAACATACGATGAATGAGTTCTCAATGCTATTGTATTGTATGATGTATGACAATACTGTGTATATTCATATATGATTGATTGGATTGGATGAATGATTATATAATCATGCATGCTGCTACAGTATTATTATCGTAAAATGGTAAAGCATGCAATCAATCTAATATCAAGACGGTTAAAAATGACAAGTGACCAATAGGGTCCAGATCCGGCATACTCAGCGTCTATCGCTGAGACTACACTTATTGTGCAGGTTGCTGAACACATCGAAGCCGAAGTGCGGGGCTGGGTAGTTAGGACGTTGTTGATTTTGGATATACCGTTCATACCTCGTTATGTATTAAGTGATTCCACTGGAAATGGGCTGTAAGATTTGGATTATGTTTAGATGCTCGCAGTAGTTGTTGCTTTTGATACTTAGATAGACATGTAGGTGGTATCTCGTTGTCCCGCGGATTGTATTATGTTAATTTTGTTAAGATGTTGTACTGCTACATCACTCGTATGGGCGAGTGGTGGCAAGTAACACCCATGTGAGTTCTATTACTGTAATTCCTTCCGCTGTGAGACACCTTTATTTCCTGTTCACGTGAGCGACTATTACGTATTTGTTATGAGGGGTGTTACAGTTAGCGTAACCGGTTAGCATGTACAGTGAGGAACCTAATGATCCTGGGTTTCGAAACACGGGAGGAGCATAGGGTGTTTTATTCCATGTTTAGCTCGCATTAGAGCTCATTTGTTATTTCCTGCATTGCTGTATTGAATTGCTTTGTAGCTTAGTTGGTTAATTGTGGGTGTTGAATAGCTTGGAGGTCTAGTGTTCGAATCTAGAGTTGCTAGTTGGTTGAATTTTTTTTAAATGCCTCTCCTGTTCGTTCCATTCACAAAAAAAAATCTACGTTGGCTTACTCTTGGCTGTTGATGTACCTCGATTCATCCTTATTGTTGATTCATACTCACAATTCAAGCCCTAAAACCCTGTTCCTTTCCATATAAAAGAAAAATACAAAACGTAGCCCACACTCCATTTTTCAACCCTGAAAACAAGGGAGCCGCCGCCACCACTACATTCCTTTCTATCCATTCTTCAATCATCCTCCATCTTCCTTCATTCTTTTCACTCAGCTGTCGAACAACAAACATGCTGCCTGCTCATTCTCTTCATTTTTGCAAAACTCAATTGCTGAACAAGGAACAAACCTGTTTCCCCTTTGTTCATTCTCTTCATATGGTTGGTGACAAGAAGCATACTGCTCATCCCCTTCAGCATTTTCTTACGGTAATTCTGCCATCAAACTAGCAAAACAAGGACATACATGCTCAGCCCTCTCTTCATCACTTCACTCACGTTTTTTTTTTGCAACCTACCTGCGTACAAGAAGCATACAACTCCCTCTTCATTCTTTTATGAAATTCGCAAGCCAAACTGGCAGTCAAGAGACGTACCTGCACTACCACCTTCTTTTCCAACACTTTGTACATCGATCATCATCTTCCATAAAAAAAAACGAAGAAGACCTTCTTCATTCCTTTCAGCAGAATAAAGAACAACAATCACTCCCTCACTTCATACCCAGCGACTACCCCTCTCCATGCTTCTGTAAAACCAAAAACAAAATGTTATCTCCATCCTCTAGCTCCTCTCTTCATTCTTTTCAGGCTGGTAATCTTGCAAAACCAACAGACAAACAAGAGACATCTACGCTCACATCCCCTTCATTCTCTTCACTTTGGTTGTCGAACAATGAACAACACGGCTCTGTATCTCCTTTCATTCTATCCACTTTCGTTAACCTTGCAAAATCCACCGGTAAACAAAGGGCATACATATTACCGCCTCCCTCTTCTTCATTCTCTTCGGTCACGGCATCTTGCTACCCGAACTGGCAACAAGGAGTGCACCTTCCGCGCGTTGATCGTTCTCATTCACCGAAAAAATCCCACCACCACCGATCTCTACTCTCCTTCACATATCCTTCAATGTCGGCCCCGTATTGCTTTTTGGGGATTATGAGATTTTTGTCCTCCTTTGCTTCTTCTTCTGGTATTTTCGATTTCAGGTCTCGCGAGTGGATATCATCTGGCTGTTCGACCATGGTGCGAAACCGACAACCCCCTCTGAGTGGAAAGCTTCATCGTCTTCTCTGGTCAGCGGTTCTCATCAGATTCGAAGCCCACTCCAAGACGCGCTCCGACGATTTGAAGAGATCGTCCTCCATCTGTAACTGATGAATAAAGCGGGAGTATACATGTTGGAGAACAAGTGTGAGTCCCACATTGAAAAATTATAAAGCTAGTAAGTAGTTCATATAGCTTATGTGCTACTCCACCTATGGCCAATTGGTTTTAGGATGGAACCTCATAGGTTATTGGGCCTTACTAGTTTATATGGGTATTTTATATAATTCCCTCCGTTGGGCTTATTTCTCCCCCACAATATTTCTAATATGGTATCAGAGCCCAGGTTCAACCTTGGGTATTGCACCGCTGCCTAATTGATACCCGAGTAAAAACGGACTGTGTCACGATAAACCAAGAGAAGGGACCGAGCCAGTACCGTAGAATTGGACTGTGTCACGGAGCAGAGACCGGGCCAGTACCAAATGGGTCCAAGCAGGGTGTGAAAGACTCACACTTGAGGGGGGATGTTGGAGAACAAGTGTGAGTCCCATATTGAAAAATTATAAAGCTAGTAAGTAGTTCATATAGCTTATGGGCTACTCCACCTATGGCCAATTGGTTTTAGGATGGAACCTCATAGGTTATTGGGCCTTACTAGTTTATATGGGTATTTTATACATGCTCCTCTCTTCCTCATCTTCAACAAACTGGAGAACAAACCCATCCCCTTCATAATCACTGGCGAACAAAGGGTAGACATCTCCGCCTCCCCCTTGCTCTTCACGTCGCAGGCGACCAAGGAGAGCATGCGACTCTTCAATCTCTACCTCACGGTAATTTTCACAACCTAACTGGCAACCAAGGAGGAACATGTTGCTACTCTGCACCTGTCACTGCTCAACCTCGCCAGAAGAATCGTTCGAGTTAATTTCTCTTTTGGTCTCACTTCTTTCAGGAAGCTATCAGAAGGTAGTATGCTCTGTTATATTCCCGGTATTAATCTCTTTCTTTAATCTGTTCCATTTTATTCTTCTTTTATGGATAATGACATCCTAATTAGTTGCGGTGCGTATTGTGTGTTATGATATATTGTACATATTACTATGAATCTTCTGTGCCCATGTATGTAACATTGCGTCTCTTAGTTTTGATATTCTGTTATATATTTTGATTTGGTGCATCTCTGTTTAATTTTAGTTTAGCTGTTCATTTTGGGTTTTGGGATTACATAAACCATAAAAAAAACAAAGGGAGATAACAATCGGATTAATAACCTCACTACCGCTACAATTTTTCTGTTCATGTGATCAAGTGATATGGCTAGAAACTTTGACTAAAATAAAATCATCATGCATCCCTTTAATTTGCTGTTAGTTCACGAAATGGTTAACTCATTTACAACGGTTTGCATCCCAACCATTACAAGTTAGTTTTGATTTCTTTTGCGTTCAGGCGGCTTTATATTTACTTGCACCCATTTCATGTTATATTTGTTGGTTACAAAACTTATGCTTTTTTTTGTATATTATTTATTTCCATCACTCTAGTGTTATAGTTAGCTTGGCAATTGTTGGGCCCAACCCAATATAGAGGCCCAAGGACATAGGAAGCCCTAGTTAGCCCATAGGTCACCCCTTTGTAGAAAAGCTTTAGGTTGGGGTATCCTCAATGCATACGGGTCCTAGACACGGTCCATGTGAGGAATACCCGTTTTCCTCAAAACTTTTCAAATCATCCCTTAATGTCAGAATAAAATGCACAATCAACATTCCAATTAAAAGAAAATCATCAAATTTCATTCCAAAAATCATTCAATTTCAAAATCCAAACATCAATTCAATTAAAATGTCAAATAAAGCCCTACATCCAAAACAAAAAGGCCCAAGGCCCAAATCAATCCAAAAGGCCAATTCAGCCCCAAAACAATTTCCAGCTTACATTCCAAAGCCCAATTCGAGGCCCATTCCAAAGCCCAATTCAAGGCCCATTCCAAAGCCCAATTTGGGACCCATTTCAAAGCCCAATTCAGGGCCCATTTCAAAGACCAATCGAGGCCCAAATTCGGCCTACTTTTCCAAGGCCCAATCTTGCCCATCTTCCAAGGTCCAACCCGGCCCATTTTTCATGGTCTAACCTGGCTCGCTTCGAGGCCTAAACCAGGCCCATTAGTTCAAATTTAGCCTAAAACTTCATTCCATCCCAACTCTTCTCAATTCCGATCCAAAATCGATTTACTTTCAATTCAAGTCCAATTCCGATTTCAATCGAATTCAAATCCAATTCCAATAAATATTCATTCCAATTCATTCAATTCAATTCAATTCCAAACTCATTCAAATCCAAACTCAATTCAATTACAAACTCATTCAAATTCAAATTCATTTCAATTCCAGTTCAAATCAATATTCATTCAACCCCGATTCAACTTCAATTTCAATTCAATTTCAGTTCTATTCCAATTTCTCCCACACTCTAAATGTCTCACAGACCCGAGCGTCTCACAGATTTTGTCATTCTAACGAGTCGAATGTCTCACAGACCTGAGCGTCTCACAGACCCGAGTGTCTCACAGACCCAAGCGTCTCACAGACTTCGACATCTCAGGGTTTCAAATGTCTCATAGACCCGAGCGTCTCATAGACTAACATCTCAAACCCAAAACTTCTCAAAATTCCAAACTCCTCTTAAATCTCAAACCCATCAAAACCCTTCAAAACTCCTAAACCCAAAAAAAAGTGAACTACGTAAGGTGTGATCTCAACAGGGAGTTGAGTACGTAGGCAATCCACACAGGGTGCGACCCCACATCGATCAAAATACCCTTTTGAACTCAGCTATCTCCCCTCCAAACAACCACTTCTAACCCTCGGTCACCTCAAAAAGCTCGCCCATCCTAAAGGTCAGTGAACTACGTAAGGTCTGATCTCAACAGGGAGTTGAGTACATAGGCAGCCCATCTAGGGTGCGACCCCATTCCAAACAAAAAACCCTTTTCCCCTCTAAGGTGTTCTTCCTACCTCTCAAAACAATCAAACCTTCTACGACTCCCACAAACCTCAAACCATCAGACTCCAAGTCTTGTCTATTCACTCAACCCTAGACTTTTTCCAAATCTTTATTCTATACTCATCCGAATTCCCCAATTCCCTCTGCTAGGCGTTGGCTTGGCAGAAAAGCTCGCCTCATCCACTATCTCTCTCTCTCTCTCTCTCTCTCTCTCTCTTCTCATTATAATCCTATCCTTGGCTCTTAAATGAATCTCTTTAATAAGGTTTTGAAAGAAGGCAATCCCGACAATTGGAGACCGAGGTTTCCTCGGGCACCAATCCGAAGTCGTGGTCTTTGCCACTTCTAAGGGGTGTAACCCAGTGTGAACCCACAATAGAATCTCTGACATGACCAGATAAGTCCTATCCATAGGCAACAATTTCAGAGTCAACCAACGGTTCTCAGAACCCTTCTCCTCCCTTCCTAGTTCCTGAGGTCAAACTAGGTGGCGACTCTAGTCAATTCCGCCTTATAGAGGCATAAGTCCGCGTGGAGCCCATTGAGAGCGGGTGTAGTGCACACTTGCGCTCCCCTTTTATGCTTTCTGGGAAAGACGGACGATTTAGTAGGTATTTGAGGGATGCCAGAATAATGGGTTTTCACCCTCCACAGAATGACATTTTTTCTAGGGTCTCGACTTTTCAGTCAGACCATATTTAGATAGACCCCCCTCATACTGAAAAATCACCCTCCACACATAGTAGAAGAACTCACCAGAGTAGAAGAACTCACTAGAGTAGAAGAATTCACCAGAGTAGAAGAACTCACCCGAGTAGAAGAACTCACCCGAGTAGAAGAACTCACCAGAGTAAAAGAACTCATCAGAGTAGAAGAACTCACCAGAATAGAAGAACTCACCTGAGTAGAAGAACTCACCCGAGTAAAAGAACTCACCTGAGTAGAAGAACTCACCCGAGTAGAAGAACTCATCCGAGTAGACGAACTCACCTGAATGGAAGAACTCGACCCCACACCAATTTTCAATCACTTGTAGGTAGTCAACGCCTTAGAATAGCTTGACATCATTTCATTCCTTATAGGTAGTCAACGCCTTAGAATAGCTTAACATCATTTCATTCCTTATAGGTAGTCAACGCCTTAGAATAGCTTGACATCATCTCATTCATTTTAGGTTGTCAACGCCTTAGAATCACTTGACATTATTACTTCTTTAGGTTGTCAACGCCTTAGAATCGCTTGACGTTACTTCACTTATAGGTTGCCAACGCCTAAGAATCGCTTGACATTACTTCACTTATAGGTAGGTAGCACCTTAGAATAGCTCGACGCGGCTTGTTAGTCTCCAATGGCGTGCAGGGTCTGTTTTTGATCCGAAATATTGGGGCATCACTCAAGCATTAACCAGACTTTTCATATTCATTACAAATTCTAGTTGATGGGGGGTAATCTATTATACCTAAAATTTTGACCCCCCTGGTTAGGGTCTGTAAGACTTTGGTGTTGTGAGAGGCACTTCAATCAAGTAATGAGGAATTCCGGCTCGATTGGCGCATTCCGGGACATGGGGAGCAGTTTTGTCATCGTCAGTGGCGTTTTTGTAATATTTAAGGCTCCCAAGACCTCCTATAGGCTTTCTCTCTCCTCCAAAAGATGCTCAAATCAACTTGAAATGATTTGAAATTTTATCCCATGATAGAGGATGACATTTCAAGCATAATGGCATTGGAATTTTGATTTTTCAAATTTCCAATAATGTTCTAGCAATTTTCGATTGACTCTGACGAGAAATTGAATTTAAAAATATTCCAACATTTAAAAAATTCGATTTCACTTCAGAAAAATCATAATTGCCATCCTTGACACATGGCTAAAATTTCACAGCAAAATTCCTTTGGGAAGTCACTTAATTAAAATGCCAAAAAATCTTACTTTTACTAGATTTTCTTTATCTTTAACAAAGTCTATATACATGGATAAATCTTTTGATCAAATCAGAAGCTCACAAGCTCAAGAACCCTAGGAAGTCAGAAAGCATAGCCTCCCCTCTCTCTCTCTCTCTCTCTCTCACACACACACATTTTTCAACACCCGGCCACTCGAATCATACCGAAATTCACCCGAAATCACCATTTAAGCTCGTTTTCCAATTCCCAAAGCATCAACAATCATCAAAACCCCACCTAAACACCACCAGAACGTGAAGAGCAACAAGAACAACCAACAACCAGAAGCTTGGTTCGAAAATCTTTCGGGTCTGCCATCAACGGAGCACTCGATGAATCCCGATGTGAAGGATCATTGTAAACCCGAAGGTAAAATAGGTAGAAATTCCACTTTCCTAACTCCCTACGACCCTATCAGTTTTGCCTCAAAATTTGTGTTCAAACCAACACTTTTCTGCCTCTGTATTACCAATTGTTTTAGCTACTACCTTGTTACTTATTTGCTAAGTTTTGTATTAATTTTGACTTCAAATTGAATTCTTTCAATTACTAACGTGCTTATAATGTTTCAGGCTACGTACCCATAAAATTTGAGTCGAAAACACCGTCGGGAAACACCAGAAAACCCCTGTCCGTGGGTGGTCCGGGACAACGGACGGGTTGTCCGTGGCCACAGACCCCCACGGACGGCGGCGGGATTTTTTAAAAATTTCAAAATTTAGGTTTTTCTAAATAATGTCCGGGCCCACGGACAGCGTGTCTGTAACACCCCATCTCGATCCAATCGTGGTTATCACAAACTTATCACCATATATACAAACTCTGCAGTGGATTCAAATACATTCCAGGACCTTGCCACGGTCTGACTATAGAATATACCGAACATTAGTACATACCAATCTTAACCAAATACATATCCTTCTTACAATCCCCTCACATCCTATACATCTTCTAACTCAAAATGCCATACGAGTGTACATGCACAACTCGTAGGCCACACTTAACCCGTAACGCTTGTACCCCATCTTACTCTCGTGACGGCCGCCTCCTGATGTTCACCCGTGTAGTAAAAACAGCCCCCAAAGGGGGTCAGCACGAATGCTGGTACGGTCCTCTCATGGCCCCTAAGCTAACGTGGCTACGACGACTAATTGACGATAGCATGGAGGTTGATTAGATGCACAACATAATAGAAAGTGCAGTAAACAACGATCCAAATATGAACAATCAAAGTTCAAACATAATGAACGACTTAAATGCGTTCCCTTAATTAGAGAGTTAATTATTTAACTCCTTAAGTTATATTTCCTCTTAATCTTAGTCCATCCTTATCTTACCCCAATCTTAGTCTTAGAAACAACCATCCTTTAAAAAGGAATGGATGTAGCTTATCTTAGTCTTATAATACAAACCATCCTTTAAAAAGGAATGGTTGCAACTTATCTCAGCCTTATCTTAATCTTAGAATACAAACCACTCTTCAAATAGAAATGAATGTATCTTACCTCAATGTTTATTTTTGTCGGGTCAAAAGCAACCCTAGCCAATGAGCTATTAACTCCATTGGTTGAATAAACAACTTATCTTATAATTTAGGATTTAGGTGATCCTACCGCACCATCTTAATGCCTCCTACCTTGGGCTGTATGTCCAATGTAGCTGAGTTGGCAACCGACCCTAGGCAACAAGTCCGAAGACAAGTCCTTAAGCGGAAGTCGGATCTGCTTTAGATGCCGACCCCTTTTTCTTTAGCATGCATGACCGGAGTCAGTCCCGGGTTCCTCACTCCCCCCTTAAGTTCCAGTTAGTAGAAGTCTCAAGGCAATGTTTGTTGGTTAACCTTTTTCGGTTTATAACAAACTAATATTAGGGAGCGTTCCTTAGTCTCACTCAATTCCTTACTAAATGTTGGTTAGTAAGTTCTCACGGTAAGTTGTGTTAGTTTTCAAACATCACACAACAATAAAATAAACATAATGTTCCGGTTACATGCTTTATCTTGTTTAGTGAGCACACAAAAACAAATAGCACACAAGCCGGGGACACCTCGTTAGCAAGCAGGTCACAAGAAGAACTGTACCATTCACCGTGGGTCGTTCGGTTGCTTACTCTCTTCCGGAGTCCAAATACTCAAGCCCTAAAACATTTATTCAGTTTTAGGTTGTTAATCACTTAACTTAATTCAACTTCTTTAACTTACTAAACCCATAATGATTCCCCACCTAACACCCCATAAGTTTTACAACTTATTCTTACAACCTAACCTTAAACTTTTAGGTTTATACTTATCTTAATCCCTTAGGTCTTTATACCTCTATTC
The DNA here is from genome assembly GCA_023374045.1 of Limonium bicolor. NCBI lineage: Eukaryota > Viridiplantae > Streptophyta > Magnoliopsida > Caryophyllales > Plumbaginaceae > Limonium > Limonium bicolor. The sequence continues at coordinate 392,853,499 of CM041776.1, read as the reverse complement.
ATCATTGCCCTCTTAATGGAGTACCACTAATACCTCTAAACTTTCTTAGGGTTTCTTTCTTTTTTTTTTACAACTTAAGGGTCGACCGACCCTACCGACCGACCTTACCCAAGGTCGGTCCATTCCAGAACTTATCGCCGTTTGAAAATTTTACCCCGACCGACCTTGCAAGTCCGGTCCCCAAGGTCAGTCCATTCCCGAGAGTTTTCCCCGTTGAAAATTTAACCCCGACCGACCTTGTCAAGGTCGGTCCCAAGTTCGTTCGGTTCCAGAGACCAATCCCCGTACAAAATTTTAGACATGACCGACCTTGTAAGCCCGGTCCCCAAGGTCGGTCTGCTCCAGACCTTTGTTTTTAGATTCCCATTTGACTCCAAACTTCTCCACAAGTTCCCCCATGTGTCCTAATACCATTTAGGCACTTACACTCACCTTTAAACATCCACTAAAACCTCCTTAGCTACTTTCTCAATTCTTACTTGGAATTCGTAACACTTGTTTACACCTCTTAAGGCCTTTACATGTCACCAAACAAGGCCTAAACATCATCTAAAACCATTACCATTCAATCCCCCATCATTAGAAGCCAAAACAATTTTTTTTCTTTTTCTCTGCACTGGACCGCCCCTCTGGGGCGGTCCCCAGGGGCGGTCCCAACCAGAAGCTAATTTCCTGCACGATTTGCCTGGACCTCCCCACAGGGGCGGTCCACAGTAGAACCTATTTTCCAAAGTGCTTTTCTCCTCATTTTGAACTCCAAATTCACCCCAATCTTTTCCCACTCATTCCACAATCTTTCCACATGTTTCCTACATGTTTAAACACCTTAAAACATGCACTAAACCTACCTCAAAAATCACCAAACTTGACACTCAATTTCTTACAAAAATTCTTACACTTAACACTTGATTCCTTACACTTCCCTCTTGTGACTTTGCCTAAGACCTCAACTAATCATTAGGTTTCTTTACCACCATCTTAACTACTCCTCAAGCATCATTTTGCACACCCATTTGCCTTACTCAAACTTCTCAAAGTCATATATAATCTAGCACATGCTTACATCCTTATAAGTCATTATACCTTATTTTTCCTTCAAACTTTGTACCAGTTTCCTAGCTTCCTTAATCATGGTTTTGGTGCATAAAACTCACCATTATAACCCCTAGTCCCTCTTATACATTCCTAGGTCTTCCTAGTACTCAAGAACTCCATGGTTTATCCATTTTCACCAAATCAACCCTTAGTGATCACTAGAACATCCTAGTCATAAAATCTCCTTAGAACACCTTAAACGCTTAGTTTCCTACTCAAATTTCGCCATAGTTTCTCTAGTATATTATCATGCCCAAATGCATTGTTTTCCTCATTCAACCATCTCACATACATCAAGTCCTTTCTCATCATATTTTCTCATCCAAATCAACTCATTCATAATAACTCAATATAGTGCAATAATCTTAAATTGCATAGCACTAAGGCTCTTAAATGACATGGCTCTTAGGCCCTTAAATGACATGGCTCTTAGGCCCTTAAATGACATGAATTTAAACACTGAATTTCCCACATATAAAAGCTTTCAAACTACAAATACACCCATCAATCTCATAGTAGTTATAATGCTCTTAAAATCCATATTAACCTTATCTTATTAACTCATTCCCATTGGCTCCTTAGTCACAAGTTCATAAGCTTGTTTAAGTTCTTTTTCTTAGGTTATATCACCCATTACATAATGTAAGCTTTAAGCCACATTAGTACTTATCTAAATCTCATCCCTTAAAACCTTAAACCACCATTAGGTAAGCAATTTACCTTGTTTCCCAAGCTCCTCTTAACTTTCTCCTTAGGGATTTTCTTGAATGAATCTCAGCCAAGGGCTTTAATCCTCTTGCCAATGTTCTAATCCACATTCAAATAATCTAATGAGTACTAAGCATCATGCCTAAACTCATGGAATCCAATCTTAGGTTAAAAATGTGTTTTAAGGTCTTAAAATGAATATTTTACCTTGAAGTCTTAAGGTAGGCTTGGATATGAATCAAGAAGGACCTCCTCTAGCCCTTGTAGAATAGAAAACAAGCTAGAACAAGGCATAAAAATGAAGCCCCATGAGTATAAATTTTCGGTAATGGAGAAGAATGGTGGAAACCTAGTTTTTCTTACATATTCCTTACCTTAAGAGAATGGAGAAGCTATTGCACCCTCCAAGCTTATTTTCCCCCTTCAATGGAGATTTCCCATAGCTCCAAAATGAAGCTTTTCCAATTTTGTAAAGATAGAAAGCTAGAGCTTGAGCTAACTAAGAGATATATGTGTTTAGTTTTTGATTTGGAGCTAAAATGAGCAAGTTATGGACATTTGAAGATGGAGCAAGAATGGAGCTGCTTGGAACGGTTTGAGAGGATAAGAAAGGTGAAGAAACCGTGGGATAAGAAGAGAAATGAAGAAGAGAGGTAGGCTAATATAGGTATTTTGCTTTTATAAAGCAAATAGTACTATTCTCTCTTTTTCCTCTTCTTTTCCTTTAATTGCTTTGTCATGTGGTGACTCCCCACATCAAAAACCGGCCCCCTCTTATAATGGAGATATTTATGGTCTTGGTTGACCATCTTATTGACTTATGTTGACTTAAGCTTAATTTGGGCACTATTTAGCACTATTCACTAATTAGTGCACATATTCGTGAAATTTTTGGTTTCCCGTTGATTTAGGCTTCCTAATGTGATACTAATTAGTACACATGTTGATTAAGGTGTAATAATGGGCATTTAGCCACTCAAAACTAAATTCTAAGACAATTTCTCAAAAAGGTGCTTTAAGGAGTCTTAAAGCACATTTTATGTTTAAGCTTGTTTTTGAGCTTGGTTTTCTTTGGTAATCGATTTAAAATGTCCATTGACATATTACTAAGGTCTTATAATGGTATTTGGGTGCTAATCAAAGTCACTCCAAGCTTAGAGCATGTTTTTGCCCAAATCACCCTTAAGGCATTTTCTTGTGTTTTCCTTGGTTTAAATTGTCTACCAATCTCTCTAAGGCATATTTTAGCCTTACTACATCATATATTGATGTTTACTTAACATACTTAGGTTTGGGGTATTTCAATCTACCCCCCTTAAAAGAACTTTGTCCCCAAAGTTCCCATGCACCTTATCTTATTAGAATACATGTCTTACCTCATTCCATAGATCATATAGATCATACTTATGTATACTTAAACTCATTGGATCATTAGATCCACCATATGCTTATACTTAAATATCACACAACACGCTTAAGCATGTATAGCACTCAAAATTCCCTTTGTTCCTTTTGATGATTAAAACATTCACATAATTTCCAACGTATTCTCCCATGTCACCGGTCCGTAGACAATGGCCCGTTCGTCCTCGTCACCATGGGCCAGAATACAAAACAACTCTGCTCTCCCCATGTCACCGGTCCGAAGACAAAGGCTCGTGCGTCCTCGACTTCATGGGCGAGACTCAGTAAAAAGGTAATCCTTTTTACGAGGTCATGTGAGGAATAATTCCTCTAATTAAAAATACAATCAACTCCAATTTCATTTTATCCTAATGCCTCTATCCTTAGCGTGATTTAATTGTGACCACTGTAGACACCAAAAATTCTCACCCCAAAAATCAAACTTCAGACAAATAAAGGAAATAAGAGCGTCGTCGCCTTTCTTTTTCAAAGCATATTTACGTGCTTGCCAAAATGAAACCACCATTTTAAGACAAAAATTTCAAATCAATTTCTTAAAGCATCCGTTTTCAAATCCGACCATTTTCGTTATTTACTTATTTTACCATTTTTTTATTAGCTCACTTCATTTCATTACTTGTGTATTTTATCTCACTTCATTTCGTTGATACACTTTCGCTTGTATTCTCTCTAATAGTACTTGTTTTTTATCTTTGTCTTCATCATTGTTATTTTTAGAATCATGTTCATCATTTTATGTATATTTTTACTATTATATCCCATACTAGTATATTTCATTTTGTCGCTAATACGATTAAGCTCTCCCTCATCTCATCTTATTTTGTTACTTCTTTTTCTATCTTCTTTATTGTCATTCGTACATATCTAGTTCAATTCCCATTGACATTCACTTGTAAATTTACTTCCATCATTCTAATACTATCTCATTATTTCATGTACTTATCATTATGTTATTCGGTTTATCTTATATTTTTATGTTTTGTATTTTATTATTTACATTCCATAAGTTCATGACTCTTATTCATTTTACCAGATTAATTTCTTTCATCTTATTGTACATTTATATTGTAAAACACTAGCATTTTTAGGGATTATTCAGTTCGGAGTAGAGCTTTAGTGTTATTTCTTCAATTTACATGCCGAGTTCTGTCATGGTATAATTGGTTTGAGCGTAAAAGAGGAAACATGAAGGCCCCGGTTCGAATCCTGAGAAAGACGTGGGTGTTTTATTTTGTTTGTTTGTCCTGTCGGTTTACCAGCCAAACACAGCTCCCAAAAACGGAGAGAAACCCTAATCTATTCTTCTAATAAGCCGACACCCTGATCCAATAAATCGACCCCAACCTTATAAATACAGAAGCCCTCTTCTACTTCAGGGGGGGACGAAAAAAGAAGAAGCTCTGCTCATCACATCCGTCTCCCACCTCTGTTCGATTGATTCGCTCGCTCACCTCCATCTCCTCATTTCTCTCCGTCCAATTTTGAAAACGCTAATAATGGTCAGAACATTGTAGCCGATAATACATAACATCCACTCTCTCGATCAGTCAAAAGAACGCTTCACCTACATTCGAAACTTTCTCCCATTAGAGACTGCCATTAACGTCTCTCCCACCGGAAATCTATTACCAACACCGTCACCGAAAATCTCCATTGCATTTCATTTTCTTCTGTCTCACATCTGAGAAATACGTAAGCGATTATCTCGTTGGCTTCTTCGTTGATTGTTGATTTCAAACTTGCTCTCCCTTTCCCTCTTCCTTTCATTTTTTTTCGTTGTTTCATGTTCTTCTTCGATTCCTTCAACCAAATGATCCAAGTCGGTGATGGTTAAAACGAGAAAGAGAATAGCGGTATTTTCCGGAACTCTACTTCCGAAGTCCACCGGTTCTCCATGTCTCGTTCCTCTGTACTTCTCAAATCTTCATACACTCGATTTTTTAAGAGGCTCAACTTAGTTTCTGGGTTTGCGGGAAGCATGCGAATATGAGGCGAAATCTTCAATTTCCGCTCTCATTTCTGGTCCCCTTTGTTTATTGTTCCGGCTTCGCATAGGCGTTTTGAATTACATTCGTCAGCATGCTTCTCCTGAAGGGATATCAAGGCCAACATGGTCTATGGGTTCGAAGGAGGCAGATAAAGCACCATTTTCTGATTTTTGCTACTAACACTGAGGATTTCAATCCCACAGAGTAGAACGCGGCCTACCGAGTTTACATTCGATTTATGAGTATGCATTCTTTTCACTCTCGGTTTTCTTGTTTGCTCTGTATTTCCACCTTAAAATCCTTGTAAAGTTACGCCGATGAGCACCAAACCCATCATGGGTTCACGGGTTCAAAGACGTACATAGTACCGAAACATTAACTTCGGTTCCAAATTTTATTTGCAGTTTTTTCGATTCTTTCTATGCACCTATGTTCACTGGGTTCCTTATGCATCTGCTGGGAAAATACATGAATCAGTCGTCTACGTCTGTGTTCATTTGGAACATCCCCATTTCGGTATTTTGTCATTTGGGTCATCGAAGTGCTTCTGTTTCGCTAGTCTATTTCATGTCAACATCCGGGCTTGCCGACCAGGATTCTTTCTCGATTCCCTTTTGTAATGATAGTTGAGTCTAGGATGGGTGAAAGATCAGTTTAAACCGTGAGAGATCGGACATGGTTCTGGACAATATTGTGTGTGTAGTGTGAACGGCTCTTTTCATTGCTTCTGGTATACTTCTTATACTCGTCTGGACTTCTACATATGTTTCTTTTTATTTGCGCTTTGTACCATATGACTATATCAGTTTCACACCAGTTTGCTTGCGTTTTGACAACAGTTTGAATTTGTTGTTTCTAATGAAGTTTGAGAGGTATTCACCTTCGGCATAGATGATGTATCCTATCTTTCTCATTCCTCTGCTATGTCCATTCGACCATAGTTCTCACCTGTACATTTGTTCGTTTCTTTTGATGATCTATTTTGTTTTACAGAGATAGATTTCCTCTCCGTCCAGGTATCTAATTCTAACTTGAGCAACTCTTGCGCTTGATGTATGTTCGCACGAGAAATCTGTATGTACTTGTGATATCAGCCACACATCTTGTCTTTTGATTCTGCTGCGCATCTATATTAAGCTTAATGTGTATTGTGAAACCTGTATATATACCGACGCCATTGAGCATGTTCCTGTTGACCTTTCTGATTTAGGGGTGGTGAGCATGTCATGAGTATTCCCGGTTTATTTCCTTTAAAATTGAGTTCATCCGTCAATCTCTTGCGATATTCCATGACAGTTTAACGAAGGGGGATAGATTAGTGTAACTACCTGAAGACCTCGTTGCATCAATCTGTGTAACTACGTGGTGAAATCCTCGAATGAAATTAGAATCGCAAGAACATGATAGATAGGGTCATCCTTTTCCATTTGAGTTCTTAGTCGTTCTTCAAATTGATACCAGATTAATAGAGGCTGGAGATACGGGCTAATTTACCTGACTTTTTTTTGGCTAGAGATGAATCAGAAAGGAACACTTTAGTCTTTTCCTTTTGTTTAAATGAATTTAGAAAGGACCTCGGCCTTGGATGGATTTTGAATTTGATTTAGGCCATTAAGAGACAAGGGAACATAAAGTAATTGGTTAATAAAAGGGTTTCACAATCCTTGGTCTAAAAACAAACAAATGTACATACCCAGACCATTGTAAATTCTGTTTGTACCCTGCTTATTTCGTTGATTTTTTTTGATCCCGTTTTATGTTTATTTGTTGCTATATATTCCATATTATTGTATAGATTAGCTTGGCAATTGTTGCACCTAGTCCAATATAGAGGTCCAATACCTAGGAAGCCCTAGTTAGCCCATAGGTTACCCATTTGTAGAAAAGCCTTAGGTTTGGGGTATCCTCAATGCATACGGGTCCTAGACACGGTCCATGTGGGGAATACCTGTTTTCCTCAAAACTTTCCAAATCATCCCTCAATGTCAGAATAAAATGCACAATCAACATTCCAATTCTAAAAAAAAAATCATCAAATTTCATTCCAAAAATCAGTCAATTTTAAAATCTAAACATCAATTCAGTTCAAATGCTAAATAAAGCCCATTTTGAGGCCCATTCCGAAGACCAAAATGAGGCCCATTTCAAGGCCCAATTCGGCCCAATTCAACCCAAAACCCAACTAAGGCCCAATTCGGCCTAATTCAACCCAAAAGCCCAACCAAGGCCCAATCTGGCCCAAACCTTGACCAAGGCCCAATCCGGTCCAACTTTGACTTGGTCCGACTTTGACCAACCTGAACTTTGACATGGTCCAACTTTGACTAATCTGAACTTTGAATTTGACCCAACTTTGACTCGGTCCAACTTTGATCTTGGCACGAACTTTGACCTTGACCCAAACTTCGACCAACCTAAATTTTGACCCGACTTGTTTTTCAAACCCCAACACAAATTCATCTCGATCCGAATTCAATTCTAAACCCATCAGTCCAAATTCAAATTCAATTCATTTCTAAACTCATTCAAATCCAAATTCATTTCAAATTCAATTCAATTCCAAACTCATTCAAATCCAAATCCATTTCAATTCAAATTCAAATCAAAATTCATTCAACCCCTATTCAACTTTGATTTCAATTCAATTTCAATTCCATTCCAATTTCTCCTACACTCCAAATGTCTTACAGACCCGAGCGTCTCACAGACTTTGTCTTTCCAATGATTCGAATGTCTTATAGACCTAAGCGTCTCATAGACCCGAGCATCTCACAGACCCAAGCGTCTCACAGACTCGAGCGTCTCACAGACTAGCATCCCAAACCCGAAACTTCTCGAAACTCCGAACCTTTCTAAATCTCAAACACCTCAAATATCTTCAAACTCCACAAACATCAAAACTTCCAAAATCCTTAAAACGTGAACTACGTAAGGTCTGATCTCAATAGGGAGTTAAGTACGTAGGCAGCCCGTCTAGGGTGCGACCCCATTCCAAACAAAAAAACCTTTTCCCCCTCTGAGGTGGCTCTCATATCTCTCAAAACACTTGAACCTTCTTCGGCTCCCACAAACTTTAAACCATCAGACTTTAAGCCTTGTCTATTCGCTCAACCTCTGACTCTTTCCAAATCTTCATTCTATACTCATCCAAATTCATCAATTCTTCTTCTTGGCGCTAGCCTGGCAGAAAAGCTCACCCCATCCACTCGTTTTCTCTCCTCTTGTCCTAATCCTGTCCTTGGCTTTTAAATGAATCTCTCTAAAAGGTTTTGAAAGAGGGCAATCTCGACAATTGGAGACCGAGGTTTCCTCGGGCACCAATCCGAAGTCGTGGTCGTTGCCACTTCTGAGGGGTGTAACCCAGTACGAACCCACGATGGAATCTCTGACATGACCAGATAAGTCCCATCCATAGGCAACAATTTCAGAGTCAACCAACGGTCCTTAGAACCTTGTTCCTTTCCTTCCTAGTTCATTTAGGTCAAACTAGGTGGTGACTCTAGTCAATTCCGCCTTATAGAGGCATAAGTCCGCGTGGAGCCCATTGAGAGCGGGTGTAGTGCTCACTAGCATTCCCCATAAGCTTTCTGGGAAAGACGGACGATGTAGTAGGTATTTGAGGGATGCCAGAATAATGGGTTTTCACCCTCCACATAATGGCAAATTCTAGGATCTAGGCTTCTCAGTCAAACCATATTTACATAGACCCCTCCTCATACCGAAAAATCACCCTCCACAACCACTGGTAGGGAGTTTCAGGAATCATCCAACCCCGATGTGATCAGCATCAGTGTAGAACTATCCTTCCACCCCAATTTGTGTTCGGTTTCCCTTGATCCCTAGAAAATCAAGTTCCACCTCCCACGTCATTTTCAATCATCCAAATAATTCACTCATGTCCAATTTTCTATCTTTTTAGTTCTTCTAATCATAATCAATACATCTCCAAAGTATGGACTCAGTCCATCAAACATTCTCGATTCATCTCTTAGTAATTACCTCAAGACTTAAATTCCTACTAAGTTCTATAACTGTCTCATACCAATTCTCACCATCTTATATCTCATAGCATTACTATCTTCTTCCTTATATTCATATCGAACAGTATCCCATAGTGTTATCTTATTCTTATCTCACACATAGTCTCATATCGACTCATACCTCATATATTCCTTATTTCTTAAGTCTCCTTCCTTCCTCTTCCTTAATTCTCTTAACTTGTACTCACACCGGAGTTAAAAGATAGGTACTTAATATGTATGGTATTCACATCTTCTGTGTGCAATAGCCATGATTTATCTCAAAATGTTTATGTAAAACATATTCTCAAATTCTTTTGTGCTACGCACACCGTAGTTTATGTAACATACGCTAAGCGGTTTTCGCTCTACCCCCCTTAAAATGGATTACACCCACGTAATCAACATTATATCATCCTTGAACATAAGTTCAAGATGTCTAATTCTTACCAAGCATTCTAGCTTCCATGTCATCTATCTCACTTATAATTGGATCAGAGGGTCATAACTATGTTAATGGCTTAGTCTCTGTATCAAGGATTCTTAACGGTACTTATACCATTTTCTTAACTTAGTTTGGTCTAATCTCAAAGGTAGTGGTCTGCTAGCTTCAGCTGCGCGACTCTGATAATCTTAGGCTTAACTGCCTTTCTAATCGTTCATAGTATTGTATATCCTTCTACCTCCTTACAGTTTAGGAATATTGGTCTCTCAGTGGAAACGTGTTATCTTTTTATATACACAGCCTTAATGAGTTGTAACTCGTCTATCCATTCTCCTTGAAGATCTTATGTTCATACTCATAGTGTTTTCTCGAATGTCTAAATTATTCTCTCCAACTGACCTTTGGTCTGAGGATGACCCTTAATCTGAAACTACTGTTTAGTGCTTATTGTGCTTTACAGTCTTATCCTTAACACTTTAAGACATGTCCAATGTCTGTGCTTAACAATCCGTGCTCTTCGCACTTCATAGTCCTTAATTATTTGTTCTCTGATTCCTTTGTGATGTTGGTTCAACTGAATTCTTCTCTTCGACTGTTGCTGTTTGCGGTAGTAGCTGCTCTTGTCTGATCTTGCGTCGTTGTCCGTGGTACGGAGTCGACTACTTCCCGTGTTCCTTACACCACTCGTCTACATGCATGGGGTACCTTACTGGTACATTACTACTTACCCAACTAACTCATAAATGAGCATGTTAGGCCTGCAAGCCCCTGTAGGGTGCAGTCGTCCCACATCTCATTTTAGTAAACTCGTAGTGTCCGTCACACGTTTAGCTATTGCTAATTATGAAGTATTCTACTGTCGATCTCCTCTTTCATCGTTCCATAATAACACTTATTGTTCTTCTTGAATTTAATCAAGGGAAATCATTTACTACGTTCTTGGGTATTGTATGCTCTAGTTGTTTCTGTATCCCGTACTGATTCGGTCTCTTAGCGACTGAGGTCTCTTTCCACAGAGCCTCTTATCTTGTTTCTCATATTTTGATCTACTAGGAATGCACTTCCAGTTCCTTAACGAATGGGTAGTGTGCTTCTTGTGAAATCTTACCTAACCAGGTCCAGACTACTGGCATCAATGCACAACTCGTCTTCCATCTTATTTCCTTACTTATATTGGTCTTAACTCATAAATTTAATTGCCTCAGTGTCAATATTTGGCGGCTCATACATAACGGTCGCTTTACTGCGCACCATTACTTAATCCCCTTATATAAATATTGTACTCACGACCACTACAACCGTGGTAGTTGGCCCTTACCATGTTGCCCATTGATGGTGCAACTCCTTACTCATTTATTCTAACATCTTATTTTATACTCAATCCCTTTCTGGTGTAAACACACTGGGGGTCCTCTCATCTCGGTGTTTGGTGGTTGTCATACCGTGCTGTAAAATGGTTATCTCTTAATATGTAGATGTTCTGCTTCAATTTCAGATTCGTAAGTAGGCTAATTTCTTTCACATTCCTCCATCCTTTATGATGTTATTTACCAAGTAATTTTACCGGTTACTGAAGAAGTCATCCGTTTACTCACAAGCCCTTCTGAGCGTTGGTCACTTGACGTGTCATTCTGTGCACTCACCATGTTTATCTCTGATGATTACTGATTCCTAAATCCTGGGTGTTGGATATGAGGTCTGTCTCTGCAGCCTTCCTTATTACTCAAGTGTATCTGGTATGTTCTAAGGTAATTTCAAGGTTTACAGTTTCCATTCTCTAACAAACGTATTATTTCTCTAATAAGTGAAAGCCCTTTTTGAGGGGTTTATTCCCACTCTTGGCTTCACAACAAGGAGAGGTATCCCCACCCTAAAAGGCATGGTTCGTTCTCCTCCCCTGCCAATGTACTATCTCATTATTCTCATTGGTGCCTTTTCCTGGCAATATTTTCCACAATCTAAGTTATAGGTTTGGTAACCGTTCACATCTACGAATTGTAGTTCCTTCGTGGCTTAAATAAGCTCTCTTACAACTTACTGTGCCTCGGGCTCTGATGTGGTTAACATCCTTGGCTCGTAGGCTCTTAGTGCTTAATGCCTCAGTTCATTACTTGTACTCTTACTCATCCGTAGGTCATCCTTATAGGCTTTTGTTTCTTTGAACACTATCCACCGTTAGGTTACATATTAAATGTAGTATCGGGTTTCATGGTAAGTTGCTGCATTCTGCTTCTTGCTATGGAAGTTTATTCAGGTGATCTGAGGTTACTTAGTTTCCTCGAAAATACTGTCATTTTACTAGACTTATGTCTTTTAGCAATCAAGATTAGGTTCGTATTAGGCGTTTTCCTTACGGTGTCCAAGTTGGATATTATCTTGTCATCTTATACTTCCATTTCAACACTTCGTTCAACTTCCGTTGACTACGCCACCCGTTGATGATCAATCATACTTGGGAGTTAATGAGTCAGACAAACAGTATTAACTGTCATTCATCAGTTTGTTCGGCTTGACTATGCCCGCTCTGTGGGGGTAGTCCTCTGAGCTTTCCTTCAGGGTTGTACGTCTTTAATCCTCAGCAGGTTATAGCTTACGTTCATTTTCTTTATCCTTGTTTTCTGGGTTTTCCAACATCTTCATTGAAGAATGCTTATTACTAGTATTCTTAGTGATCAAGTCGGGAGTCTTATCCCATTCTTGTTGAAAGTTTTTATGTCGACGGTCTCCATCGTATTCCTTGTACGTTATCACTTACGTAGTGTTTTGCTCGCATTACTAAGCGATCTCTTATGTTTTCCTCTCGGGGTTTGGGATTAATGTTCTTACCGCACTGTCGGTTGTTGTTGTAGTAGGTTGTACCGTTGCTCATATTCATATCGTTTAGTATTCTGTCCAAGTTCAGCTCCCTGCTGACTGGTGTATCCACTCATCTCATCATGGTCAGGCCGTCAGGCCCTTCCAAGGTCTCATTCTACCGTTCTTATAGATTTACAGTCCGGTATTAAAATGTACTACAATTGTAGCGTTCCACTATCTCGCCATGATGGCTTTCTGTGTAGCTTAACTGTGGTAGCACTTGCTATGGCAAGTACGCCATGCAAGATGAGCTTCCGGTACTGTGTGCGTCTCTAGTGGTACTTCCACCTAGTTTCCATATCTTTGGTAGTCCTCGGGACTCCTTCGACGTTCTCTTATTTAGGATAACTAGCCTTCCGGCAGTTTCCTGGTTGTTTTGACAGTACTGTCATTTATCAGGGCGTTCCTCTTTCTAAGGGAACCCCTTAATATTTTCTTATGTCTTAATCCTCGCTCCCGTTCCCACACATTTTGTCGTGGTTACTAAGTAATGATCCTCCTTTAGGCACTACATCGTAGTCCTATTCCGGTATACAGTAGTACATGTTCTTATTGTCGCCTGTGCTATGTCGGCCAGGTTTTATAAACTTCCTCATTGTATGGGGTTTGGAGTTCCCGTTTCTAACTGGAGCTTCCGGTAGTCTTAACCCTCAAGATTTATATTATCCCACTGCTATGCTCATTCGGACCACTGTCCGGTACTCACGTCACTTATCTTTTCTTACCCATTGCACCTTTAGTGCTTTTCTTATCATTGGTATGGCGGGTTATTTCGACTGCGTAGCATGTCGACCCATGTTGCCGGTAATTACCGTTCCCTTATTGATAGAATTCCATAGGTAGCGCCTGTTTCTCTGTTGCGCTCCATTAAAAACCTCCAAGTTCTCCGTAACTGTTGTGCAACAAGATGTTTCTCGTATTGCTTACTGTTAACTAACTGCCAGATTGGGTTTTCCCGAGTAAGAGAAGGCTTTCTTCTCTCTGGCGTTTGTTCCACGTATTCAGGGTTAGGGATGCGGAGGGCGGGTCTAGGTATTATGGATATCCGGTAAATACCGGGAAGTCCTAACTAACGCACCTCTCACTCTATCACTCAACCCTTAACCCATAACTCAAACTCAACCTCAGTATTCACCTAAGTTCGGTATTTCTTGTCTTCAGAGCGTAACTACGCTCTGATACCACTTTTTGTAACACCCCATCTCGATCCAATCGTGGTTATCACAAACTTATCACCATATATACAAACTCTGCAGCGGATTCAAATACATTCTAGGACCTTGCCACGGTCTGACTACAGAATATACCGAACATTAGTACATACCAATCTTAACCAAATACATATCCTTCTTACAATCCCCTCACATCCTATACATCTTCTAACTCAAAATGCCATACGAGTGTACATGCACAACTCGTAGGCCACACATAACCCGTAACGCTTGTACCCCATCTTACTCTCATGACGGCCGCCTCCTGATGTTCACCTGTGTAGTAAAAACAGCCCCCAAAGGGGGTCAGCACGAATGCTGGTACGATCCTCTCATGGCCCCCAAGCTAACGTGGCTACGACGACTAATTGTCGATAGCATGGAGGTTGATTAGATGCACAACATAATAGAAAGTGCAGTAAACAACAATCCAAATATGAACAATCAAAGTTCAAACATAATGAACGACTTAAATGCGTTCCCTTAATTAGAGAGTTAATTATTTAACTCCTTAAGTTATATTTCCTCTTAATCTTAGTCCAGCCTTATCTTACCCCAATCTTAGTCTTATCTTAGTCTTAGAAACAACCATCCTTTAAAAAGGTATGGATGTAGCTTATCTTAGTCTTATAATACAAACCATCCTTTAAAAAGGAATGGTTGCAACTTATCTCAGCCTTATCTTAATCTTAGAATACAAACCACTCTTCAAATAGAAATGATTGTATCTTACCTCAATGTTTATTTTTGTCGGGTCAAAAGCAACCCTAGCCAATGAGCTATTAACTCCATTGGTTGAATAAACAACTTATCTTATAATTTAGGATTTAGGTGATCCTACCGCACCATCTTAATGCCTCCTACCTTGGGCTGTATGTCCAATGTAGCTGAGCTGGCAACCGACCCTAGGCAACAAGTCCGAAGACAAGTCCTTAAGCGGAAGTCGGATCTGCTTTAGATGCCGACCCCTTTTTCCTTAGCATGCATGACCGGAGTCAGTCCCGGGTTCCTCACTCCCCCCTTAAGTTCCAGTTAGTAGAAGTCTCAAGACAATGTTTGTTGGTTAACCTTTTTCGGTTTATAACAAACTAATATTAGGGAGCGTTCCTTAGTCTCACTCAATTCCTTACTAAACGTTGGTTAGTAAGTTCTCACGGTAAGTTGTGTTAGTTTTCAAACATCACACAACAATACAATAAACATAATGTTCCGGTTGCATGCTTTATCTTGTTTAGTGAGCACACAAAAACAAATAGCACACAAGCCGAGGGACACCTTGTTAGCAAGCAGGTCACAAGAAGAACTGTACCATTCACCGTGGGTCGTTCGGTTGCTTACTCTCTTCCGGAGTCCAAATACTCAAGCCCTAAAACATTTATTCAGTTTTAGGTTGTTAATCACTTAACTTAATTCAACTTCTTTAACTTACTTAACCTATAATGATTCCCCACCTAACACCCCATAAGTTTTACAACTTATTCTTACAACCTAACCTTAAACTTTTAAGTTTATACTTATCTTAATCCCTTAGGTCTTTATACCTCTATTCATCATTGCCCTCTTAATGGGGTACCACTAATACCTCTAAACTTTCTTAGGGTTTCTTTCTTTTTTTTTTTACAACTTAAGGGTCGACCGACCCTACCGACCGA
The DNA here is from genome assembly GCA_023374045.1 of Limonium bicolor. Lineage (NCBI taxonomy): Eukaryota > Viridiplantae > Streptophyta > Magnoliopsida > Caryophyllales > Plumbaginaceae > Limonium > Limonium bicolor. The sequence goes on along the minus strand of CM041776.1, from coordinate 392,838,100 downwards.
CCTTACCCAAGGTCGGTCCATTCCAGAACTTATCGCCGTTTGAAAATTTTACCCGACCGACCTTGCAAGTCCGGTCCCCAAGGTCGGTCCATTCCCGAGAGTTTTCCCCGTTGAAAATTTAAGCCCGACCGACCTTGTCAAGGTCGGTCCCAAGTTCGGTCGGTTCCAGAGACCAATCCCCGTACAAAATTTTAGACATGACCGACCTTGTAAGTCCGGTCCCAAGGTCGGTCTGCTCCAGACCTTTGTTTTTAGATTCCCATTTGACTCCAAACTTCTCCACAAGTTCCCCCATGTGTCCTAATACCATTTAGGCACTTCAACTCACCTTTAAACATCCACTAAAACCTCCTTAGCTACTTTCTCAATTCTTACTTGGAATTCGTAACACTTGTTTACACCTCTTAAGGCCTTTACATGTCACCAAACAAGGCCTAAACATCATCTAAAACCATTACCATTCAATCCCCCATCATTAGAAGCCAAAACAAATTTTTTTCTTTTTCTCTGCACTGGACCGCCCCTCTGGAGCGGTCCCAATCAGAAGCTAATTTCCTGCACGATTTGCCTGGACCTCCCCACAGGGGCGGTCCACAGCAGAACCTATTTTCCAAAGTGCTTTTCTCCTCATTTTGAACTCCAAATTCACCCCAATCTTTTCCCACTCATTCCACAATCTTTCCACATGTTTCCTACATGTTTAAACACCTTAAAACATGCACTAAACCTACCTCAAAAATCACCAAACTTGACACTCAATTTCTTACAAAAGTTCTTACACTTAACACTTGATTCCTTACACTTCCCTCTTGTGACTTTGCCTAAGACCTCAACTAATCATTAGGTTTCTTTACCACCATCTTAACTACTCCTCAAGCATCATTTTGCACACCCATTTGCCTTACTCAAACTTCTCAAAGTCATATATAATCTAGCACATGCTTACATCCTTATAAGTCATTATACCTTATTTTTCCTTCAAACTTTGTACAAGTTTCCTAGCTTCCTTAACCATGGTTTTGGTGCATAAAACTCACCATTATAACCCCTAGTCCCTCTTATACATTCCTAGGTCTTCCTAGTACTCGAGAACTCGATGGTTTATCCATTTTCACCAAATCAACCCTTAGTGATCACTAGAACATCATTAGTCATAAAATCTCCTTAGAACACCTTAAACGCTTAGTTTCCTACTCAAATTTCGCCATAGTTTCTCTAGTATATTATCATGCCCAAATGCATTGTTTTCCTCATTCAACTATCTCACATACATCAAGTCCTTTCTCATCATATTTTCTCATCCAAATCAACTCATTCATAATAACTCAATATAGTGCAATAATCTTAAATTGCATAGCACTAAGGCTCTTAAATGACATGGATCTTAGGCCCTTAAATGACATGGCTCTTAGGCCCTTAAATGACATGAATTTAAACACTGAATTTCCCACATATAAAAGCTTTCAACCTGCAAATACACCCATCAATCTCATAGTAGTTATAATGCTCTTAAAATCCATCTTAACCTTATCTTATTAACTCATTCCCATTGGCTCCTTAGTCACAAGTTCATAAGCTTGTTTAAGTTCTTTTTCTTAGGTTATATCACCCATTACATAATGTATGCTTTAAGCCACATTAGTACTTATCTAAATCTCATCCCTTAAAACCTTAAACCACCATTAGGTAAGCAATTTACCTTGTTTCCCAAGCTCCTCTTAACCTCCTCCTTAGGGATTTTCTTGAATGAATCTCGGCTAAGGGCTTTAATCCTCTTGCCAATGTACTAATCCTCATTCAAATAATATAATGAGTACTAAGCATCATGCCTAAACTCATGGAATCCAATCTTAGGTTAAACATGTGTTTTAAGGTCTTAAAATGAATATTTTACCTTGAAGTCTTAAGGTAGGTGTTGGGGTAAAACCTAACGGCAAGTGTACCGGTCAATTCTAGCAAGTTTTAATAGAGAGAATTCCCTAAGTATCGAACCAGAGGAGGCTATGTGTCTAGTTTAAATCTTTATTAGATGAAAAACTAAATAACAAATTAAAACAGGAAATTGGGGTTTGATTTGATGATAATTAGAAACCGTAACAGAATGCAAACAGTAACAAGCAGGAAAATATATGTTGTGAAACTGATTTCGAAAGGAGATCCCGGTTTACTACTGCACCCTAAATCTGCGATTCCTATCCCTAAGTGATTTAAAAGATAATCCTGAGTAAAACCCTAGAACAAAGATAATTTACCTCCGGTCTCCTGCTTAGCAAATACTAGTTTAGTAAAGACTGAATTCTAACTCTCGTTACAAACCCACTGTTTACTAACCGCCTTAAGAACAATCTAGTTTATCTGTCAATTAGCTATTTAGAGGAATTACCGTCTCTAAACTAACCGGTTATTTTCCTGAATTCAATTGAAAGCCGCAGTCGTCACATATAAGCTAACAAAATACTAATCCTTATAATCGGCCAAATTATAAAGATTAAAGAAATTAAGCAAGGAAAATAACTTTACTCAATTAACTTGCATTAAATCACAAAGGAACAGGAATAGTCAATTTAGGGATACATAGCAAACCGAAATCTAATAGGAACTACTCAGCCATTGACATGTTTACAATAAGCAGAACTGTATGAGTAATTATAGAGAACAAGAAGGAACTCTGTTGAGACTCCTGGAGAAGTCTCCGTGGTGGACTCCCTGCTCTTCTATGCTCCAAACTCCAAACCAGACTCAAGCTCCAACTCTGACTAAACTCTCTATACTGTGGTGATTTTGTGCGCTGAAGAAGTGCATCCCTCAGGTTGGCCAAGCTCCTCCTTTTATAATAACAGGAATCTATCTTCTAATCTATCTCTAATCTCTTCTAATAAAAACGTCGGACACAAGATATACTAAGGGATATTAAAGATAAAGCACGAGTTCCGTTATTTCCGAAACTGATTAAGTCGCTCCGCCTGTATTGGTCCGGGTTTCAAACCCATATGCAAACCCGGACCACGTCTAAAAGAAGGCAGAAGAGTCTCGCCCTGGTATGGTCCGGGTTTCAAATCTATCCTCAAACCTGGACCAAGTCTGAAAAGAGGCAGAAGGTTCTGCGACAAGGTGGTCCGGGTTTATAAACCCAGCTGCAAACCCGGACCCTCTATAAAGCACAACAGTGGTGAATGAAAATCTGTATTTGACTCTGGTTTGACTTCCCATGTTGCTCTAGCCTCTAAAATCTTCATTTAAGCACTTTGTTGAGTATTTTATCCTGAAAACATATGAAATCGATCATTGGAGACAAATATAACAATGAAGAGTAATTAAAGCATTAAAGAGGAAAGTTAATGTCATAATGTAGAAAATTAAGCATGAATTAGTCTAGTAAACTTAGACAAATTCCTCACTTATCAGTAGGCTTGGATATGAATTAAGAAGGACCTCCTATAGCCCTTGGAGAATAGAAAACAAGCTATAACAAGGCATAAAAATGAAGCCCCATGAGTATAAATTTTCGGTAATGGAGAAGAATGGTGGAAACCTAGTTTTTCTTACATATTCCTTACCTTAAGAGAATGGAGAAGCTATTGCACCCTCCAAGCTTATTTTTCCCCCTTCAATGGAGATTTCCCATGGCTCCAAAATGAAGCTTTTCCAATTTTGTAAAGATAGAAAGCTAGAGCTTGAGCTAACTAAGAGATATATGTGTTTAGTTTTTGATTTGGAGCTAAAATGAGCAAGTTATGGACATTTGAAGATGGAGCAAGAATGGAGCTGCTTGGAACGGTTTGAGAGGATGAAGAAGGTGAAGAAAACCGTGGGATAAGAAGAGAAATGAAGAAGAGAGGTAGGCTAATATAAGGTATTTTGCTTTTATAAAGCAAATAGTACTATTCTCTCTTTTTCCTCTTCTTTTCCTTTAATTGCTTTGTCATGTGGTGACTCCCCACATCAAAAACCTGCCCCCCTCTTATAATGGAGATATTTATGGTCTTGGTTGACCATCTTATTGACTTATGTTGACTTAAGCTTAATTTGGGCACTATTTGGCACTATTCACTAATTAGTGCACATATTCGTGAAATTTTTGGTTTCCCATTGATTTAGGCTTCCTAATGTGATACTAATTAGTACACATGTTGATTAAGGTGCTGTAACACCCCAACTGCTAACAACACACTTACAACACATCGCAGCGGAAATCATAACTCGTAACATAACTTAACTCGTTGGTGTTACACGCCGTTAGCCCCCACGTGGCTAACAAGGCTAACATACTTACATCGTACCGGTCTGATGGACTAGATTCCCGAGCATCTACACTTACCTTTTCTTTCCATTAACAACAATTGAAAAACTTACATACTTTAACAACTGTACCGAGTATTTACAAACTAATGTCGATAACAATTTCGGTCTTACTACACCTACAATACATTCCCAAATTGAGTGTCTACCCATGTACAGCAACTACCCGTCCTACTCCTCGAACGGCTACCAGCTCCTTCGTACCTGTAGAGTAATGGGGGCCCCCAAAGGGGTCAGCACCTTTGCTGGCATGGTAATCCCGCAGCCCGCATGCTACCGGGCCACGCACAACTAATTGTCGTCTTAACATGCAGTTTGATTATATTTAATTCATGCATGGAATTTATAACACACAACAAATTACATTCCACAACAATATCTCACAAATGTAGGCAACATTTCCACACTTAATAAATCACCCTTGGTGTTCTTTGATCCTAGAGTGTTTCTTCTCCTCTAATGGAGCTAATTCCTCAATAGGCGACACACACCCACTAATCGGTTATCCCTAAAAGCCTCTTATTACCACCGGGATTCATATCCATGATCCACATACTTCACTTTTAAACAACATAAACATCACATCGCAATAATAATTGCAGTACATCATAACATTAACATAACGGGAACGTTGTTCTCTTAGGAACCGCCCAAACTTAGTTAGTTCACTTGTAGAGCCTGAGAATGAATATAACCCTCATGATAGCTTTTACATAACTTATTACCGTCCTGTTGGTCGGACGAGTAACTTAACTAAAGATGGATCGGATATAGTGATCCGAACTCACCGTACATAATCCCCAAAAGACGTGAGTCAAGAGCCTTGGTTAAACTCAGGGTGATTGAAGACCATGAAGGAGAACAAGAAACAAACAACCAACAGAATGAAGTTAGAAACTGTATACAACAACTCCCAAACACCGCGCGACCGGAACAACCATTCCTCACCCCCCATAATATATACATAACATAGTTAAAGACTCCACTGTGGAACCTATCACATCCATATACCTTACAGTATTACAACTGGGTTAGTCACACAAGAGTAGTGAACATATTAACGCACACAAACATCACATAACTATCTCACGCAGCCGTGGTTAGAACGTTCCCATGGTTTGGGTCGTTGAATCCGAATACCGAACTGTTATATAATTCTAAGGGTCGGGTAGTTAAGTTTAGCACATATCTAAAGCTAACGGTATCGGAACTACGCTCGCCACATAAATAAACAACTGTAAATCATTACATGTTTTTATCTTAAAAGGTGGCAAACATCCAGAAAACACATTGGCATACAGCCGGTGTAACCCGGTAGGACACAGGTTGCAAGAAAACCATACCTGTCACCGTGGGGAATTCTTTACCGGTGTTCTCACGTTCCTCGATTCACACTTGTTCCTCATGTCATACTCTTGAACCACTATTTACATGTAAATGGTTCAATTAATATTAAGGTGTTACGTAGGTACATAATTACTACTCCCGTACTTACCCCCGTTATCCCGTTATTTCGGTTTTAACTTTGTGTACTTAAACTCACCACTTTCTCTCATCATTTCCAACACTTGTTATACTTCCAATGGCCTTTAACTCACCAAACAAGGCCTAATCAACATCTAAACCATTATCATTCACTTCCCCTCTTAAACACACTTAATAACACTCCTGGCATTTTTAGGGTGGTCCGGGTTTGTATCCAAGTTTACAAACCCGGAACACACCGTCGGAACACTTACTGACCATTTTACACCTGGTCCGGGTTTATAGCAGAGTTTGGAACCCGACCACCTACAATATTACTCTCCGGTATGTTTTTGGTGTGTTCCGGGTTTGTATTCTGGTTGCAAACCGGACCACCTACAGAATATTACTCTCGGGTATGTTTTTTGGTGTTTCCGGGTTTGTATCTGGTTGCAAACCCGGAACACTCCAGTACTAGTCCAGAACATTATTTTCATCCACTTTTCAACCTCCAACCAAGCCTAACCTTCTCTAATGTTTTCCACATGTTTCCTACATGTTTAAACACTCTAAAACATGCACTAAGCCACTTCAAAACATAGGTCCATTCCTTACTCAAATTTCTTGCATCCCATTCTCAATCTTCCCATTCTCTGTTACACTTATGCACCTTGTGCTACAGATTTTCACCTCTTGCAATTTACATTTGTTCTACCTCCATTTGACCATTCCAAATCCTCTAAGGCAATACACTTCTCTTACTTAGATTCATGCCACATTCTTAAAGCCTTAAATCCTCATTGTTTCTAAAACTCCTAAGGCACTTAAACAACTTCTTTTGCTACAGATTTTGCACCCTTCCCATATCATTCTCCTTCCTCCATTACAGGTCATCAGTATCTCAACTCAACCACACACCACCTAGCTCCTCCAGTTTACCAAGTCACCTTATAACACTTATTTTCTATCGAAATTTCGCCATAACCTCCCCATAAACTTAACATGTTCCCACACATCAATTTCACCATTTTAACAATAACCACCTCAATGTACATAACTTCGAAAGCTTGGCCCTTAGGCCTTTAAACACATTAAATTTAAAAAACACTGAATTCCTCATAATAGCAACACCTGCACTACACTCAACATTTATACTTGCACCAAAACAACAAAATTTCCTTAATACACCACATAAGCTTAAGGTGAGTTATTTTTCTTGGGTTTTCTTCCAACACTTTCCCATCCCAAATTCTACAATAACTAAGATAGTATTTAAGGTAGTTTTCTTACCTTAAATTCACAAGTCTCTCTTAATTTCCTCTTGCTCCTCATCTCCTCAAAATCGGTCAAGAGGGAATGGGGTTTCCAAACTCCATCCCAACATTCAAGAAACACAAAAATACATTTCATTAATTATCTAAACCCTTAAGAACTCTTAATCAATTTAAGGGCTTAAAACACAAGGTTAGGGTTTACCTTTTGGAACCCTTTAAGAAAGGTTCTCACCCTTGAATCAAGAAGGGAATCATTCCACCATTGGAGGGTTGTAATGAAGCTCAAAATCAAGAAGAAAAACAAGGTGTTAGAGAGACCAAAATCGGCCAAGGCATGAAATGGGAAAAATGAGTTTTTCTCTTGAACTTTTTACCTTGTTTGAAAGAGGAGACTCCAAGCTACAAGATGGTGTGCTTTTCTCTTCAAATGGGAAAAACCCATGGAGATTGAATTCTTCATTTTCGAATTTTGAAAAGAGGGAAAGGTAGAGCTTGATGAGAGGAAGAAGAATATGTGATTAGTTTTTCGTTTGGAGCATGAACGAAGCTTGGGCAAGAGGAGAAAGGTGGGAAGCCATTGAAGGGGCTTCAAAATCGCAACACACAGAGAGGAGGGGAGGAAAAATTCGCTGAAGGAAGAAAGGAAAGAACGTGGGGAAGAAAGGAGAAAGGAAAGAGAAGAGAGGAAAAAGAAATAAGGAGGAGAGAGAAGAATAAAGGGGTATTTGTACCCTTTTTGCTTTTTGGCTCTTTGACTTAATTAATGCTAACTAGTCATGTGTGAGGGGCTATCTTCATTAATAAAACCGGCCCACATAACTGTTACAGGCTGGAGCGTTTTTTCGTCTTTTTACAGAAACGCCCGTTTAATTTACCCGGTTTAGCACTATTCACTAACCGGGGCCCGTTTTCCAATTTTTCTCGTTTCTTAAATTTTAATGGTTATTATACTCCCATTAATTCTTATTTATAGTTATATGATAAACTATAATTTTTACGGGTCATTTGACTGTTTAAAGTCACGTTTTCGGTCTTCTCGAAAAGCGCGCTTTAGACTCGTTAGCGCTTTAACGCGTTATTTGATCCGTTTTCTTCCGGAATTTTTCTCACATTTCTTAGTATGTAATTAGGGTATAAAATATATTTATAACCCTAGGAAGGTTATATACCTCCTAAAATAATTAAACGCGTTTTCACGTTTTGTGACTTTTACGCATTTTATTTTCTTTTTGGTTTTTATTTCTTCACCAATGATCTTAAGGACTTAATTAGCCTTAGAAAATAATAATTACATAATTAATTAACACTTTAAGGTTTGGGGTATTTCAATCTACCCCCCTTAAAAAACTTCGTCCTCGAAGTTCACACTTCCCACCATCATTGGTTAGAATACGGGGATTACTTGCAACATAACACTTCCATAACAAACATATTATACATCACAACCTCGGACTTAACGGCCCGGGTAACACATCCATACACATACATAACATGACTAACATACTTACATAGTATCCTCGGACTTAATGGTCCGGGTACCTTACAACATTTGTACATACATAACAACCCTTAGACTCTTAGGTCTGGGTAACTTAACAACATTTAGACTCGTAGGTCTTGATAACATAACACTTTCGGAACTTAACCACATTAGGACTCAAGGTCCAAAATAATAATTATTACACATACCACACAACATGTCATAGCATGTATATCAACCAGGAAATTCCTTTTCCTCTCTTCATGGGTTAGACCCATGTTGAGTACTATACACTGTGATCCCGCAGAACCGGTCGCGATGGACACTCTGGTCCCCGTTCCTTTGGGAGTCAAAACAATTGCATACATCCTTAAAATATACTTCTCATGTCACCGGTCCGAAGACAAAGGCTCATACGTCCTCGGCTCGTGAGCAAGTAATACGAAAATACCCTCTATGAGGTTAAGTATAATGAAATCTTTTATTGAAAAGATCTTAATCGAAAATCCTTTACAAGGTCACATAAAGTAATCCTTCCTTTGAAAATACCACTTCAGAATCTTAAGGATATTTATTGAAGTCTTGAAAGTACCAACTGAATTTGAAACCCAATTTAAAATTCTTTTGAAAACACAATACAACTCCGAGTCCAATTGTTGCTAACTACATCTTATTCTTGATGTGGTTATTTGTGATCACTTATAGGGAGTTTCAAGAATCATCCAACACTAATGTGATCAGCATCAGTGTTGAACTATCTTTCCACCCCAATTTGTGTTCGGCTTCCCTTGATCTCATGATAATCAAGTTTCACCTCTCACTTCATTTTCAAACAACAACTAATTCAAACATGTACATTTTCTATCTTTTAATCCGTCTAGTCATAATCATTACATCCCCAAGGGATAGAACTCCGTCTATCATCATCACCAAATTCAACTTAATCCAGTCGCTTAGGGAATCTTATTCTCACTAGGTTCTATGTCGGCTTCATATCTCTTCATAATTCACAACACTGTATCTTTATACTTTTATCAAAATACGATACACGGTTTTACATTTAGCATTATATGAACATATATAGTCGGGGTTTTAGTTCCCCGGGAGTTTCTTACTCCCTTATACTTATACTTTCACACACATTTATTCACAAATAACACACTTATTACAATGGTATTCGCATCTTCTGTGCGCAGTTACCACAATTAACCATGAATGAATGTGTATGTTTATGTAACACACACACCAATCATCAAAACAAATTGTTTTGTGCTATGCACACCATTGTTCACGTAGACTTGTACGGTAAAACACACTAAACGGTTTGCGCTCTACCCCCCTTAAAAGGGATTACGCCCACGTAATCAATCACTTAATCACTGGTTTATAACGTCCTACCGTCGTGAAGTGTTTTATCTCCACGCGGTTTATTACCAAATGTGTTCCGGTTCGAGGATCTTAGCCATATTGACAGTATAGTCCCTAACCAAGAATTCTCACTAGAGTTTATTTTAACTCTTAACTGGTTTCGATTCTGGCCTGTGAGGCTTTTAGGCATCTTTAGTTTGCCATTCACTCATGTTCACTATTCGCATTCAACGTTTGAACCACTGGTTCACCAGTTTCTACTGCGCAACTTTTGGTAACTTTAGGGCTTAGTTTGCCCCCATACATTATTCTTACTGTATTGTACATCCCTGATTATCACTTTTATCTTTGTAATAACGGTCTCTCAACCGACGCGTGGTATTTCTTACCGTGAGCGAATTCGGTGAGTTACAAAACTTACTATCCACTTCCATGATAGTTTACTGTATTCCACACTGACTTACTTGATTTCTTCCGACTTATTGTCGGTTGATTTTGAGCTACTACTTAATGTGTAGTACTCTTTCGATTATTTCCCACACTTGAGGTATATTCCATACCGATATTTAACAATCGTTTTACTGTAGTCACTTATGTCAACCAAGTACCTTTGATTGGTACGACCGTGCTTTGTTATGCATCGGTTTTATCACATCATAAGTCTTGTCTTCCTATCACATTTAGCATTTCTCAAACTTCCTAGCTACCTCACTCGATCATTACTGCACGAGAGCAATACCAAAACACTCAGTCATACAGAGTGCAGAGGCGTAAACTCTTGACAGTAAATCACTTATGTGATAGCAATGGGAATTCTCACTGAGTCCTTTATCACATAGTATCAACTACTGGCTTATTGCCCAGTCTGCGTTTCACCACTTACTTGTATGTCCATTGAGTTTCACTCATAACGGGTCTTATGGTCACATTATTATTTACAAATACTTAGACAACGGTCGTTTACTACTCACCGTGCGGTTATTCATTGTATAACATCAACCTATACTGCATCCGCTATTATATCAGCTTCCGCTATTACACTGTGTTTTGCCACTTATTCGGCTGACTGCTGAATACTCTACTCTTCGAGCCTCTATGCTCCTTGAGCGTTGTTCATTACACATCTAGCATCCCCACACCTATGGTGGTTGCCATTTGGCTTATCACCCTTTCAGTCTGTACAACTGGTACGAATACTTCTTTTCGTAGTAACAACATGGTCAACTCTTGACACATTCTCTGAATTTAGTTCACATAACTACCGTTGTTGCGGTCTCACAATAGCAAGAGGTGTCCCCACACTTTAGGCAGTGGTTCGTTATCCGCTTACTTACTTATATATCATAAACTTCTGTGATCCATAACATTTTCTTAACACGTTTGATTTGTGGCCCTTAAGCCTTATTGCCTCGGGCTCTGCCCGTTGTAGGCTGTCCACACACCTTACATGGTTTAGATTGGTATTGGGCTCCATGATCAGGTCGTAGCATCACGGTTCCTTTCATGGGACGCCCCTTCGAGGATGTTAGACTTCCCTCTAACAACTTGTGTTTAAACTGGGGGTTAGTTTCAACCCTTGCGTTTCTGTCACGTTATTCCGTTCAACCACTGTTGATCCAAACACCCTTTTAAGGATATTTCCTGGTGTTACTAGGTCATGCCATTACATCTGGCTTGTACTTATGAGTACGTTTGATTAACTACATCGCCTTGCGTTCTTGGCCGGATTAGATATCCTCTTCCGTGAGTTTGATATCTCTTGTTGGTTTAAGTGATCATTCCGGGAGTCTCGTCCCGATCGTTGCACATTAACGTGTTCATAGTAGGCATCTGTCTCGCCATATTTAGGCTGGGTACTTATTCCAGCTATTACACTCATCCTTTAGGATTCTTAAGACATATTCCACGTCTTTATTTACCAACCAGTGCATTTCGCACTTGTTCACCTTTAAATGTTTCCTCAAATGAACTCACTAATCCCTTTAGTCCTCTTAACTTGACTGGGTTCCTTTACTTCAACCATTTGATGGTAGTTTATTACTTGCTTGACTTTTACTTCGGACCGTAGTATGGAGTCGACTACTTCCCGTGTTCCAGGCTATACTCGTATACATACATGGGGTATCCTACTGGTACATTGCTACTTACCCGACTTCCCATAAGAAGGTTTGTCAGGCCCACAAGCTCCTATCGGAGTGCGGTCGTCCCACATTACTGTTGGTACACTCGTAGTGTCCGTCACACGCCTAGGTGAAGTATTCTGTTGTCGACTCCTCTTCTATTATCCTGTGATAGTATACATTCCATGCTTCCCGAACCTAATCAAGGGAAATGTACCCACTGTTGTATCATTATGAACTCAATCCATTTCTCGGGTTGTTACCCTTTGGTTTACCGGTTTCCATCCGGTTATTTTGTAAAAGTAACTGGGTAAAACTTACCTACCATGTGGCACTGAGGCCCGTGTAGGTCTTCTGGTTTGGTTTAAAGAAAAGGAAGGATTGTAACAAAATGGGTTTGAAAGAGATCTGGTTTTGAAAAAGGTTTTGAAAATGATTTGAGTTTGAAAGAAAAATTCTCCTGGTTTTACAACGTTTCCTTGCCTTAGCCGAGTCTAGCTTCCTGCTGACTGGTGTATTTCCAAGTACTGAGGTCAGGCTATTAAGCCCTTCCATGGTTATGATAATCCCACTTAACTTCATGGTGCTTTACTAAGTACCGGTAGTTGTTTAAAATTTTCCGTACGGTCTTGTTATAGCAGCACTTGCCATGGCAAGTGCGCCATGCTAACTGGCTACTGGTTCAATACACACTAGTTGCGGTACTGCTTTCTCCCGCACTGACATCAGTGGCCTTGCTGGCCTTTACTTGATCTTACAGTCTTAACAATAAATCTTCTGGGTACTTCTCACTGTCTTCACATGATGACCATTAACTAGGGTGTTTTCCCATTCTGGGAGACCCATTTTTACTTAGTATTGTATCCTCCTCGTACTACGTTGTAGTCCCTTAATCGGTTGGTATACCGTTGGTGTATTAATTAACATTGTAGTCCCGTAGACACTTGTCTCGGGTTTCATTATTTCACCTCTCCGCTGTTGCACAGTTGGTGCATTGCAAGCTGGTTGTTCTCGACTGCTCCGCATGTCGACCCAGGTTGCCGGAAATTCTATTATCTTATGCATAAGATTCTTCACTTTTCGCTATCACATGCGGCAACATTGTTCAAATGGACACCGTCTTCGGGATTCACACCTTTCGGAATCTACCGTATGACATGTTCTCCGTACTTACAGAGGTAAATATCAACTGCCAGATCGGGTTTTCCCGAGTAAGAGATGACTCCCATCTCTCTGGCGTTCTTCCCAAGTTATAAAATAGGGTTTGTGGAGGGCGGGATGGATATGGTAGGTATCCAGTACACACTGGCATTTCCTAACTAGCGTATTTCTCACGCTATCACTCAACCCTTAACCCAAAGTACTAAACTCTTAACTCGGTACTTCCTAAGCTCGGTATTCAGTCATCAGAGCGATACTTCGCTCTGATACCACTTTTTGTAACACCCCAACTACTAACACACACTTAATATCATATCGCAGCGGAATTCATAACTCACAACATAACTTAACTCCTTGGTGTTACACGCCGTTAGCCACCCACGTGGCTAACAAGGCTAACATACTTACATCGTACCGGTCTGATGGACTAGATTCCCGAGCATCTACACATTACCTTTTCTTTCCATTAACAACAATTGAAAACTTACATACTTTACAACTGTACCGAGTATTTACAAACTAATGCCGATAACAATTTCGGTCTTACTACACCTACAATACATTCCCAAATTGAGTGTCTACCCATGTACAGCAACTACCCGTCCTACTCTCGAACGGCTACCAGCTCCTTCGTACCTGTAGAGTAATGGGGGCCCCCAAAGGGGGTCAGCACCTTTGCTGGTATGGTAATCCCGCAGCCCGCATGCTACCGGGCCACGCACAACTAATTGTCGTCTTAACATGCAGTTGATTATATTTAGTTCATGCATGGAATTTATAAACACACAACAAATTACATTCCACAACAATATCTCAACAAATATAGGCAACATTTCCACACCTAATAAATCACCCTGGGTGTTCTTTGATCCTAGAGTGTTCCTCCTCTAATGGAGCTAATTCCTCAATAGGCGACACATACCCACTAATCGGGTTATCCATAAAAGCCTCTTATTACAAACCGGGATTCATATCCATGATCCACATACTTCACTTTTAAACAACATATAACATCACATCGCAATAAAATTGCAGTACATCAATAACATATAACATAACGGAAACGGTTCTCCTTAGGAACCGACCCAAACATAATTAGTTCACTTGTAGAGCCTAGAGAATGAATATACCCTCCTGATAAGCTTTTTACATAACTCATTACCGTCCTGTTTGTCGGACGAGTAACTTAACATAAAGATGGATCGGATATAGTGATCCGAACTCACCGTACATAATCCCCAAAAGACGTGAGTCAAGAGCCTTGGTTAAACTCAGGGGTGATTGAAGACCAATGAAGGAAAACAACCAACAGAATGAAAGCTGAAGAAACTGTATACAACAACTCCCAAACACCGCGCGACCGGAACAACCGGATTCCTCACCCCCCATAATATATACATAACATAGTTAAAGACTCCACTGTGGAACCTATCACATCCATATACCTTACAGTATTACAACTGGGTTAGTCACACAAGAGTAGTGAACATATTAACGCACACAAACATCACATAACTATCTCACGCATAGCCGTGGTTAGAACGTTCCCATGGTTTGGGTCGTTGAATCCGAATACCGAACTGTTATATAATTCTAAGGTCGGTTAGTTAAGTTTAGCACATATCTAAAGCTAAACGGTATCGGAACTACGCTCGCCACATAAATAAACAACTGTAAACTCATTACATGTTTTTATCTTAAAAGGTGGCAAACATCCAGAAAACACATTGGCATACAAGCCGGTGTAACCCGGTAGGACACAGGTTGCAAGAAAACCATACCTGTCACCGTGGGAAATTACTTTACCGGTGTTCTCACGTTCCTCGATTCACACTTGTTCCTCATGTCATACTCTTGAACCACTATTTACATGTCAAATGGTTCAATTAATATTAAGGTGTTACGGTAGGTACATAATTGCTACTCCCGTACTTACCCCGTTATCCCGTTATTTCGGTTTAACTTCGTGTACTTAAACTCACAACTTTCTCAATCATTTCCAACACTTGTTTATACTTCCAATGACCTTTAAAACTCACCAAACAAGGCCTAATCAACATCTAAAACCATTATCATTCACTTCCCCATCTTAAACACACTTAATAACACTCTCTGGTGCATTTTTAGGGTGGTCCGGGTTTGTATCCAAGTTTACAAACCCGGAACACACCGTCGTAACACTTACTGACCAATTTTACACCTGGTCCGGGTTTATAGCAGAGTTTGAAACCCGGACCACCTACAGAATATTACTCTCGGGTATGTTTTTGGTGTGTTCCGGGTTTGTATTCTGGTTGCAAACCCGGAACACTCCAGTACTAGTCCAGAACATTATTTTTCATCCACTTTTCAACCTCCAAACCAAGCCTAACCTTCTCCTAATGTTTCCACATGTTTCCTACATGTTTAAACACTCTAAAACATGCACTAAGCCACTTCAAAACATAGGTCCATTCCTTACTCAAATTTCTTGCATCCCATTCTCAATCTTCCCATTCTCTGTTACACTTATGCACACTTGTGCTACAGATTTTCACCTCTTGGCAATTTACATTTGTTCTACTCCATTTGACCATTCCAAATCCTCTAAGGCAATACACTTCTCTTACTAGATTCATGCCACATTCTTAAAGCCTTAAATCTTCATTATTTCTAAAACTCCTAAGGCACTTAAACAACTTCTTTTGCTACAGATTTTGCACCCTTCCCATATCATTCTCCTTCCTCCATTACAAGGTCATCAAGTATCTCAACTCAACCACATACACACCTAGCTCCTCCAGTTTACCAAGTCACCTTATAACACTTATTTTCTATCGAAATTTCGCCATAACCTCCCCATAAACTTAGCATGTCCCCACACATCGATTTCACCATTTTAACAATGACCACCTCAATGTACATAACTTCGAAAGCTTGGCTCTTAGGCCCTTAAACAATCATTAAATTTAAACACTGAATTTCCTCATAATAATAGCAACACCTGCACTACACTGAACATTTATATTTGCACCAAAACAACAAAATTTCCTTAAACACCACATAAGCTTAAGGTGAGTTATTTATCTTAGATTTTCTTCCCAAAACTTCCCCATCCCAAGTTCTACAATAACCAAGATAGTTATTAAGGTAGTTTTCTTACCTTAAATTCACAAGTCTCTCTTAATTTCCTCTTGCTCCTCATCTCCTCAAAATCGGTCAAGAGGGAATGGGGTTTCCAAACTCCATCCCAACATTCAAGAAACACAAAAATACATTTCATTAATTATCTAAACCCTTAAGAACTCTAAATCAATTTAAGGGCTTAAAACACAAGGTTAGGGTTTACCTTTTGGAACCCTTTAAGAAAGGTTCTCACCCTTGAATCAAGAAGGGAAACACTCCACCATTGGAGGGTTGTAATGAAGCTCAAAATCAAGAAGAAAAACAAGGTGTGAGAGAGAGCCAAAATCGGCCAAGACATGAAAATGGAAAGAATGAGTTTTTCTCTTGAACTTTTTACCTTGTTTGAAAGAGGAGACTCCAAGCTACAAGATGGTGTGCTTTTCTCTTCAAATGGGAAAAACCCATGGAGATGAAGTTCTTCATTTTCGAATTTTGAAAAGAGGGAAAGGTAGAGCTTGATGAGAGGAAGAAGAATATGTGATTAGTTTTTCGTTTGGAGCATGAACGAAGCTCGGGCAAGAGGAGAAAGGTGGGAAGCCATTGAAGGGGGCTTCAAAATCGCAACACACAGAGAGGAGGGGAGGAAAAATCGCTGGAGGAAGAAGGGAAGGAACGTGGGGAAGAAAGGAGAAAGGAAAGAGAAGAGAGGAAAAGGAATAAAGGAGGAGAGAGAAGAATAAAGGGGTATTTGTACCCTTTTTGCTTTTTGGCTCTTTTGACTTAATTAATTAGCTAACTAGTCATGTGTGAGGGGCTGTCTACATTAATAGAAACCGGCCCACTAATATATATACACGCTGGAACGTTTTTCGTCTTTTACAGAAAACGCCCATTAATTTACCCGGTTTAGCACTATTCACCAACCGGGCCCGTTTTCTGGAAATTTTCTCGTTCATTTGATTTTAATGGTTATTATACTCCCATTAATGTTTATTTATAGTTATATGATAAACTATAATTTTTACGGGGTCGTTTGACTGTTTAGAGTCACGTTTTCGGGTATTCTCGAAAAACGTGCTTTAGACTCCGTTAGCGTTTTAACGCCTTATTTGATCCGTTTTCTTCCGGAATTTTTCCACATATTCTTAGTATGTAATTAGGGTATAAAAATATATTTATAACCCTAGTGAAGGTTATATGCCTCCTAAAATAATTAAATCACGTTTTCACGTTTTGTGACTTTTACGCATTTTATTTTTCTTTTTGGTTTTTATTTCTTCACCACTGATCTTAAGGACTTAATTAGCCTTAGAAAATAATAATCACATATTTAACTAACATATTAAGGTTTGGGGTATTCAGGTGCAATCATGGAATTTAGCCACTCAAAACTAAATTCTAAGACAATTTCTCAAAAAGGTGCTTTGAGGAGTCTTAAAGCACATTTTATGTTTAAGCTTGTTTTTGAGCTTGGTTTTCTTTGGTAATCAATTTAAAATGTCCATTGACATATTACTAAGGTCTTATAATGGTATTTGGGTGCTAATCAAAGTCACTCCAAGCTTAGAGCACGTTTTTGCCCAAATTGCCCTTAAGACATTTTCTTGTGTTTTCCTTGGTTTAAATTGTCTACCAATCTCTCTAAGGCATATTTTAGCCTTACTACATCATATATTGATGTTTACTTAACATACTTAGGTCTGGGGTATTTCAGTGTCCGTAGCCCTGGACTTTTCAAAATTTCGTTTTCTCTTAAATTCAACTTTTCTGTATAACTAGGTTAACCGGGGTCCGTGGTCTCGGACATGGGGTCCGTGGCTACGGACGTAAATAAAATTTGACCTAATTCTGCCTCCGAAACCCTAGTTTAGGTATTTTTAATTTCCACTTTTATTTTCTGTCAAAAAATGCAAAAAAAAAAAAAAATCAGAAGCGCGCACTTGGGTTAAAACGACTCGTAATAAGCCGTAATTAAACTAAGTAGAGGAAAAATGACTTCTGGGGTAATGAAAGTAACTGAACCCTAAATAAGTAGTATGCCAAGCCCCCAAACCCGAACTCTCCTTTCCTAATTTGATCTAGGTTAAAATTAGGTGGCGACTCATAATAGGTTCCAGTGAGCTAGCTTAGGTTTTAATAATTAATGTTATATGACATAGTTATTAATCTTAGGTTATAAGTGGACCTAAACCCGACTAGATCCTAATCAACTTAATCAACATAGGGTAGGGTTTAAAAATCGAGGCTCATAAGTTCTACCTCGACATGTATAAGGACCAGCGCATCTTGGAGTATAACCGGCTTCGCCAGGGCCGAGATATGAGTGTGGAGGACTACGTCAGGAAGTTCATCAGCTTGTCGAAGTTTGCACCTGGGCCTGACGAGCATAGGAAGTCCAAGAAGTTCGAGAGCGGTTTGAGGCCCGACATCCGCTCTGCTGTGACGCTGCTGCGACACAAGACCTTCAGGGACATTGCTGATGTGGCAATGTTAGTGGAGGCTGATCTGAGGGGCAGCCAGTCTGGTGGGAAGGACCAGAAGAGGAAGCAGAGGTCCGATGAGAGCGACAGGAGGGATCATTCTGCTTCTCAGAAGAAGTAGTCTACTGGAGACCGATCTGGGGACCGTTAGGGCTCGAGGGACAGAGGTGGTGTTATACCCAAAATTTTGACCCCCCCTGGTTAGGGTCTGTAAGGCTTTGATGTTGTGAGAGGCACTTCAATCAAGTCATGAGGGATTCTGGCTCGGTCGGCGCATTCCGGGGCATTGGGAGCAGTTTCATCATCGTCAGGGGCGTTTTCATAATTTTTAAGGCTCCTAAGACCTCTTATAGGCTTTCTCTCTCCTCTAAAAGATGCTTAAATTAACTCCAAATGCTTTGAAATTTTAACCCATGATAGAGGATGACATTTTAAGCATAATGGCATTGGAATTTTGATTTTTTGAATTTCCAATAATTTTCTAGCGATTTCCGATTGAATCTGACGAGAAATTGAATTTAAAAATATTCCAACATTTAAAAAATTTGATTCCACTTCAGAAAAATCATAATTGCCATCCTTGACACGTGGCTAAAATTACATAGCTAAATTTCTTTTGGGAAGTCACTTAATTAAAATTCCAAAAAATCTTACTTTTATTAGATCAAATCAGAATCTCACAAGCTCAAGAACCCTAGGAAGTCAGGAAGCATTGTCTCCCCCCCTCTCTCTCTCACGTTTTTCAGCACCTGGCCACCAAAATCATACCGAAAATCCCCTGAAATCACCATCTAAACTCGTTTTCCAATTCCCAAAGCATCAACAATCATCAAAACCCCACATAAACACCACCAAAACGTGAAGAACAGCAAGAACAACCAACAACCAGAAGCTTGGTTCGAAAACCTTTCGGGTCTGCCATCAATGGAGCACTCGATGAATCACGACGTAAAGAATCATTGTAAACCCGAAGGTAAAACAGGTAGAAATTCCACTTTCCTAACTCCCTACAACTTTATCAATCTTGGCTCAAAATTTGGGTTCAAACCAACTCTTCTCGGCCTCTGTATTACTAATTGTTTTAGTTACTACCTTGTTACTTGTTTGCTAAGCTTCGTGTGTTATTCGATTTCAAATTGAAAACTTTTAATCACTAACGTCTTGTACATCTTTCAGGCTACAAGTACATAAATTTTGAGCTAAAAACACCGTCTGGAACAATCAAAAACCCACTGTCCGTGGGTGGTCCGTGACCTCAGACGCATGGTCCGGGACCACGGACACCCACAGACGGTGGTGGGATTTCTTATTTTCCAATTTTTCAAATTTTAGGGTTTCTGACAATACATGTCCGGGCCCACGGACACCCTGTCCGTGGCCCCGGACTTTTCAGGATTGCGTTTTTTTTTAATTCTGTTTTCGTAACCATGTAATTCAATTGGGGTCCGTGGCCTCGGACATTGGGTCCGTGGCTACGGACGTAATTAAAATTTGACCTAATTCTGCCTCCAAAACCCTAGTTTAGTAGCTTTAATTTCACTTTAATTTTCTGTCAAAAAATGTTAAAAATATAAAAAAAATCAAAAACACGCACCTAGGTTAAAACGACTCATAATAAGCCGTAATTAAACTAAGTAGAGGAAAAACGACTTCTAGGGGTAATAAAAGTAATTGAACCCTAATTAAGTTAAATATCAAGCCCCCGAATCCGAACTCTCCTTTCCTAATTTGAACTAGGTTAAAATTAGGTGGTGACTTATAATAGGTTCCAGTGAGCTAACTTAGGTTTTAATAATTATGGTTATATGACTTAATTATTAAACTTAGGTTATAAGTGGACCTAAAACCCGACTAGATCCTAATCAATCTAATCAACATAGGATAGGGTTTAAAAATCGAGGCTCACAGAATGGCGACTCTACTGGGGACAACTTCTCAATTTTAAACTTGTTTAATTTTAAGAAAGAGGGCTTAACTTGAAATGTTTATTTATGGCTTTTATTACATTGTTTGTTTACCCTTGTGCGCAATTTAAATTCCCTGCACCTTCGCATCATATGAGAGCGAGGGTCCACACAAACCGGCTCCACCTCGGGACCTATCTAGGGTCCCCTGTCAGGGACTCACACCTTTAGGTGATGTGAATAAGCGGGGGAAAAGAGGAGGATGTCGTGTAACCATATCCCCTTAATACTTGGGCTTTAGCCCCAAGCGTTTTCCTGACAGTGTCCTTACCTAGCCCATTGTTTGGTCAGTCAAAGACCCGACCGTAGACGCACACCTTCAGGTGATGTGAAAAGAGTGGGGAAGCCCAAAGAGAATCGCGTGCAAGCCCTATTCCTTTGTGGTGACCTGGGCCCACGCCCCAAGCACCACTCCGGATCGATCCATACCCGTTGGACTGAGTCATTTTGCGAGGGCATTTGCATAACTCTCTATGTAAGATTTCTGTGTGTATGTCTTTTCTGGGCCTCGGGCCCAATATCTGTATCAACCCTTCAACCTCTTCTAGTCCAAATAAAACATTTAAAGAGATTCAATGGTCCAAGTACTTCTATCACCCCAGCAAAAAAATCCCTCAGGTTGGTTCTCGTTGAGGTTATAAGCCCGATTCTCGTAATGCAAAATGGAACGCACACTTGTAAGACCAACGTTTCTCGTAACCCAAAATTCTAGTCCAAAACAAACCCTTCCAAAATTTTAGAGCCCAACATTCATTATAGGAATTCAATTCAAGCGCACTGACTCTCGGCCTGTATTCCTAAGTTTAGTCCCAGCTTCACTCCCGCAATGCTGACTTATCTTTTTTTTACTCAAAACAGGCATCACTCCTCGCAGCTAGGATGTCGTCTGGAGTTAACGATCGAAGCACTCAGCTCGCTGAGCTTGTGGATTTGATAGGGAAACTAGCTGAGTTAGAATTTGTCCACAAGAGTGCCTTGGAAGAGCTAAGCTCAGGATTTGGGTCGGCCGCAAGGGAAGCAAGAGCTCTCATTTATGCTCTCAGAGAAATTATCCCTTTAGATCTGGCCCCCAACGTGGATGAGGTCAAGCCACCGAAGAACCAAGAACCGCGACAAGAGCAGTCCGCATAGCGGCACAGGTGCCTATCGTGGATCTGCAGCAGAGTCAGATTCTGAGAGTGCTTCTAGGGCGGAGGTTAGTCCAACTCAAAGCCCCGTGGTTTCGCGGGCGACATCTAGGGGCATATCCCGAGCAGTTCTGTCGTTTCCACCTACTCACGGGCCACTCTACAGATGATTGTCGGAATTTAAGGTCTAAGATTTTGTCATTGGCCCAAGAAGGAAAAATCCAGATTGCGACCCCAATACCGGAGCTTCCCCCCAAAGCCAAAAGAGAATTCACACCCATTGGATGTCCCATAAGCCAGGCCTTGGAGGAGCTGCAGGACGAAGGGCTCATACGACCACTCATTCCTTGCCATGGAGAAACACGAAAGGGGAGTAGGCTTAGTAAATTTTGTAGGTACCATCAGCTAGCGGGACATGATACCAATGATTGCAAAGCTCTAAGACATCAGATCCAAGACCTCATCGATTAGGGATATCAGCGTTTGGATGACCTCGAGGCTTTAGAGTGTGAAGTTCAATGTGCCACCTTTACTGTTTTCTGGGACGACAAAAAGCCGACACGAGGGGCAGGACGGAAGCCCACATCCACGGTTAGCTTTGTCCCGGCAAGTGCTCACATTACCCGGTCAGGCAAACACTACGGATCCCCCGAAAGGCCGTCGCAAGGGGAAGAGCCAATGATGTCTCCCCAGTAGCTGAAGAAGTTCCAGGTGAACGAGAACTGCTTCGGAAGCTGAAGGCAACAAGCATCCCCATGGCAATCTGGTCTTTGCTTAGGATTTCACCAGAGCTTCGGCGGGCCATTGCTAAACATTTAGGCGGGCTAGAGGAAAGTGTAGCCCCGGAAAGGATGGTCGCAGCTCTTTGGGAAAAGCAGGAAGATGAGATTAGTTTTCACGATGGTGAGATCTCCGAGCACTTGGGAAAAACACTGTATATTACTATTTGGTACGGGGCCTTCAAGGTGCCAAAGGTCCTCGTTGACACGGGAGCAGACGTCAGCATTTGTCCTCTGAAAGTGGCAGAAAGTATGGGTTACGACAAGTTTGAGTCTTGCCAAATAGTGTTACGGGGGTATGACGACAACCCAAGACATGTCTTCTGCCTACTGAATCTTCCGCTCAAGTTTGGGACGATTATTCATCCAGTGAAGTTCTTGGTTCTGCAAATTCCTCATTATTTAAATTTGATTCTAGGGCTGGGTTTCCTTCAAGATTTGAAGGCCGTTTCTTCTACGGTGCATCAATGTTTGAAGTTCAAAAGAGACGGGAAGGTTCTTGTCGTTAAAGGTGAACCACACCCAAAGGAGTTGCCTGTTTGTATGGTTGAAGAAGAGGGTTCGTCCCATCTGAACAGGTTCAATGTTGTACCAGAACAGTCCGACTCAGTTTCTTTTCAGAAATTTAAAGTTGGACCAGGGAAGGTTATCATGGAGAAATATGGTTACCAAGAGGGTAAGGGCCTTGGCAAGGATCTCCAAGGGATTCCAGACGTCCCATCTCCGGCAGCGAATCCTGGTCGTCAAGGACTTGGTGCGTTAATGAACTCGTCTTTCATTTCAGCAATTGAACTATCATCTTTACTCTTGTGCTCATGTTCCCCATGTTTAAAGGATACAGTAAGAGCGGCAGAGGGGGAAGCGATGCCTGATTAGATGTTCCTTGAAGAATAGATCATAGTTTAGGAGTAGTTAGCATATCTTTCGGGTTTTTGTTTTTATTTTTGTAGTCATTCATTTCTCGCTTTGGGGTCATTAGGAGTCATTGTTATTTTCCTTCGGTTGTTTTATATAGCTTCTTTCTTACTATAGTTAGTTTAGATGTTCTTTCCTTTTGGTTGGTGCTCAATGTCATTGTTACTTCCTTTGGTTATCAATAAAGTTCCTTCTTTGCTCATGTTTTAATGTTTATACATGTTCATGCGCCAAAAAAGAAAGAAAAAAAAAGACTCTCACTCATGAAGCATGTGCGCAAACATAAAAAAAAACAACAAAAAAAAACCTTTACATTCACCATCTCCATTACAGCCACCACACATATCACATCACTTCATCATTTTTGCCATTTCACCAGACACATAAAAACAAAATTGCTGCCACCAAAGGAAAAAAAATGAGTCACTCAATAATCACCCCATCACCACTCACCATTACACACACAACCATCCACCACAAATAACCTGGGTATTCAAAAGGCTTGTCAAAAAACCCCATAACAATACTGGGGGCAATCTAAGTTAAGGAATGATAATGTTTATTTCTTTTGTTTAAACGTGCAAACAAGTCTCTGAGTGTACACGTTGCGAGAGTGCCTTGAGCGGTAAAACCAAGAGCGAAAGAGTGTGTCATTCTTACACGACTCCAGAGATATCGCATTCAAAGGTAAGGTAAGCGGCGTAACTCCGACCGAAAGAGATATTTTGTAAATTTACGCCTAAACCTATGAAAAGTAACAAAGAATGGATACACAACTATTAGGGATGACAAAACACCTAGGTACTGCACCACACAGCCAAAAGCTTGTGAACCCTAGCATTACACCCTAGGCACCCCCGCTGAGCTTTTCGTATACGTCCTCTTTTACAACACTACAAACTCTACAAACAAGCCAGCCAATGATGAATAACCGACCTGGTGACCAAAGGAAGCAAGGAGCCCGACTTCCGAGTAGCAACTTCACAAGTCCAAAGAAGCAAAACTGCTACCAGCATGACGAAATGATCCGCAAATGGTCCCAAAGTGACACAGGATCCAAATGAGCTAACATCAAAAATAGCTCTCAAATTTCAAAACCGGGAAACACAAGAACCCTGAAGGGAAAGAGATTCAAAGAAAGGCAAACCTGAAAAACCTTGAAGAAATTCAAAATTGGAAGAAAGAGAGAAGGTGCAAGGAACAACCCAAAAGTCCCAAGCTCACAAGCGAAGTCATCATGAAGTAGCCAAACGACTTCAAGACAAATAAGACATCCGAGAGAAGGTGCAAGTTGTAGCTTTGGTCACCCTTATAGCTCCACATATCCTAAACATTCCTCCATCGTCCCATTGTCTTTCATCACACCCCATTGCCACGTTATAAGCTTAAAAGACTTCCGACTTAGTAGTTGTGTATCCAATCACGTGAAAGTAACAGGTTGAATGCGTAAATCTAACAAATGTCAAATTCAATGGTTGAGATGTTTTATCCAAAAGGAGAGCATGAGTGCCAGCATTAAACACTTTGGGTGTAGGATAGAAAGCACCACATCAAGATAAACCCTGACCTTGTGAGAGTGAGACTTGTTTTTGAGCAATTAATCAAAGAAAATACTAGGGGAAATCGATCGGAATGATCGATTGCCATAAAATCCTAAAGAACTCAGATTGCCTTAAGGAAAAATGTTGGGGGCAATTGTACCAACAATTGCTACAACGACACCGATTGAGGCCCAAAAGCCCGAAACCCAAAGGATTCAAACCCTTCTCATATCACTCAGGCCCGTCCTAAGCCCTACCGCCACATCAAATTCCCTTAGGCCCATCCTAAGCCCTACCTCCACATCAAATTTCCTCAGGCCCGTCCTAAGCCCCACCTTCACATTCAAACATCCACAGGCCCGTCTTGAGCCCTACCCTCTCCAGGTTTGACATAAGCCCTAATCCTTCTACATTCATTTATACCCGTCATACACTTGACTCGCTTTCACTTAGAACTACCTTTAGGCTCGTCATAAGACCTAGATCCAACCTTTAGGCTCGTCATAAGACCTAGAACCATCCTTAGGCTCGTCATAAGACCTAGAACCAACCTTTAGGCTCATCATAAGACCTAGATCCAACCTTTAGGCTCGTCATAAGACCTAGAACCATCCTTAGGCTCGTCATATGACCTAAAACCATCCTTAGGCTAGCCATAAGACCTTGAACCATCTTTAGGCTCATCATAAGACCTAGAACCATCCTTAGGCTCGTCATAAGACCTAGTTGCATTCCTTTAGGCTCGTAGTAAGACCCTTTAGCTTACCCACTCTCATCAAACATATTGCATTCATCTCATTCATATAGGCTCGTCATAAGACCTAGTTGCATTATCCAGGCGCGTCATAAGACCTGGCAACAGAAAATTTGGCGAGGTGATGGCAATAAATCCTCCTGTGTTATGTCAGCTTACTTTGGGATCAACAAATGGTGGACGAAGGCAATAAGTCCCCAGGGTTTTTACCAGGAGTTATCCCTACACACCGGCTTGGGGGGCGATGGAAATAAGTCCACACTGGGTCCAGCCAAGAGCATTGGCACGGGTTTTCAGTCTCAGAAGCATCCGAGCATCATCAGCATCATCAGTATCATCAGCATCATCAGCATCATTAGTATCATTAGCATTTCAACATCCTTGCATTTGCATACCACCCAGTTTTCATACTTTAGGTTGTCAACGCCTTAGAATAGCTTGACATTATCTCATTTTCACTTTTTAGGTTGTCAACACCTTAGAATCGCTTGACATTATTTCATTTTTACTTTTTTTAGGTTGTCAACGCCTTAGAATCGCTTGACATTACTTCATTTCACTTTACCTATAGGTAGTCAACGCCTTAGAATAGCTCAACGTGGCATGCAGGGTCTGTTCACGATCTGAAATTTTGGGGCATCACTCAAGCATCAACTAGACTTTTCATATTCATTACAAAGTCTAGTTGACAGGGACAATCTGTTATACCCAAAATTTTGACCCCCTAGTTAGGGTCTGTAAGGCTTTGGTGTTGTGAGAGGCACTTCAATGAAGTCATGAGGGATTCCGGCTTGATCGGCACATTCTGGGGCATTGGGAGCAGTTTCATCATCGTCAGGGGCATCTTCATAATTTTTAAGGCTCCCAAGACCTCCTATAGGCTTTCTCTCTCCTCCAAAAGATGCTCAAATCAACTCCAAATGCTTTGATATTTTAACCCATGATAGAGTATGACATTTATGCATAATGGCGTCGGAATTTTGATTTTTTGAATTTCCAATAATTTTCTAGCAATTTCCGATTAAATCAGACGAGAAATTAAATTTTAAAATATTCCAACATTTAAAAAATTCGATTCTACTTCAGAAAAATCATAATTGCCATCCTTGACACGTGACTAAAATTTCACAGCAAAATTCCTTTGGGAAGTCACTTAATTAAAATTCCAAAAAACTTACTTTTACAAGATTTTCTTTATCTTTAAGAAAGTCTATATAAAGGGATAAATCTTTTGATCAAATCAGAATCTCACAAGCTCAAGAACCCTAGGAAGTTAGAAAGCATTTCCTCCCCTCTCTCTCTCTCACGTTTTTTAGCACCCGGCCACCAAAATCATACCGAAAATCCCCCGAAATCACCATCTAAACTCGTTTTCCAATTCCCAAAGCATCAACAATCATCACAACCCCACATAAACACCACCAAAACATGAAGAACAGCAAGAACAACCAGCAACAAGAAGCTTGGTTCGAAAACCTTTCGGGTCTGCCATCAACGGAGCACTTGACGAATCCCGACATGAAGAATCATTGTAAACCCGAAGGTAAAACAGGTAGAAATTCCACTTTCCTAACTCCCTACGACTTTATCAATCTTGTCTCAAAATTTGGGTTCAAACCAACTCTTCTCGGCCTCTGTATTACTAATTGTTTTAGCTACTACCTTGTTACTTGTTTGCTAAGTTTCGTGTGTTATTCGATTTTAAATTGAAAACTTTTAATCACTAACGTCTTGTACATCTTTCAGGATACAAGTACATATATTTTGAGCTAAAAACACTACCGGGAACCATCAAAAACCCACTGTCCGTGGGTGGTCCGTGACCTCAGACGCATGGTCTGGGACCACGGACAGGTAGTCCGTGACCATGGACACCCACGGACGGTGACACGATTTCTTATTTTCCATTTTTTCAAATTTTAGGGTTTCTGACAATACATGTCCGGGCCCACGGACACCCTGTCTGTGGCCCCAGACTTTTCAGGATTGTGTTTTTATTTTAATTCTGTTTTCGTAATCATGTAATTCAATTGGGGTCCATGGTCTCGGACATTGGGTCCGTGGCTACGAACGTAATTAAAATTTGACCTAATTCTGCCTCCGAAACCCTAGTTTAGGTAGCTTTAATTTCACTTTAATTTTCTGTCAAAAAATGTTAAAAATATAAAAAAATCAGAAGCGCGCACCTAGGTTAAAACGACTCGTAATAAGCCATAATTAAACTAAGTAGAGGAAAAATGACTTCTAGGGGTAATAAAAGTAATTGAACCCTAATTAAGTTGAATATCAAGCCCCCGAATCCGAACTCTCCTTTCCTAATTTGATCTAGGTTAAAATTAGGTGGCGACTCATAATAGGTTCCAGTGAGCTAACTTAGGTTTTAATAATTATGGTTATATGACTTAATTATTAAACTTAGGTTATAAGTGGACCTAAAACCCGACTAGATCCTAATCAATCTAATCAACATAGGATAGGGTTTAAAAATCAAGGCTCACAGGTGGTTCATCTTCATCATCGTCCGCTCCGAAGTGTCAAAGTTGTGGCAAGTTCCATCGAGGTAGGGACTGCTACAAGAAGTCAGGAGCCTGCTTCAAGTGTGGCTCCTTGGATCATAGAATTGCTGACTGCCCTCAGGCCGAGAGGAGCAAAGGTAGCTCTGGAGGTAGGACTGGAGGGTCTGCTTCAGAGTCCAGAGATCGAGACCGGGCTAAGCAGAAGAAGCCCCAGGGCCCGGCTAGAGTATATACGATGGCTAGAGAAAGGAACCGATCCACTGACAGAGTTGTCACAGGTATTCTCCAACTGTCCTCTCGTTTTGTTTTCTCTTTCTTTGACTCTGGAGTCACCAACTCTTTTATTTCTGCTGAGTTGGTGGGTGACCTCGGTTTGCCTGTTGTGCCCTTGGGTATTGAGTTGTGTGTGCGTAGTTCGTTGGTTAGGGATTCTTCTATGCTTTTGAATTCTGTGTGTAAGAATAGCCCTGTGTTAGTTAGGGATAGACTCTGTATGCTAACCTCTTCCCTATGGAGATGACCAATTTTGATGTGATTCTGGGTATGGATTGGCTTGCTGCCCACCATGCCCATATTGATTGTGCTACTTCGAGAGTTACGTTTAAGGAGCCGGGTCAGCCCCGCCTGGTTGTAGCAGGGAATAGGATCCCGTGCTCGCCGCTAGTCATCTCAGCCATGCAGGCGTTTCGCTATCTGAGGAAAGGATGTCAGGGATTTCTGCGCTACATCCCCGAGGTTCGCAAGGATGCGAAGTTGGAGGATATCCTAGTGGTCAGAGACTTCGCAGACGTGTTCCAAGATGATGTGCCTGGGCTTCCCCATGTCAGAGAGGTGAAGTTCTCAATCGAGCTCGCACCTGAGACTCAGCCGATTTCTAAGGCCCCATACCGGATGGTGCCTGCTGAGCTTAAGGAGCTGAAGATCCAGTTGTAGGAGCTGTTGGATATGGGCTTTATTCGCCCTAGTGTGTCGCCTTGGGG
The DNA here is from genome assembly GCA_023374045.1 of Limonium bicolor. Classification (NCBI taxonomy): domain Eukaryota; kingdom Viridiplantae; phylum Streptophyta; class Magnoliopsida; order Caryophyllales; family Plumbaginaceae; genus Limonium; species Limonium bicolor. The sequence goes on along the minus strand of CM041776.1, from coordinate 392,808,773 downwards.
AGCACCCATCTTGTTTGTCAAGATGAAGGATGGTAGTATGCGCTTGTGCATTGACTACAGGGAGCTCAATAAGGTTACCATTAAGAATAGGTATCATCTCCCGTGCATTGATGACCTGTTTGACCAGTTAGCTGGAGCTAAGGTATTTTCGAAGATCGATCTGAGGTCCGGTTATCATCAGTTGAGGATTAGGGCAGACGATGTGCCTAAGTTCACCTTCAGGACTCGTTATGGACATTATGGGTTCCTTGTGATGCCATTTGGCCTGACGAATGTGCCTTCTGTGTTTATGGACATGATTAACCGGGTCTTTAAGCCGTTTTTGGACCAGTTCATCTTGGTGTTTATTGACGACATCTCGGTGTATTCCAAGAGTGCTGAGGAGCACGAGGAGCATTTGAGGACCGTTCTCCAGACTTTAAGAGAGAGAGAGCTGTATGCGAAGCTGAAGAAGTGTGAGTTCTGGTTGGACCAGGTAGTATTCTTGGGACATGTGGTCTCCAAAGATGGTATCTTCGTGGACCCGTAGAAGATTAGAGCTATTACTGAGTGGGCCAGACCCACTAATGTTGGAGAGATTCGTAGCTTCCTTGGACTAGCGGGCTACTATCGTAAATTTGTGGAGGGCTTCTCCAAGTTGGTGATTCCTTTGACTCGCCTGCTGCAGAAGGAGGTGAAGTTTGAGTGGAGCGAGGCCTGTGAGCAGTGCTTTCAGGAGTTGAAGAAGAGGTTGACATCTACACCGATTTTGACTCTTCCAGAGCGGACCAAGGGTTTGGAGGTCTTCTGCGATGCGTCCCATAAGGGACTTGGATGCGTTCTGATGTAGCATGGGAAGGTAGTAGTGTATGGCTCTCGTCAGCTTAAGCCATACGAGAAGAACTATCCGACCCATGACCTGGAGTTAGCTGCTGTAGTGTTTGCTTTGAAGATTTAGAGGCACTACCTCTATGGAGCTTCGTGCAAAGTGTTTACGGACCACAAGAGCCTCACATATTTGTTCACTCAGAAGGAGTTGAACTTGAGGCAGAGGAGTTGGGGGGTGATATCGTTGAGGTGGTAGAGCGAATATCGTTGCTGATGCGCTCAGTAGGACAGGTCCACCAGGTAGGGGTGCCCAAAAAACCCGTTACCGCGGTACCGTACCGTAACATGTTTATACCGTACCGTCTAACCGGTTAACCGTACCGTGTTTGGCGGTACGGTTAACCATACCGTTATAATTAGACATATGAGGTCTAGGTAACGGTATGTAACTTTTATACCGTGGTTAACCACGGTTAACCGGTTGTATATATAACTATATATATACATATAGTCTTCAATTTTGGTTTTTGATATTTTAATATTGTTTGCTATATGCTAGTCTTTTGTATATCCTTTAACTTATATTTTGATAACTTGAACAAAGATAATCTAGTCTAGAAAGAGGACACTCCTTACCTATGACATAATATATTATGTGCATTGGAGAGGAAGTAAGCATTATAGATAGTGTATATTGTAATTATGTTTTGTTAAATCTTTTAAGATGTATTTTACTGTCACTTAGTTGATAAATCATCTTGTAAATTATGTTGTTCGAATCTACGTGAATTGATTTTGCGTTATATTCTTGAATTGTTTCGTGTCATTTTGATTATAAATGTGCAAGTTATATATTATATAATGAATTTATTAGATGAGCATTGTATAATGGTGGATTCAATAGTTGTTTTATATGTTACGTATATAAACTAATGCTTGCACATGATGCTTTCTAGTTTTTTATTGTTTTTTTTGCTCACTTTTATCTAGTTTGTTATCATTACACAAGGTTATTTACATAAAAAAAATCTACAACAGGTTTCGGTTAACCTGAATTACCGTGCCGCTCTAAATGGTTAACCAGAATGCGGTTAACGATATAAATGGAATGGTAACGGTTTCGAATATTTTAACACCGTATTACCCGGTTAACCGGTATACGGTTAACCGCATATGCGGTTAACCTTACCGTGAACACCTCTACCACCAGGAGCTGTTTGTGCCTTGTCAGGTGTGTAGAGGTCTGCCCTCGAGATGCAGCGTATGGGTATCTGGGTCGTCCATCCAGAGAGGTCTGGGATGTTGGCAACTTTGCAGATTCAGCCTACCTTGATCGGCCGGATCAAGACCAGTCAGGAGCTCGACCCCGGGTTGTGTAAGATCAGAGAGGGGTTATCTGCTGGTCAGGAGTCTGAGTTCCGGGTTCTAGAGGATGGTTGTCTAAGGTTTAGAGACCGTGTGTGTGTGCCTGCAGACGATGCCCTGAGGTGGGAGATTATGCAGGAGGCTCATGGAGCCCCGTAATCGGTACACCCAGGAGGTGTGAAGATGTACCGAGATCTTTGAGAGACATTCTGGTGGAGCACCATTAAGAGAGACATATCTGATTTTGTGTCCAGATGTCGAACATGTCAGCAGGTCAAAGCAGAGCATCAGAGACCAGCTGGCTTGCTTCAGCCTCTACCCGTTCCGGAGTGGAAATGGGAGAGCGTGGGCATGGACTTTGTCATGGGACTGCCTAAGACTCCGAGTGGATTCAATGCAGTTTGGGTTATAGTGGATAGACTCACGGAGAGTGCTCACTTCTTGCCAGTCAGGAAAACCTTCAGTTTACATCGCCTGGCGCAGTTATATATGGATGAGATAGTGCGTTTGCATGAGGTTCCTACTTTGATAGTGTCTGAGAGAGACCCGAGGTTTGTATCCAGATTCTGGCAGAGTTTGCATCAGGCTATGCAGACGAAGTTGTCGTTCAGCTCAGCTTATCATCCTCAGTCAGATGGACAGACAGAGAGGACTAATCAGGTTCTGGAGGACATGCTTAGAGCATGTGTGCATGACTTTGGAGGCAGTTGGGATCAGCACGTTGCCTTGATTGAGTTCGTGTATAATAATAGCTTCTAGTCTAGCATCGGGATGGCCCCATTTGAGGCTCTGTATGGTAAGAGGTGCAGATCACCCATCTGTTGGGATGATCTAAAGGAGAGAGCAGTTGTCGGTCTAGACTTGGTTGAAGATGATGTGGGTAGTCCGTCAGAGAGCGTCTGCTTGTGGCTTAGAGTAGTCAGAAGAGTTACGCCGATCAGAGGAGACGACCTCTAGAGTTTGAGGTAGGTGACCACGTGTATCTGAAAGTTTCTCCAGTTCGTGGAGTTATAAGGTTTGGAAAGAGAGGCAAGCTTAGCCCTCATTTCGTTGGCCCTTTTGAGATCCTGGAGAGGATCGAACCGGTTGCCTACCGTTTGGCCTTGCCTCCATCACTAGTATGAGTGCATAATGTGTTTCATGTTTCCATGTTGAGGAAATATGTTCCAGACCCGTCTCATATCATTGACTTCGGTCCGCTTCAGTTGAGAGAAGACTTCACTTTTGAGGCAGCCCCTTCGAAGATCCTAGCCAGAGATGTCCGTAAGCTCAGGAGTAAGACCATGCCTATAGTCAAGGTTTAGTGGACGGGTCAGTCTGAGGAGGAGGTGACTTGGGAGCTGGAAAGTGAAGTGCGATCCAAGTTTCCTACCCTCTTCGATTAGTAGGTACATTTAAATTTTGAGGAAGAAATTCTTTTAAGGAGGAGGTGATGTTATAACCTATAACACCCCTACCGCTAATCCCTTACATACCATCTAATTGTCCCGATTATCCTACTACTCGCAGCAGAAATACAATTACTATAGCGGGATAAACAATGCCGCTAACCGCCCATGCGGCTAGCAAGGCCTTCACTACATACTGTAACAGTCTGATGTTTAAGAAATACCGAGCTACTAACATTACTTACCAAATACAAAATACCATTTACTTACAATAGTTGATTACCGAGTATCAAAGTGTAAACAATTACATCCCTTCTCTAAGGTACCAAAAATAATGAGTTTAGACAACCTACTCATTTCTACCAATTCATAATCCTTTCATTATCCAAAAGGGTGTACCCCATGGTACACCGGTTAGTCAAAAAGGCCTATAGCCATGTACAACTTGGTACACCATTCATCATCTACTAATTACACCCAAAAGAAATCATCTTGATCTCATCATAATCTTACCCTTCACGAGCACCTGTAAAATTAAAAATAGTGCCCCAAGGGGCTCAGCAAACGCTACATATAAACTTCGCATATACCGCGTGCTAACTAGGGTACGCCGACTAATTGGTCGATTATACATGGAGTCCGGTTTATACATGCATACATGCTATTACATATAACCATACATTCATACAAGATACAATACACACAACTGAAGGCAATACACAAGCCAAACAATAATACAATATCATTCACAATCCTTACTTCACCAATGGTTAGCCAGTTACCCATCCGGGTTAATCGGATGTTCTTTACTCTTTTACCGATACATTACTTACACATCATACCATACAATACTTACCTACTTTTCCATACTTACTTAACTCTTACTTACTTATTCTCATGTTAAGTTGGTATGACCTCCGGGCAGGGACTACACCGTCCCACCACCGGGCTTTATGGTGGCTCACTAATCCAGGATGCTACCCATTTAAGGGGTTTGGTCCATGGAAAAGATTAAGTCCAGGATTTGGATCCAACCTCTTGTGTCTCCTCCTCCTCACGCGTGGCCGAAACTATATCGGACTTCTACTCATTCCAATTTACCAATTTCTTATGTTAGATTGGTTAGCTTGTTAGGAATCAGTTATAAGTCCTATACTACATTACTTAGCCAACACAATACACAACAAGGCACACACACTTCATTATCATCCATACATTTCATGAATTATACAAACTAGAGTTTAAGATAAACATTCAACAAGGTACAATATCATATAAGCACAAGTAAGCGCAATAAATCCGATTCACGCGTTTTATCTTATTTAGGTGGTCAATTAGCACATAAACACACAAATCAGAGTAGCCAAGGTAGCATACAAGGCATGAGAAGTTCATACCGTTCACCGTTGACTTGGACTCACAACTTCCCTTCGGTGTTCGACTATTCGATTCCTATCACATACATGCGGTCGAGCGGTTAATTAACTATAATTAACTTAACTCGTTTTATCTTTTATGTTTCCTGACTCATAACTACTAAGTCTCTACAATTCATATACTTTCACTTTGTTTACTTACTCTCATTACTTTTAAAACTTGCTTATACCCTTAATGACCATTAAACATCATTACTCAAGTACTAATTATCTTATACCATCATTACCTTTCCTTAAAAGCCACATTTAAAATTAATTTTTTAACATTCTGGATTGGTCTGGGACCTTGTCCGGGTCTTAAGTCCTGGACCACCCTGTGGTCCGAACTCTCGAAGCATTTTTCGACATGGTCCGGGTCCTTGTACAGGAGCCAAGTCCCGGACCAGAAGCTATTCCAACTCTCGAACAAAATTTCAATGTGGTCCAGGTCCTTGTACCCTAGTCAAGTCCCAGACCTGGAGTATGGTTTTATTTCGGACGTTTTTAATGGGGTGGTCCGGGTCCTTGTATGGGACCTAAGTCCTGCACCACCCATTTTCCCCACTCTCGGCCTGTTTTGACATACTGGTCCGGGACTTAGTCCTGGACTTAAGTCCCGGACCCTGCTACATTTTTCCACAGATTTGCCATTTTCAAAATCTGTTACATTCCCCTCTTTGCCTAATTAATTCCCCATTGTTCCTACACTTAATCCCACATATTTAAGCACCTAATTAGCCTCCAAAACATGACTGAATCCATTACTAACTCATTTCTTCTCTTCCTTTCATACTAATTCACACACATTATTTTTCTAAGTTTCATTTCAACACTTGCATTATCTCTTCTTAGTCTAGCTATGCTACATATTTGGTTCCCTCTTCTACCATTCAAGGTTTCCCTTCCTAAGGCTAAGGCTTATAATGCATTATCTATCTGAAATACCCGGGAATTCCCAAGTTAAGAATGATAGTATATAGTACTAATATATATCCGAGGTTGGTATTAGGTGGCCCAGGGAATTAAACGACATCCTTTTTCCGGATTAATCCTTCTCCTTAAAATGCTTACAATTAATTGTGACGTTTTGCTTTAATTAACGTTGCCTATATTTTAAATGTTATACCGTTTAAATATTAAATCATCTTTCTTCGTTAGGTTATTCAAATCCCAAAATACCATTCCAGAATCTTCTTTTCCAAATTTATTAATTTCAAATATTTAGAGTCCAAAGTCAATTTGATTTCCTCCTTGTAGTTATTTGATTTCAAGAGGTCAGATCCTTTTTGTCTACTTAATGTGTGTTTATTAAAAATTCCTTATTCTTCTCTCAATAATTATATTGTTATTATTTCAACTTATCACTTCTGCGTAATTGGTTCCCTTCTGTGAACCTTTAGACTATTTACAGTATATTGATTTATTTCTAGTTTACTTCCATATCAATAAATGTTTACTAATTAACTTCCTAGATATTTTACTTCTTATCCTTATCTTTTACAACAACCAAATGAATTCCTTTTCCATCTTATTTCAAATCAAAGGATTATTCTCTACTTTCAAATGGGTTATTTTATTAGGTATTTCAATTTCTTCTCCCGATGATTCTCAATGTCAATATATCTTCTAAAGTAAATACAATAGGGTTATTTAAATTCTCCTTCTAAAATATTTATTTTATTTATTTGATTCCTCTAATTCACCTAATTTATATTAATCTCTCTATTCCCTAATTTACTTATTTAAACAACGATCTTATTGATCGTTCTTCACCTTCTTCACGCCGCCATTGCTTCCTCCTTCCCAACTCTCAATTCACGCTCCTGTTTACGTTTTGGTCGGAACCCCTCCCTGGTGCCAACTATAATTATAACGGGTAAAGTGGTCGCATAGTTAGTGTGTTAATTCGTTTAATTATGTTCGATGATTTCTGATTGTGAACTGTGCTAATTTAGACGTTGGTGTCGACGACTAACGTTATTGGTGAATCTGTTGGTTTGTCTTCCTGAATCGAGGGAACGATCAGGTAAATTCTGTGCTCATTGTTGGATTTTGATATGGGTTGTTTTCTATGACAAAATGTATTTTGAGAAACTCTGATGGAGATTTGGTAAAGTGAGATTGTGATTTCTTCACATGGTGTAAAGCTGTGGAATTCTGGGAATTGGTATTGGTTGTTTGGGAGTTCTTCACTGGATTTGTCTGTTTGGAGTTCTTGGTGCTCCCTGATTCACCATGTTGGCTCTCTACACCCTGAGCATGAATTAATTACACTGATATATATATATATGCGCTGCATACAATGACTGCAGTTAAGCTCTATGATCTACTCTATGGACTGATGATTCATAGGGGGTGTGCACACTTAAGGACTTAGGGTGAGAGTATTTGGTATTTCAGTCCGTATGTGACTGTTTGGTTGTTCTGTGATTATTCCGGTTGAAGGCTCCCCAAATGGTTTTAATGGTTGTTGCCTATTGAAGTGTGGAAATGGTTTATTGCAGGCCTGAAAGTTTTGTTAATTTAACCTCAAAGGAATTTTTAAAATGTATTTTACGTAATGAGATGGAATTTACTCAGTTTCACTGATTTGCGTGATCCCTTCGTGCTTTTGTTGTTGTTTTCTGATCGCAGGTACAAACTGCTGACTTGGAGAAATGGGGAACGCACTATCACTTAGTTAGTAGGATTGAGGTTGTTTTGAGACATTAGTTGAGATATGGTTTTCTGGAACGTAATGTTTTGGTTATTTTGATAATGTTTTATTGTTGATTACAGTTTGTGCCTCTGCATATCTTGGATTTACAATGTTAAGTTGATATTTTGGAATGTTTTGTGGTTTAATAGCCTGAGCATCCAAGGGTTTGGATGTGGCGGTAGCACCTTGGATTTCAAGAAAGTCTTCCGCTATATTTCATGGTACAAGTGCTGTTTCAATTCGTGTTTATCTGTGCTGTTCTTATTATGGTTTTGTATAAATTTTGGCTTGCTTTTGGTCTCTGTTTTTCACTTCAAAACGCACACAGGGACCTGTCCAAACGTCCGTCCGGACATCCATGTTCGGACAGGCCCCGAGAGATATATATGTTTCCGAAGTTTAGTTGTGTCCGGACTTCTGTCCGAACATATAAGTTCGGACAGTGTGCGAGGACGGGTCCGAGATGAAAGTCTCGACTTGGGTCCGAACTTGCAAGGTCGGACCAACGTTCGGACACGCACGTAAGGTTTCCCGAGATTTTGAAACCCGTCTTGTGTCCGAACTTTGAAGTCCGGACACATGTTCGGACGTTGTCGTTTTTGGTTTTCTTAACTCTCGACGTATGTCCAAACATCAATGTCCGGACACAAGTTCGGACAAATGGTATTTCTCAGTTCACTCTTCTCGACTTGTGTCCGAACGTCCAATGTCCGGACACAAGTTCGGACTAACACTATTTTTCACTTCTAGGACTCGTTTGAAGTCCATTTTTAATTTCGTTTGGGCCGTTAGATTTGTATTTCCATAATCTATCTTTTGAGGTAAAATCCAGGGTGTTACAAGGTGGTATCAGAGCTAAGTTTTCGAAATAAGATAAAGATGTGATTTAACTGGAAACAAAAATGTGGGGATAAGCCGATTAGGGAATCTACTATATATTGTATTGTGTGTTGAAATTGTGGAGATACTTTGGCTGAGCTGTGTGATATTTGGAAGGTTATACTAACCAATGGAAATTCTTATAATCATATATATCTGCATGAATGTGTGTATACTGAGTACACAAAAGGTATATTTGGATGTTACTGTATATGTACATGGTACCTTGAACCGTATGCTTGATAGTGTATCTAGTATAAATTGGTAAAACTTGTAGTATGAGCTCGAGGGTGGTTATAGAAATGGAGATCTTATTCCTCTACATCGTAATCAGGGGACCACCTGAACTCAAGCTCGTAGGTCTGGCAGACCAACTTCATTTCTCCTATAATACCAGAAGCCGAAGCCGAAGGACTACGATGGCCCAACGACCCAATGAGACAACTCCAGAAGCTTGCTTTGAACTTGGGGTAGATTGTGCAGCAATAGGCACAGCGGGACAACCTACCCGAGGACTACACAAAGAGGATTATGCACCTCAAGCCGACCGCTTTTGCTGGAGAAGAGGACCTGGTCTTACTTGAAGACTGGATCCAGGAGTTTGACAAGATTTTCGACCCGGTCAACTGCCCAGAGGACAGGAAGGTCAATGGGGCAGTGTAATACTTGAAAGGGGAGGCCGATATCTGGTGGACGGCCAACCGAGATGTGTTGCGAGCTGAGCCCAATTTTGGATGGGAGGCACTGAAGCAAGCTATGAGAAGGCGTTTCTACCCCGAGCATGTGCGCATGCAGAAGTATCTGGAGTTTTCTGAGCTGAAGCAATTGTCCAAGAGTGTGAAGGACTACCATTCCAAATATCTGGAGTTAGCAAGATTCGCACCTACCATGGTTCCTGATGAAGCCTCGAAGGTGCAACGATTTATGGGGGGGCTCAACTGGAGTCTCCAAAAGGCCTTGAGCGTCCTGACCATCCCGACCCTTCAGGATGCATATGGGAAGGCTGCCTGTCACTACAGAGTGCAGCAGAAAAGAAGGGAGGTTCAAGCGGGCCAGAAGCGGAAGGCAGAGGATGGGGAAGACTCTCGGGGGCGTGATGATAGCCCCCAGAGGCCGAACCAGGAGAAGAGATGGAGGCATCGATCTGAGGAGAGGCAAAGGTTTGAGGGGAACCAAAGACAGACCCGGAGGTGGGGCGACCGACCCCAGAATCAGACCCAGAAGACGGAGCATGGGCAAGAGAGGCACTACCATTGTAGTAGGTGCCGTAAGGACCACCCAGGAAAAGACTGTGAGGGGAATTTTGTCACGTGCTTCCGGTGTGGCAAGAAGGGCCACAGGGTATTTGAGTGCTTCAAGAACCCTCCCGGGGATAATCAGAGGAGAGGAGGTGGTGGAGATCGGACCTATAGGTAGGCAGACTCCCAGACTAGAGGCAGAGAGCAGTACCAGGGTTAGAACCAGCGCGGGGATGCTCCCCAGCGTGGTAACGGCGGGGGTGGAAGTGGAGGCAACCGGGGCCAAGGAGAGAACCGAGACAACCACAGAACTCCTGGAAAGATTAACGTCATGAGCCGAGCTGAGGCCGAGGCTGAAGCTGACGTGCTAGCAGGTAACTTTTTTGTTTGTGGTACCCCAGCTAGTATTTTGTTTGACACTAGAGCTTCGTATTCCTTTATTGTTGAGAATTTTGTTAAGAAATTGGGGCTAGTAGCTAGTAAAATGTCTACCATTGCAGTATCTATACCCTCAGGGTGAGTTATCTCTTGTAATAATGTATTGAAAGATGTGGGGGTAGACATAGGAGGAGAAACCTTTGTAATTGACCTTATCCAGTTCGTCCTCCCCGACATCGACATCATTTTGAGGATGGACTGGCTGAGTAAGTATAAGGGGAAAATTGACTGTGGAGAGCAGAAGATTATCCTGAAGGGACCGTAAGGGCAGAGAGTGTCCTACCGGAACGTGGAGAAGAGGCCCGGGGTGAAGATCGTCTCAGCAATGTCGATCCTCTCTCAGATGAGGAAGGGACAGCAAGTGTACCTTTGCCCCGTCCAGGACCTGAGCCGGGAGCCAAGCAAACTAGAAGAGATCCGGGTGGTGAATGAATTTCCGGACGTCTTTCCTGAGGAGATCCCAGGCATGCCGCCAGACAGGAAAGTAGAGTTCAGCATTGATCTAGTGCCAGGGGCAGCGCCAATCTCCAAAGCTCCATACTGTATGGCGCCGTCAGAGCTGAAGGAACTGAAAGTTCAGTTGGAGGACCTCTTGGAGAAGGGATACATTCGCCCGAGTGTGTTGCCGTAGGGAGCTCCTGTTTTGTTTGTCAAGAAAAAGGATGGGAGCATGAGGCTATGCATAGATTACCGGGAGTAGAACCAAATTACGGTGAAGAACCGGTACCCGTTACCCAAAATTGACGACCTCTTTGACCAACTCCAGGGTGCAGGAGTTTTCTCCAAGATAGATTTGAGATCGGGATACCATCAGCTTTGAGTTGCAGAGAAGGACATCCCGGAGACTACCTTCCGGACCCGATACGGGCATTTTGAATTCCTGGTAATGCCTTTCGGACTGACGAATGCACCAGCCGTTTTCATGGATCTTATGAACCGGGTCTTTAATCCTTATCTAGACCGGTTTGTAGTGGTGTTTATAGATGATATCCTCATCTACTCCAAGGATGAGGAAGAGCACGGGGAACACTTGAGATTAGTTCTGCAGATTCTGAGAGAGCAGCAGTTGTATGCAAAATTGACCAAGTGTGACTTTTTGTTAGACCGGGTGGCGTTTCTTGGTCACATAGTGACCAAGGAAGGAATCTCAGTAGACCCAGCCAAAGTCCAAGCGGTGAAAGAGTCGTCGAGACCGAGTAACCTGAAATACCCCAAATCTAATTAACATTATAAAACCATTATTTAATGGAAAATAATCCAAATATAAATCATTTCACGTACGCATGCAAACCCATGCATGAGAACGTTACGTAAAAATAGTCGTTTCATCATAAACGCTAAAACGCCTTATAAACATGTGATCAAGCATGACCTTCTAAAACTCAAAACAAATGGTCATACCCTCATTATATGAATATATAAACATAATCCCTAAGCTATATTTAGTCAAAAACGCAAAACACTCTTAAAGCACGAAAAGCCCGGAGGAGTGCCGAGGTGGCACAAACTCCTATAAAATTAATTCTTAGAGTTCCTAACATCATTATCAACCATCCTAAAGAGAACCTACGAGCTGGTTTCTCAAAATTCAACAAAAAACCACAAGAGAATTTCTTAACGGTCCTTTTTGCCCGGGAGTGTCCCGATAGCCCGAAAATTATGACATGGGTTGATATAACCCCATATAACTCAATGTAACATCTTAATATATCTTTATTTACTATAATAAATGTTTATAAACACTTGGAACTCATTAAGACAACTTATTTCCCAAAATTTCCTTAGAGCACAAAAACGCACCTTCGGGTGTCACTAAAACGTGTTTTACGCAATTACCTTGTAGTTTTTGAAATGCCACGAATTATGAATCTTAAATAGGGTTAAATTGACCCTATAAATCAACTAAAGTCAGTGTCAAACAAGGGGCTCTATAGGGGCCTATTTTCTACCTAAAAACTAGTATAAAATTTGCATTTAAAACTTGAAAAAGGCATAGAACATGGTGACTCACCTTCCCATGTGCTATAATACTTAATGGAAAAAGAATGTAGGTCTCATTTGACCTCCATGCTGTCGAAATTCTGCAAGGAAACAAGGCCATGTTAGCTAGACAAGAATAAGAATGATTAAAGCAAAAAGTAGATCTAGAATCTACTTTTTGATTTCTTAAATTCAAGTGACCATCCCTTGCTTGTCCATGGCTCTTAATTGCCGATTGAGAGGCTCCAATATACCCTAGAAATTGGCCACCTACAATGGAGGAAGAAGACAAGCTTTAACATTGAAAAATGAAAGAATAAAAACCTTACCTAACTTACCTTGTCATTTAGCTACCATTATTTTCTCCACCTTGCCTTGCCTTGTCACATGGCCGAAAATCAGCATAGAACATGGGAATTTATTGAGCCAATAACCCATGGAATAAACAAATGGAAAGGTTAGTCAAATTAACATTAGAATTAACAAAAAAAAATCCTTTCCAAACTTGCCTAAGTCTCACGGTTGCAACTTCATTTCCCACACTCCTTGCAACCGGTTGGGTAAGCTCCTCTCTTCTCCTTTCATCTTCTTCCTTTGAAACTCTTAAGTCCATTAATGGAGATTTAACTTCTATCTTCATCTTTAAGTAATTTCCTAGCATTTCTTGTCAAGCCTTGAAGTAAAACTCTTCCTAGCACAACCATAGCAATTCGGCATCAACATATACTCCAAGGAGGTTGTCTAAATCAACATTAATCCAAGGAGCATCTCAAAGTTACCTTAAGGTATTTTTCATGCTTGAAAATCCTTAAAGCACATTTTTATGTGTAACCAAATTCTACTTTTGCTAAGGTTCTTTTCTTCTTCATTTTCATGAAGGAAAGTTTGTTCTTCATCCATCTTAAGTGATCCAAAATCCTAAGGAGAAAAGCTTAAGGTAAATCCTTGGAAAACTACTTACAAATCTACTTAAGATCTTTGTTAAAGATCTAATTCCTAAACTCCTTCACTTCTTGCATAAGAACTGAAGCGGAGCATCAAATTCCTTTGGAGAAAGCTTGGAGATTCAAGAAGAGTTCAAGCACTTAACCATTCCTTATTAAGAAGTAAGTTTACTAAGCTAATGTTTATGTTTTAAGCTTGGTTAAGCTTCTAAAAATTATACAAAAATTATGTACATCTCCTAGGGTATCTAAAACCGAAACTATATGGTATAATATGCCAAAAATATAATCTATAACATATATGGAAAATATTTACCTTAAGACACATTTTAAGCTCACAAAAATTACCTAGGGTACACTTTGTTTCATACCGAATGGTCAAGGACAATTATGTTCTATTTTGAGCTAGGAATCAATATAAGACATTACAATAATTTTTACATGAGTTATATGACTCATATGAATTTATGTATAATTATTTTGACATATAAATCTACTTTTATACATTATATGGTTACTTATTAATTATGGCCGAATGGTCTAGGTGAAGAATAGGTTTTAATGAGCAACTTATGTATATAAACTTATGTTATAAAGTTTGGAGAGTTAAAAATATTCTATTAGTGCTTAAATGGCTAATTAATTAAGTTATGTGGCTAAAATGTAATTTTTACAAAGTTTGGTGTATATATTATGAAAACCAAGAGTTAAGGGTGTCTTTGGGTTAAATATGATATAATATAAGGTTAGGAATTAAGTTTATGAATTTTAGATAACTTAAACAAGTGTTAAAATAACAATTTATAAAGTTTTGGGCTATTATGTAATTTATAAAAGTTATTATGAAAGTTTGGAACTTAACATAGGGTGAATCCATAATTAAGAGATTTATAAAGTTCACTTCCGAAATTTTAGGAATCCAATATTTAAACTATAGTTTATAAGTTATTAAGTAACTATTATAAAGTTTTGGGGTGAAATTGTAAATAAAGGAAAGTTATGTGTCAAAGCCGAATTGTTTGGGGTTAGATTTGTAATTTAAGAAATTATAAATATACATTCGGCAATTATGGAGAATTAAAATTAAAACTATAGTTTATAAGACATTATGTAAAGATTATAAGATTTTGTGGTTAAATTGTAATTATAGAAAATATATATATATATATAGGCCGAAAATTTGAAGGGCTAAGTTGTAATTTTCGAATGTTATAATATTCAAAAGCTATATACCAAAATATTAGTGGTGGCTTTGTAATATAATTAAATAAGGAATTGAAACTATATATATAATAAGATTAGAATTTAAATGTAAAGCTTATGAATTAATGTGGTTGTTTTGTAAATAACCGAAATATGTGAAAGAATTTAGATTTAAATAAATATAGGTCCTATAAGGATATTTGGAGGAATTAGAAAAAGAATTTTGGTTTAAGGGATTATGGAATTAAAACCATGGCTTATATAGTTATAAGGAATTTAAAGGTAACCAATAAATATTATTTATGGTTAAAAGGGGAATAATAAAAAAAACTATAAGAATATTATGTCCATGTATGGCATATAAATATAGTTGAGAAATTATAAAGTTATTATGTCATCTAGACAATTAAAACATGTAACAGAAATAGTACATGGATAAATATACACATTATATATTTAAGGATTTATAATTAAATCAAAAAGGGAATAACAAAATAAGTTATACATTAAATCGTAAGGTAATTAAAAGGAATTACCACACCTTGTAAGTTGTTAATTAAGACTATATGATTTGGGAAAAAATAAGAACACCTTAATTGTTAGTAAGGTTAAGGAGTTAAAGAAACTATCTAAGTATGAAGAAATAAACCTCACATGAAATAACAACTACGGAATTGTTGAACAATCCAATAAAATTATAATACAAGGGTAACATAATTAACCCTCTCAGTTAATCTTGTTCTAGGACTATACTTGACCAGACGTTGACCAGGGTATAATCAACTGCAATCTACGGTGAACGGTATGGGATTCTTGCAACCTGTTTGCTACCGGATTACACCGGCTTGTGTGCTATCTGTTGTTTAAAATAACGACCAAGATAATTAATGTAAAATGTTGTATTACTCTTGTACACTGTTATGTTATTTTATGTGCGTGAATGATACTAACTACAACGTGTATGTCCCACGCATACAACACTACATTACCAGTAGATTAAATACCTGCGTTTATTATACTGAGAACTTGTACTCAAGCTTCTCACTAACTTCACTTTATAACAGACGTCGTTATCCTAAACGTGATAACTGACAATACACATTGTGTTCTTGATTAACGTCCTTGTGTGACACCTAACAATTCTATACTACGAGAACGAGGAGCCCAGTTGGATCTGGCCATGCATGCTACAGGAGTTGTACCTGTCTCAGGTCGTCTCCTATTCAATTTACGTCGCGACGGGAGTTTTGGGTGCACTATGTCACTTATCGGCTGCGTACCGGAACAGTTCAAGTGGGGAGGAAGACTTCATTCCTCTCGAGGGTTCGATTCCCACCTCTTTTAAGTACAGGAGTTAACTACGTTATCTTCTGAGGGACTAATTACCCACCTTTCTATTTTAACGAGGTCATTATACCTTCACTATATTGACATACTCATATATACCTGTCAGTCCCATTGTGTGGACCCGACTATTATCAACGGATTACAGTTCATCTAACTTGACCTTCTGAAGTCTTGTTCTATGTGACATTGTTGTCCTTGCATGGATACTTGTTATTATCATGCTATGCTTGTTTACAGCTTTATAAAAATGAACTGCATGTATTCACAAAGTAGTTGGTGTGGCTCGGTAGCCGATGGGCTGCACGTTTTCCATACCAGCATTGTTTGCTGAGCCCCTTTGGGGGCACCCCATTTTTCAGGTACCTGAAGTTGCAGATATTACCACATCGAGTGTAGGTGGGGTAGATCAAGCTATGGGAGTTCATCTAGCTATTTGTTTTACTTGATTATTGTACCTTTGAGTTTGATTCCTAGTATCTCGGATTGTATTCGTATTCGGACCGTGACTTTTGGAGATTTGTATTTGGAGTTAGCCTTGTTGGTCACAAGGGTGGCCAACGACTTGTATACAGCGGTTATTGTATTTTATTCCGCTGCAATTTATGTTTTATTGGGAGAGATCGTCGTACAGGTTATTGGATTTCGGGTTGGGGTGTTACATAACTGACGAGGTTCGTAGTTCCTGGCTTTGGCAGAATACTACAGAAGATTTGTGAAGATTTCTCGAAGATCGCCAGGCCTCTCACGAATCTCATGAAGAAGGTGGTCAAATTCCAGCGGAGCGACGAGTGTGAGGCACCATTCCAGGAACTGAAGGGAAGGTTAACCACAACCCCAGTGTTAACCCTACCTTCAGGGACTGAGGGCTTCGAGGTGTTCAGTGACGCTTCCAAGTTTGGCCTGGGATGTGTATTGATGCAGAAGGGGAAGGTGATTGCTTATACGTCGAGGCAGCTGAAGGAGTATGAGACTCGATATCCAACGCACGACCTGGAACTGGCAGCAGTGGTGTTTGCCCTTAAGATTTGAAGGCACTACTTGTATGGTGTTTCCTGCAAAATCTACACCGACCACAAGAGCCTCAAGTACATCTTCACGCAGAAGGAGCTCAATATGAGACAGAGGAGGTAGTTGGAGCTGAACAAAGACTATGACCTAGAGATCCTGTATCACGAGGGAAAGTCCAATCTAGTAGCAGACGCCCTGAGCAGAAAGGGGAGCCACTCAGTCAATTCAATGTGGGTTCTTCCTGATGAGCTAGGTCGTGAGTTCCGGAGGTTAAATCTGGAGGTGATGGAATCTTGAGGGGTAGAGCAAGAGGAAAAGCTGTTCCAAATGAGTGTCTCTTCTGACATCTTTGGAGAGATACTCAAAGGGCAGCTTGGTGACGTGAAGCTAGAGCGTATCAAGGGGAAGATGAAGGAGGGGAAAGCTGAGGGGTTTAAAATCCACAGTGATGGTAGCTTGCGATTCAGAGGCCGATGGTGTGTACCTCAGGAGTGCACCGAGGTAAAGGAGAGACTGATGAAGGAGGCTCACAATACTCCCTATTCATTCCATCCTGGTGGTGATAAATTGTACAAAGACCTGAAGAAATTGTTCTGGTTGCCAAAGATGAAGAGAGAAGTGGCAGAGTTCGTGTCGAGGTGTCTTACCTGCCAGAAGGTCAAATTCGAGCATAAGAGGATGGGAGGTCTGCTACAGCCGCTGGATGTCCCGAAGTGGAAGTGGGACTCCATTTCCATGGACTTTGTGGTGGGTTTGCCACCGGCGAGAGGAGGAGTCGATCAGATTTGGGTGATTGTGGACCGACTTACTAAGTCTGCACGGTTTATACCCATGAAGAAGACATGGTCTATGAGTTAGTTGGTGGACGCCTATATCAAGAACGTGGTAAGATATCATGGGGTTCCTGGGACTAACATTTCAGACCGAGACTCAAGGTTTCTAGCGCACTTTTGGCAACAATTTCAGAAGGTGATAGGCACTAAGCTGAATTTGAGCACCACTTTTCATCCTGCTATTGATGGCCAGACTGAAAGAACCATCCACACCTTGTAAGACATGCTTCGAGCATGTGTGATGGACTACCTGGGTTCGTGGGCTGATATGTTGCGTTTGGTGGAATTCTCCTACAATAACAGTTACCATGCCAGTATCAAGATGGCTCCCTACGAGGCCTTATATGGAAGGAAGTGCAGAACCCCTTTATGTTGGAGCGACATCAGCGAGACAGTGGTGTTGGGACCCCAGTTGATAGAGGAGACCAGGGAGCAAGTCCGGGTGTTTCAAAGCCGGATGAAGGCAGCTCAGGACAGGCAGAAGTCCTATGCCGATCTCAAGCGCAGACCAGTTGAGTTCAAGGTGGGAGACAAAGTTTTTCTAAAAGGTATCTCCTGTGAGAGGGGTAACCAGATTTGGAAAGAAGGGGAAGCTCAGTCCCAAGTTCATGGGACCCTATGAGATTTTGGAGAGGATTAGGAAGGTCGCCTATCGCTTGGCACTCCCTTGTGAACTAGAGAAAGTTCACAACGTGTTTCACGTGTCTCAGTTGAAGAAGTACATTCCCGACCCTTCGCATGTGCTGCAGCCGAAGGTTATGAAGTTGGAGTAGAATTTATCCTACGAGGAGTATCCTATCAGTGTTCTGAACACCAAGACTAGAGAGACCTGATCGAAGTCTATCCGAATGGTCAAAGTTCTATGGTCCAATCATGGGACAGAAGAGGCTACGTGGGAAGTGGAAGAGGAGATGAGGAAGAAGTACCCACAACTCTTTGATCAGGTAACCACTCAAGTCAGTACCTAGTTGGTAGTTTTTCGCCTTATGGATGAGTCTTAGCTTCGAGGATGAAGCTTTCTTTTAAGGGGGATGAGATGAAATACCTGAGAACTCCCAAGTTAAGAATGATATAGTATATAGTACTAATAATATATCCGAGGTTGGTCCAGGGAATTAAATGACATCCTTTTTCCGGATTAATCCTTCTCCTTAAAATGCTTACAATTAATTGTGACGTTTTGCTTTAATTAACGTTGCCTATATTTTAAATGTTATACCGTTTAAATATTAAATCATCTTTCTTCGTTAGGTTATTCAAATCCCAAAATACCATTCCAGAATCTTCTTTTCCAAATTTATTAATTTTAAATATTTAGAGTCCGAAGTCAATTTGATTTCCTCCTTGTAGTTATTTGATTTCCAGAGGTCAGATCCTTTTTGTCTACTTAATGTGTGTTTATTAAAAATTCCTTATTCTTCTCTCAATAATTATATTGTTATTATTTCAACTTATCTCTTCAGCGTAATTGGTTCCCTTCTGTGAACCTTTAGACTATTTACAGTATATTGATTTATTTCTAGTTTACTTCCATATCAATAAATGTTTACTAATTAACTTCCTAGATATTTTACTTCTTATCCTTATCTTTTACAACAACCAAATGAATTCCTTTTCCATATTATTTCAAATCAAAGGATTATTCTCTACTTTCAAATGGGTTATTTTATTAGGTATTTCAATTTCTTCTCCCGATGATTCTCAATGTCAATATATCTTCTAAAGTAAATACAATAAGGGTTATTTAAATTCTCCTTCTAAAATATTTATTTTATTTATTTGATTCCTCTAATTCACCTAATTTATATTAATCTCTCTATTCCCTAATTTACTTATTTAAACAACGATCTTATTGATCATTCTTCACCTTCTTCACGCCGCCATTGCTTCCTCCTTCCCAACTCTCAATTCACGCTCCTGTTTGCGTTTTGGTCGGAACGCCTCCCTAGTGCCAACTAGAATTCTAGCGGGTAAAGTGGTCGCATAGTTAGTGTGTTAATTAATTTAATTGTGTTCGATGATTTCTGATTATGAACTGTGTTAATCTAGACGTTGGGATCGACGACGAACATTATTGGTGAATCTGTTGGTTTGTCTTCCTGAATCGAGGGAACGATCAGGTAAATTCTGTGCTCATTGTTGGATTTTGATATGGGTTGTTTTCTATCACAAAATGTATTTTGAGAAACTCTGATGGAGATTTGGTGAAGTGAGATTGTGATTTCTTCACATGGTGTAAAGTTGTGGAATTCTGGGAATTGGTATTGGTTGATTGGGAGTTCTTCACTGGATTTGTCTGTTTGGAGTTCTTGGTGCTCCCTGATTCCCATGTTGGTTCTCTGCACCCTGAGCATGAATTAATTACACTATATATATATATATATTGCGCTGCATACAATGACTGCAGTTAAGCTCTATGATCTACTCTATGGACTGATGATTCATAGGGGGTGTGCACACTTAAGGACTTAGGGTGAAGGTATTTGGTATTTTAGTCCGTATGTGACTATTTGGTTGTTCTGTGATTATTCCGGTTGAAGGCTTCCCAAATGGTTTTAATGGTTGTTGCCTATTGAAGTGTGGAAATGGTTTATTGCAGGCCTGAAAATTTTGTTAATTCAACCTCAAAGGAATTTCTAAAATATATTTTACGTAATGAGATGGAATTTACTCAGTTTCACTGATTTGCGCGATCTCTTCGTGCTTTTGTTGTTGTTTTCTGATCGCAGGTACAAACTGCTGACTTGGGGAAATGGGGAACGCGCTATCACTTAGTTAGTAGGATTGAGGTTGTTTTGAGACATTAGTTGAGCTATGGTTTTCTGGAACGTAATGTTTTAGTTATTTTGATAATGTTTTATTGTTGATTACAGTTTGTGCCTCTGCATATCTTGGATTTACAATGTTAAGTTGATATTTTGGAATGTTTTGTGGTTTAATAGCCAGAGCATCCAAGGGTTTGGATGTGGCGGTAGCACCTTGGATTTCAAGAAAGTCTTCCGCTGTATTTCATGGTACAAGTGCTGTTTCAATTCGTGTTTCTCTGTGCTGTTCTTATTATGGTTTTGTATAAATTTTGGCTTGCTTTTGGTCTCTGTTTTTCACTTCAAAACGCACACAAGGACCTGTCCGAACGTCCGTTCGGACATCCATGTTCGGCCAGGCCCCGAGAGATATATATGTTTTCACAGTTTAGTCGTGTCTGGACTATTGTCCGAACATATAAGTTCGGACAGTGTGCGAGGACGGGTCCGAGATGAAAGTCTTGACTTGGGTCCAAACTTGCAAGTTCGGACCAACGTTCGGACACGCACGTAAGGTTTCCCGAGATTTTGAAACCCGTCTTGTGTCCGAACTTTGAAGTCCGGACACAAGTTCGGACGTCGTCGTTTTTGGTTTTTTCTTAACTCTTGACTTGTGTCCGAACATCAATGTCCGTACCTAAGTTCGGACAAATTGTATTTCTCAGTTCAATCTTCTCGACTTGTGTC
Source organism: Limonium bicolor (assembly GCA_023374045.1). Lineage (NCBI taxonomy): Eukaryota > Viridiplantae > Streptophyta > Magnoliopsida > Caryophyllales > Plumbaginaceae > Limonium > Limonium bicolor. The sequence goes on along the minus strand of CM041776.1, from coordinate 392,787,739 downwards.
CGAACGTCCAATGTCCGGACACAAGTTCGGACCAACACTATTTTTCACTTCTAGGTCTCGTTTGAAGTCCGTTTTTAATTTTATTTGCGCCGTTAGATTTGTATTTCCATAAGCTATCTTTTGAGGTAAAATCCAGGGTGTTACACTCTCTCTTAATCTACCCACAACTCATCTTCATTTCAAATCTGTTTCAAAATGTTTTTCCACTTGTTTCTAGCTTCTAAGTGTTCTAGTTTCCTAGATAAAATTTGACATAGTCTCCCCTAAATTCTAACATTCTCACCACATGGTTTCACTCACATATTGTCATTTTTCACACCTATTCAACACACATATTATCAATATACACACTAAACACTCATTTAATTCCTACACACACACCATTTCTTTCCTTAAGGTTTATACAAGTTTTTAATCATCTTTTAAAGCTTTAAAACAGTTTGGTTCTCTTCCACATTATACTACTACTCAAGACCATTTACAATACTCATTCCAAGCTACAAAAATCTGTTACAATAAACATACAAACTACACGAGGTGAGTGCAATTTACCTTGTTCTTTCTAACTTTCTTTCTTTCTTCTTCTTCCTTCTTCCTTCCTTCCCTTTCCTCTCTTCTTCAAACCGGTTATGGAAGCTCAATGTTCTAATGCTACAACCCATTGATTATACAACCATTTTAATTCAAACTACCCCTTAAATCATCTTAAAGCTTTAGGGTATATTTTTAGGGTATAGAAAATGCATTACCTTACAAGTATGTAGGAGGAGTGTTGGATAGCAACAAGAGAAAGATACACTCCACAAGAGAAGTCAAAATTGGCTGGGAAACAAGGAATAAGAGGCTCTAAACTTAGAAATTTCTATTTTGCAAATGAGAGCTAAAACTGCTAGTTTTTCGAATTTCTTTTTACCTTAGACCAACAAGGTGAAAGAGGAGCTTCTAATGGTGGTCTTCATCTTCAAAAACAAGAACACCCATGGAGATGAAAGTGGGTATTTTCGGATTTGGAAAAGAGGGAAATGTTCTCCTTGATGGGAGGATTTCAATGGTACCAATTTTGTAATTTTTGGTAGAGGTTTGAGTGCTCAAAAAGAGGAGAGAAGTAGGAGGCTGGTTTGGTTTGCTAAAATCGCCATTGGAGGCTTCTTGAGGAGGAAGAAAATCAGAGAGAGGGGAGTGATACGGTGGGAATGAGAGGGAGTAGGAGAGAGAGGGTAAAAAGTAACTTATTTACTTTATTATTTTGTCTCCTAGCATATTAGGAAAATAAGAGAGTGAGAGAGGGGAAAAAGCAGCCGGCCACACCACTCCCTCGCAGAGGTTTTAAAATTTTTATTTCGAATAGTGGACACACTAGTTTAGTTTATTTACACTCTCACCCCACAACTTCCCGTTTTTTACAGTTTTTACTATTTTCTCGTTTAATTGATTTTATTGGATCTAGACCTTCATTAATGTTTATTAATGACTATTTGGTTGACCAAAATTATTACGACTCTATTTGACCCGCTTAAAGTTGTGTTTTCCTGGTTTCCTCAAAAAACGCGCTTTAAGGTTCGTTTGTGTTTTTAATCCGTTTTAAGGATCCGTTTTCTTCGGGATTTGTTCCCTCATGATTATTTAGGCATGATTAAGCTTCTAAAACCTTCATTAGCCTAATTAATCACTATTTTAATTTCAGGGTATTTCATAACCCATGAATTTGTGTGTAGATTTTATTTCATCACGTTGTGATTTTAAGTTGGTTTACATAATTCAGGACATAGATGTCCTTTGGATTAAAGTTGAGGGACGAAGTGGCCTTTTTCCTTCTAGTGAATTTTGTTATGTATTAATTAACTCTTTTGTTTTAATTAATCACCACGCTCTACACCACGATCAGATCATCATTCCCTCATTTGACAGTTTTCCTAACATTGCTTCTCTCTCTCTTCTCTCTTAAGCGCCGTTCATCTTCCCGATCAGTCAAGACTCCTTTGTCATCATTTCTGCTATCAAGTTCGGCTGTGGATTGCCCCTTCCTTATGAATTCCTGGTCTTTTTGAGGTAGGATTGTCAGATTATTCTCTCCTTGATTCTTCGGTTCCTGAGTTCTCCCCGTTCTGATTGCCCTCTGCAATTCAATTGTGGTTCAGCGTTGGTTCCTGCGTCTCTATCAATTCCTCCCGCTGTTGGCTTTCTCTGCAAGTCCGTTGTCAGAATCAGGTAAGAGTTGTGATTGCATTGTCAGCGGCAATTTCTGGATTAGGTGTTCTCTGTTTTTGATTCGGGTTTAACTCTGCGTTTGTATTTGCTCAGAGTTTTGGGTTTGAGTCTGGGGCTGCATTGTCGTCTGGTTCCGCTGTTCAGATCTGGATTTCGTCTGCTGATTAATCGAGGTAGGTGGCTTTCAGATTCAGCTAGTGTGTTCAGCCTTGGGGAGTTTCAGTTTCTGAGCATTTAATCTGCGATTGTCTCTGCATTGAGGTTGTGAATATGTCTGTTTAATTGTGGTTTTAATGGTTACAAACCCCCAAGGTTGTTTTCTGCAAATTGCTTCTGATTTGAATGTGTTTGAGCCTCTGGTTAGTGTGCAAAACAATTCTGGAAATTGCACTTTTCCGCGTGTCCGAACGTCTGTCCGAACCTTGAAGTTCGGACAGACCCTAGTTGTGGTTGATTTTCTGAGTTTTTACGCGTGTCTGAACTTCCGTCCGAGTTTTGATGTTTGGACGGGGTGCGAGGACGGATCTGGCTTACAAGTCTCGAATGGTGTCCGGACAAAAGTTCGGACACACCCTTCTGCCTTCTCTGATTTTGCTTCGAGCGTCCGAACTTGACGTTCGGACATGTCGGACTTTATGCATATCTGATTTCCGAAAGCGTCCGAACATCCGTCCGGGTTTGATGTTCGGACACCCCTTGTCTCTGCTAATTTAGTTCGACTTGTGTCCGAACTTGACGTTCAGA
>CM041776.1:392563747-392784287 GCA_023374045.1 Limonium bicolor | reverse complement strand
TTCCAACTGCTCTCGTGATTTTACGTGTCACAAAATTCTCTCCCCTACGTGGTGATTCATGGTTGAACAGAATTCCATTGCAAGCAAATAAACCTGTTTTGAGAAAGTTCGGTCAAGAGAGAGCCAACAATCTTGGTTAAGAACAAAACCTGATTCCAACTAAAACTTCAACCACTCCAGTGTTTAATCTGTCACAGAGAATACGGCGAAGGAAACACTAGCAACATTTGTTCACCTAAACCAGGGGATAGTAGTCATGAATTCCACATTTAACGGGGGTATAGGAAAAGCATGCGTAAGGCGGCAAGCCATAGTTTACTGCCTTAAACAAAAATGGAGACCCGCATTTGATCAAAACAACTTGAAATGAGCAGATCAGTTTAAATCTAGATGACAGAATTCTATCACTACTGTGCACCAGCAGGTTGTAATTGGCTTTAATGTAGCCATAATTAGTTCCTCAGAAGAACACATAAACACCAACATCTCATCAAAACCACTTAAACTCCGCAAAATAGGTCACATCTAGTTTACCGAATCCCACACCCATGCATTGGCAGGAATTATTGGCCATAATTTAGTTCCTCATTACATAGATACACCACATCTGATTAAATCAATCTAATATTAGCAAGACAAAACTTAGGTCTTAAACCCATACCATACCGGAATTGCATGAAGAAAAATTAAGCAGCTCCGCAATGCTGCGAGTCAACGACCTCAAATCAATGTAAATTCATGATCAAGCCAGCAGCCGTTAGTAACATCACATACCAAACAAACATTAACCCCTCCTCAATATCATTCATTCAGATCTACGCAACTAAATCCAACCAAAACCGATGAAACCTCACAATTGACATTTTTCGTTTGTTTCAGGAGAGTGGAATTTACCGTACGCGCTCACGATAGTTGACGGTGTACCAGTGAGCGGCGACCTTAGAAACCGCGTAAGGAGATCTTGGGTGAAACGGTGTCGTCTCGGATTGAGGCGGCGGCGTGGCACCAAACATCTCGGATGATCCAGCCTGGTAGTACCGAACATTACTCCTACCGGTAGCTGAGATGTGAGATCTAACAGCCTCCAACAGTCTCAACGCTCCAGTCGCCACAACATCGGCAGTGTAATCGGGGATCTCAAACGAGACGGCGACGTGAGACTGGGCAGCAAGATTGTACACCTCGTCGGGGCATATGATGTCGAGCCACCGCCGGAGGGAAGAGGCGTCGGTTAGATCAGCGTAATGAAGCTTCATCCTCGCCTTGTTCACGTTGTGAGGATCGATGTAGATGTGGTTGATCCTCTGAGTGTTGAAGTTCGATGACCGCCGGATCAGCCCGTGAACCTCGTATCCCTTGCCGACTAGGAACTCGGTGAGGTAAGACCCGTCTTGGCCTGTGATTCCGGTGATCAACGCTACTTTCGTCCGCTGATCTGATCCGGTAGTAGCTGAGCCATTGTTGGCGGTAGCCGATCTAGCCGCATCGTGGTTCTCCGTCGCCATTGATATTGTACTACACTGACGGGGAGGAGGTAGAGTGAGTGCGGGGTAACGGAATGGAACGGTGGTAGAGATTGAGAGAAGGAGACCGCGAATAACGGAGGCGCGGGCTTTATATGACTTTCGCGCGGTAAGCGAAAACAGAGGGCGATGAGGCGGGCGCAGTCGGGGTAAAATTGTAATGCGGGACAGCAGAAGAAGTATTAGTGCGGTTGGATTTTTGCCGTTGGATGGAGATTGGTCGGAAATGAAGGGTTGTGATTAGATAACTAGATATTGCCTGGGAGAGGGAAACACGAAGCGGGGGCTAGTTGGCTAGAGCGTCCCTTTCTTTGTTATGTGTATCATGTTTTTTTTTTGTTTTTTTTTTCCACCGGTTCACCACATTGGGCTACATCCGGTTAGGGGATCGGCACTAGGTAGCCTAATGACAAGGTAAGTCCCCTCCCAATGGACGTTGTGGGTGATCGAACCGTGGTTCTCCCTACCAAGTGCAGCCTCAAACACCACTGCACCAACGCGTCATTGGTTATGTCTATCATGTTTCTCCCTCCGTCTTGAATCGGTTGTTCTGTTTATTTATTATACATTTTTTCACTTCAATCTTAAGTATATAAGATAAAATAATTTCATAAAACTAAAATTTGTAATATATAGTTAATCATGTAAGGGATCATTTGCTAAACTTAAATTTAAATTTATTTTATCTTATATGTAATGTTGAAGTCAAACGACATGTCCAAATAGTGAACAAGACGGTCAATTCATGACGGAGGGAGTATTTTTTTGGATGTCATGGCCTTAATTAATAATGTGCAGCTTTATAGAAAAAGTAAGTACATATGTCAGTTTATAAATGGGTTATTTAACTAATTGGGTCCACCTTAGTCCATATGTCATAACCATATGGTTAACTAGGGTCACTTTAACTTAAAGTCACCTTTAACTTAACTTAAAGTCACCTTTAACTTAAATCCATATGTCATAACCACTATGTTTATTTTGCCAATTTTTCCTATATCCAGGGAAATGAAAGGGAATGGGATTACCCCAAAACCCTTTATCTTGATTCTCCACCCCATACTAGGGAATAGGATTCCCTTTCAACATTGGCAACATATTACCATTGACCGTGACTAATGACCATTGACTGGTGGCTGGTGAATGTTGACCGGCAATTATGACTGTTGTGGTAGCCGGTTCGCCGTTGACCATTGACTGGCGGCCGTTGACTGATTATTTATTTCATTTCCCCCAGCTCAAACAAACAACCGGGAAAATCAAAGAGAATTATTTTTCATTCCTCTTCATTCCCTTTCATGATTCCATTATGCTTCCCCCGCTCGAAACAAACCCCCCCCCCCCTAAAAACTTTGCTAATTCACGAGATACCACGTTTTAAAAGGGTTTGAGATACCACAAAAAACTTTTGAAATTCACAGGTGAAGTACCCCGAACTTAAGTGTGTTAATAAATTATATAATTATGGTTCTCTAAGGCTAATTAAGTCCTTAAGAACATTGGTGAAGAAAGAAAAACCAAAAGAAAAAGGAAAACGCGTAAAAGTCACAAAACGTAAAAAAGCGTGTTATGTAATCTTAGGAGGTATATGACCTCGACTATGATCCTAGATGGATTCCTAACGCTTAATTATGCCTAAATAATATGTGGGAACAATTTCTGAAGAAAATGGATCCAAATAATGGGTTAAAACGCTAATAGAGTTTTAAAGCGCGTTTTTCAAGAAAACCCGAAAACGTGACTTTAAACGGTTAAATGACCCCGTAAAATTATAGTTGATCATATAACTATAATTAAACATTAATGGGAGCCTAAGAACCATTAAAATTAATTAAACGGAAAAAATCTGGAAAACGGACCCAGATTAGTGAATAGTGACAATTCGGGTTTTTATGGGTGTTATTTGCTAAATGACCAAAGTGCCCTCCTCTCTAATTTTGTAAAATAAAATCTGGAACCCCTTTTCTGTTGTGTGTACACGTTTTATCCCCTCCCTCTCTTATCTCTATTAGTTTTATTCTATTGACAAAAGCAAAAAGCATAAAGTAACTAAAGTACAAATTACCTTTTTTCTCTTCTCTCTTCCATTTATCTTCTTCTCACGTTTTTCTCTTCTTCCCCAGAGCCTCTCTGCTCATTCTCTCCATCCATGGCGATTCTACAGCCCTTCCACCACCTTGATCTTCTTCTTACATTTTCAAGCCCTAAACCAAGTCAAAACATGAAAAAAACATTATTATTACTTACTCCCCTCATCTTGGAGATCATTTCCTCCTTTCAAAATCCCCAAAATCCAAGTTTGATTTCCATGTCTGTAGCTCATTTTTGAAGGGAAGAACACCATTTCAACTCTTTGTTGGTTCTAAGGTAAGGAAAGCTTGAAAAACCTTCTTTTCATAGCTTTTCCTTGTGATCGATTTTTCCAGCTTTTTGAACTCCATTGCTTCTCTTCATTCTATCCTTGTTCATCTTCAAGAGGTGCTGGAGCTTACTTATTTTTGATTGCCAAATACTCCTTGAGAAGCTAGAAGGTAATTTTCTCTATTTTAATACCTCAAACACTCACTTGTTCTAGGTTTAATTCAAGAGCTTAAGTATTTACTTAATGCTCATTTTTATTCCATTGGGCATTGTCTATAGATTATCAAATACACCCCATTGTGACCGGTTGTTGAACAAAAACAAAAGAGGAGGAAAGAAGTGAAAAGATGGACTTGAGAACTTAAGGTAAACAACTTACCTTGAAGTCTATTTATAATGTTTTCAAGAATTTTGGGATGGGAAACTTAATTGAATGAACCAAATGTGTTGGAATATGTGTTTGATTCATGTGAGAGAGAATTGTATTGTACTTAATGCGATGGTGAGTTATGGGTTGACTTAGGGCCTTAGAGCCAAGTGATTCATGATTAGTGTTTTATAATGTAGTTGGTGAATTGTTGATGAGATTGGATAAGTTTTATGTGCTGGTAGAATCCTTTATGGATTTGGTTAGTTGAGCTGGAATTTGGTTATCTTGTGTTGAATTGTGAATATTTTGGGTTAGGTGATGAAGATGATGAAATTTGGATGAGTTAGTATAGTAACGAAGTTATGGCGAAATTTCTGTAGAAATGGAGTGTTTCAGACGATCTTATGAGTTTGAATAACCTAGGGGTTAACTAGGTGTATGTAGCAAATGATTTGGTTGAAGTAATCACTTTTAGATGTTAGTTGAAGGCTTGAAATGGATAGAGCAAAAATCTATAGCAAATGAGTGGTATTAATGTTTGGATTTTGCTAGAGAGGAGCTAAGGTGTGGGACTTGGAAAACAATGAATGAGATTGGGAAATAGAGATGAATGTGGTGTGGTCAAAATGATTGAAAGAGAAACCATTGAGCTAGAGAAATGGTGAGCAAAAGTGCAACTTAGAAACCTAGGAGCTAAGTTGCAAAGTGCATAATTTTTTGGAGTGAAAACTTGTCAAATTGAGCAAAGATTTAGTAATGGTTTAATCAATGATTTAAGAAGGTTTAATGAGTGTTTTAGGTGTTAAAACATGTTTAAAAACATGTGGAAAGATTAGGAAAAGATTGGGTAAGGTTTAATGCTAGAATTGGGGTTGAAAAATGGACATTTAGCAGCTTTTTAGCAGGGTCCGGGACCTAGCCCTTGGATAAGGTCCCGGACCACCCTTAAAAATGAGCCGAAAGTGAGTTTTGTAAGTGGTCCGGGTCCTTAGTCCAGGATCAAGACCCGGACCAAGTGAAAAAATGTCCCAAAACTCTATTCCAGCATTGGTCCGGGATAATAGGGCCGGATCAAGTCCCGGACCAGACCAAAAAATTGTCCCGAAAGTGTTTTAAAGCCTCTAAAAGTATGGGGATTGATGGGTAATGGTATTAGATGATGTTTAGGACTTGTTTGGTGATATGTAAAGGCCATTAAAAGTGTAAACAAGTGATAGAATAAATGTGAAAGTTGTAAACTTAAAACCCCCATGAGTAAAATTAAGATTTACGGGACAATGGGGTTGAATACGAGTGTACCAATTGTTTACATACCGTATAGTCTTAATGTTAATAGGATCACTTGAAATGTTATCAGTGGTTCGAGGATTATCCGAGGAACGTAAGATGACACGTTAGGGAAATCCCATGGTGAAAGGTATGGTTTTCTTGCAATATGTGTCCTATCGAGTTATTCTCGGCTTGTGTGTTTGTGTGTTTTATGGATGTTTATGACTTTATAAGATAAATCATGTAATGAGTTTACTGTAATTCATTTATATACCGTGTTGTTCCCGATACCGTCTAAACTCGAGTGAGAGTTAACCCCGTTAACTAACCAAGTTAGGAGCACATAAGAGAACGGTATTCGGTAGTAAACGTCCCAAACCATGGGAACGTTCTAAATACGGTTATTCATGTGTAAACTGTGGATTGTGTGTGTGAATGTGTTATCTCCCCTGTGTGTGTCTAACTAAACTTAAAACATTGTGATGTGTCAAGATGTAATAAGTTACATAAGGGAGCTTCTAATCTATGTATAATGGGGGGTGAGGAATCCGGTAGTTCCCGGTCACGCGTGTATGTATGGGAGTTGATATGTATAGCAGATTCGACTCTCTCCCTGTTTGGTTGTTTTCCTTCTTGGAATTCAATCTCCCACGAGCCTCATAAATGGCTCTCCTGCCTTGACTTATGATCCGGGCTAGGGGGATATGTGTACGGTGTGATCGGGTCTATATTATGACCGACACATCTAAGTAAAGTAATTGTGTACGGTGTGATCGGGTCTATATTATGACTGACACATTAAGTAAAGTAATTATGTATGGTGTGTTCGGATCTATATTATATCTGACACATCTTAAGTGAAGTTTACGTTCTCTAAGAAGAACATTGAAATACCCCAAACTTAAATATAGTGATTAAGATAATTATAATCGTATTTAAGAGCCTAATAATTCTTAAGTAATATTGGTAAGGAAAATAAATCCAAAAGAAATAAAGAAACGCTTAAAAAGCGAAAAACGCTAAATAAGCGTTAAATAACCATAAGAGGTGCGAGACCTCGGTTAGAGTATTATATGGATTCTTAAGGCTTAATAATGCCTAAATGATATAAGGGAACAACTCCCGAAGAAAACGGATCCTTAAAATGGATTAAAAGCATAAACGAACCTTAAAGCATGTTTTTCGAGGAAACCGGGAAAACGCGACTTTAAGAGGGTCAAACAGACTCGTAACAATTTTGGTCAACTAAATAGTCACTAATAAAAATTAGTGGAGCTTTAGAACCAATAAAATTAATTAAACGAGAAAATTCCGGAAAACGGGTTCCGGTTAGTAAAACTGTCAAAACTGGAAAGTTGTGGGGCGAGAATGCAATTAAACAAACTTAGTGTGTCCACTTTGCAAATAAAAGTTAAAAAAATCTGATTGTGTGTATAGGGGGCCGGCCAACTCCTCTCTCACACTCTCTTTAATTCTCTTCTTATTTGCTAAGGGACAAATAAATAAGTAAAAAGGCAAAAGTGACTCTCTCTCCTACTCTCTATTCTCTTCACTCACGTAGCAGCCCCATCTCCCTCACTCTCTTTTCTCTTCTTCCTTCTCCTGCGACAGCCATGGAGAAATGAAAGAACCCACTCAACTCTCACCTTCTTTCCTCTCTTTGAACACTCAAACCTTCTTCAAATTCAATAAAAATCGTACCATTGGAATCCCCTCACAAAGGAGAACACTTTCCTCCTTTCAAAAATCTAAAAGCTGCATTTTCGTTTTTATGGGCATTCTCCATTTGAAGATTTGAGGCCACCATTAGAAGCACCTTCACCTCCTTGTCATCTTGAGGTAAAAAGAATTTCGAAAATCCTTCATTTCTAGCTCTCATTGGCATTATAAGGATTTTCAGTTTTTGAACTCTTGGTTCTTCTTGCTCCAGCCGATTTTGGCTTCTCTTGTGGGCTAGGAATCTTGCTCTCTTGCTAGTCAAGAACTTCATTCATCCATTGGAAGGTGATACTCATTTCTAAACCCTAAAACATCTATATTACTAGGGTTAGTTAAAATGGATGCTAAGTATTTGTGTGTATTGGTATGGGTTGCTGTAGCATTGCCATTCCTTGAATAAAACCGAGAACAAGAAGAAGGAAAGAGGAAAGGAAGAGAAGGGAAAGGAAGAAAGAAAACTAGAAAGAACAAGGTAAAGGCTCTTACCTTGAGCTAGTTTTGTATTGTGTAATGTAACAGTTTTTGGAGTAGTAAAAATGAGTAATGTATTGAGTAATGAGTAGTAAGTATATTGTAGTATAATGAGGAATGATGTTGTAACAGTTTTGAAGTTTTTAAATGATGTTTAAAAGCTTGGGAAACATTGGGTATTGAATGTGTATGTGCAGGAATTTTATGGTGTTGTAGTGAAGTTGAAATGTGAGTATAAAGCATTGCATAAACAGGTTGTGTGAATGAGCAGTTGGTGAGCTGAAATAGTGTTTGAGCAAAGTAAGAATTACAGGGGAGACTTGTCCAAATTTGTCTAGGAATTTGAGGACTTAGTTGTGTATGAAGAGGGATACATAGGTAGCAACTAGGTGTAATTGGAGAGTACACAAAGGAGTAAATTAGTGTCTTGAAACAGATTTGAGGAAGATTTAGATAATGTGAAGAGATAGGATGTAAAGTAATGTATCTTGAATGCTAGGAGTGACATTAGTTGAGGAAGTAATGGAGGATAGAAGTTAAAATGAAAATCTGTAGCATAAGAAGAAAACAAAAAAATCTGTAGCAATAAGTGAAATGGAAACTAGTATAAGTGTTGAGAAGAGTGAGGAAAAATGTGTAAGTGAATGTAGGAATTGAGTAGGAAGTTTGATGGATGAACCAAGGTGATTTAGAGGGCTCAATTAGTGCTAAATCATGTGGGGAAGTATTGGTAAAGATTGGGGAAACAATGGGTAAAGAAATCAACTAAAAACAGATTTTAAAACTGAAGTACTGGGCCGGACCGGACTTGCGACCGGACTTGCAAGGTCGGTCGAGCCCAGAATTACAAAGACGGAAACCTTCTGGAATGGACCGAACTTGCGACCGGACTTGCAAGTTCGGTCGGACCAGAAAATTTCCCCGTCTGAAACCTACTGGAATGGACCAAACTTGCGACCGACTTGCAAGTTCGGTCGGGCCAGAAAAATTCCCGTAATAAGCTACTGGTATGGACCGGACTTGCGACCGGACTTGCAAGGTCGGTCGAGTCCTAAAAAAAAGAGTATTTTTATTATATGATTATAGCAATCATATGTATATGCCTATATACATATATGCCTATATACATATATGCCTATATACATATATGCATATATATATAGTAGTATACACTATAAATGAAGTAGTAAGGTAAGAAAGTAAAAATAAGAGGTAATGAGAAAAGAATGGGTTTAATAATCAAGTATGAATATAAAGGAGTAGTATGTATACATTAGGAGTACTAATGAAGGAATAAGTTGGATCAATAATAGATCATTGATCATGCAACTTCATGTATGTATAGGCATCAAATAGTTGAACCTCCAAAGGAACCGATAGTACGAATATGACGGTGAACGGTATGATTTCTTCATGCTCTGTATCCTAACCTGGTTACCCCGATTTGTGGGCTTATGTGATCACTCAAATAAGATAAATGCACGAATTGGACTTTTATTGCACTTAATTGTGTTTGGACTACTTTGTTCTTACTGTATTCGCTCGAACATCTAGTTTGTATAATTTTATGAAATATATGGATGAGGATGAAGTGTATGTCTATGTGGATGTGTACTTGTGTAGTGTATTAACCCTTGGTATGGGTGTAATGACTTCTACTAATTCCTAACTACCTAACTCCTAACTTGAGCATTGAGTAAAATGGAATGAGTAGAAGTCCGATATAGTTTCGGCCACGCGTGAGGATAAGGAAACACAAGAGGTTGGATCCGAATCCTGGCTGTAATCTTTTCCATGGACCAATCCCCTTGAATGGGTAGCATCCTGGATTAGTGGGCCACCCTAAAGCCCGGTGGTGGGATGTAGTAATCCCTGCCCGGAGGTCATACCGACTTGACTTGAGTAAAGTAAGTAAGAAGTAAGTATTGTATGTGTATCGGTCTTGACTATTGTAAGTCATTGACCTTGAGTAAATGAGTATTGAACACCCGATTAACCCGGGTGTGTAAAGAAGCTAACAAGCCTTCTGTGTGAATTGGAGAAGTGTATCTTCGTATTGCGTATTGAGTATGTAATGTGTATGTATGGTGTATGTGTAATCTGGAAGATGGTAAGTAAGTATTGGTTGACTTGTATTGCCTTCCAAGCATGTATTGTACTATGTGTATGTATGTATACCTTGTGTAGTATGTAGTATCGTGAATGAAAGCATGTATGTATGTATGTATGTATTGCAAAATGAATTGCATGTATTCGACTAAATGGTCGGCGTACCCTCGCTAGTACGCGGGGTATGCGGTTATCATGTTCAGCGTAAGCTGACCCCCTAGGGGGAACGTTTTTAGTGTGCAGGCACCCGAAGCAGACCTGGTCACAGAAGAGACCGGTGGACATGCCTAGATTACTAGGAATGAAAGGTAGATTGTAGTAAATGGTATAAGGCTTGCAGCCTTGAATGTAGAAATATATACAAGGGGGTACACTATTACGTAAGTTGCAAGTATGTAGTTGTGAGAAATGGGTAGGGATTAGACCTTTAAAGAGTATGTACGAACTTGGAGGAAGTATTGTATTGTGATTGGAACTTAGTAACCTCAGTATGTGTAGTGTATTATCTTGTATTGAATTATGGAGTATTGTATTGAATGGAGTATTGCAGTACTCAGTAAATAATGGGAGTATACATTGTATTTGTGTAGTACTCGGATATTCCGGTCCATCAGGCCGATGCTGTATGTAGTAGTAGTAGCCTTGTTAGTCACGTGGGGTGGCTAACGACATTGTATCACCCGCGTTGTGTAAGGATGTATCCGCTGCGTGAATCTGGATGTAAAAGGAGATTGGATGGTAATGACGGTATTAGCGGTAGGGGTGTTACAAACACTATTGTGTTATGTAATGAGCTCGACATGAGGATGATGATATCCTTTAGGCTCTATAAAAATTGTCTAACTCTTATTGGTCCGAGTCCTCACGTGACTTGTACCCAATTTAATTGTGTGTATGTTATTGTGTTTATAAGTGGTTATGTTCGTGTACGTTGATCACTGAAAATCAGTCCCGTGTTGATTACGAGAAGTAATTACGTATAGCCCAACTAACGGGCGAGTGTTGACTAATAAGATTGAAGTTTCGTTAAGATAAAAACCCTCAAGGGCCTAAGAACACCGTAATGTAATCTAACAAGTAGTGATGTGTTCATCTTGTTGACTGTATTCCAATGTTTGGATAAGTGTGGAATGTAAGCATGCTGAATGTCTACAGTGTTTCATGTATGGTTTAAATAAATTAATCACATGTTCAGACGACAAATAGTTATGCGTGGCCCGGTAGTAGCGGGTTGCACGACTACCATACCAGCAAAGGTGTTGAGCCCCTTTGGGACCACCCATTACTTTTCATGTACAAGAAAGCAGCTCTTCGTTCGAGAGTAGGATGGGAATTGCGGTGCATGGGTAGGTTATGTTATGTCAAGTGTTTTTGCTAGTAGAGTAAGACCGAACTTGTTATCGGCATTAGGTTGTAAATACTCGGTACAGTTTGTAATGTAAATGTGTTGACTCGGTTTAGAAGTGGAATGGAATTGTAATGTGTATATGCTCGGTAATTTGGTCCATCAGATCGGTACATTGTGTAAGTAATAGCCTTGTAAGCCACGTGGGTGGTTAACGGCGTGTAACACCAATATACTAAGTTAAGTGTTGAGTTGTATTTTCCGCTGCGAACTGTTGTTAAATACGGTGTTTGTAGTGGGGGTGTTACAACAGGATACCACAAATCTGATGCAGATGTTAAATCATTTGTTAGCTGAAGGTGCGAAAAGATGATTTTACCCCTACTTCAATCTTTGCTTATAGTTTCCAGTTCACATGATATCATACTTTAATTTTAAAGTTTATGAGATACCATAAAAAAATTAAAATTCACAGGATAACTCATATAATGGTTAGAATGTTCCAACAACTATATTCTAATAATAACTTTTTTTTTCTCTCTTTTCTTCCAACGACTACTTTTATCATTTATGGCCCTATTTAAGCCATTCAAATGGTTAGACAAAATTAGTTAGGTGTTCCTACACCTTTTTGTTATAACTGTTGGATTTTGTAAATATGAGGATGGGTAAACCTGGCAATTTGGGTCAATGGGTCGACTGAGATCAACCCTAACCCTAGTCATTTAAAATATCATTAACCTAGTACAACAAAAATAGATGGGTAAAAAAACATGACTGTAACCCTACCCATTTAAAATCCTTTAACCCTGATCCAACCCAAACAATAACCCCATAGTACTGAACAAATCAATTGTTGAACATCATGCATGCACACCAATAAATGTCACATTACAAGACATACTAAATTGTATACATCAAGTACAATAACTACTTTAATAAACCACTATGGGATGGGTTCGGGTTGGGTCAAAATTGTCAGGTTTATATGGGTATCCTTTTTGGTTTTTGGAGAAATGGGTACCTTTTGGGGTTTTGGACAAACCAAGTATAAACATGTGAATGTGGTGTCGGTATGTTATGCACAATATGTGTAACTATTGTGGGATGTAATGAATCTTAAATATCTAAGCACTTTGGATGCAATAAAATGATCTAAGTTAAGCTAAATTTTCTACATGTTGTTGTTACTGCCATAAATAACAATGTTGTTGCCATATTTTAGTACATTGTTGCCTAAACCATAAACATCACATTGCTGCTACCATAAGCACTATATATTGTTGCCAATATTGAGTTACTCTTTTGATACAAATGTTGCTGCCACAAACACTACAACGGAAAACAACACCGCTTCATGTTGGCTTTTAGTTCTTCTTTTAGTTCTTTTTTATCTCCTCTCGCATGCTTGCCAAGGAGAGGGAGAATGAGCATAATCAGCATTGGAATGTTGATTGTGATTGTATGAGTATGAGGGTGATGATCTAGCTTGTCTTCTAGAGAAGGGGCCATATCTATCTTGCATAACAGGCGTCCCAACATATCTTTGATTGCGTGAAAGGTTAAGCTATGTAGGTACACCACACTTGCAGTGTATGGCTTGAAGAATTCTATGATTTGTGTTCTAAACATGATTGAGAGGTGTTTGATGATGTCATGAGTGTTTGTGCATAAATATAACCACTTGAATGGCTTAAATAGAGTCTGAAATGACAAATTAGTGTTGGAAGAATGAAGAGAACAAAATTATCGTTGGAATATAGTTGTTGGAACATTCTGACTGTTATATGTGATATCTTGTGAATTTTAAATTTTTTTCTGGTATCCTGTAAACTTTAAAATTAAAGTATAGTATCTTGTGAACTTGAAACTATAAGTAAAGATTGAACCAGGGGCGAAATCGTCTTTTCACACCCTTAATTCACTGACGATTTAGCGTCCTTTACAGGTTTGTGGTATCTTGTGAATTTCAAAAGTTTTTGTGTTATCTCAAAAACTTTTTTAAAAAACGTGGTATTTCATGAATTAACAAAGTTTTTAGTGGTATCCCGTGAATTAATTGAAAGTGAATTATATTTAGGGAAAATTATATCCACTTCCATAAGTTTGGAGAAATTATACACCTTACCCATGGGGTTTTAAATTACTTTTCTCATCTATGTGATTTTCTTCATTTTACATCCGTAACTTTTCTAATTTTAAGGGTAAGATTTTTTTTAAACTTTCGTTCAATTTAGGAGATGGTTAAATGCTCTCTCAAATTGATGAAACTTTAAACGGGCGATGTTAAAGGGTTATATTTTGGTCTTATGTCATCTTTAAAGTTTTTTGAGGTTGCATGTGACTTGTGGGACCCAATGAAAACACGTTTAGAGTAAGTTTTTTATAGATTCAGGCTTAAGTTGGCTTTTTTCTAATTTTCGTTCAATTTAGAAGATGCTTAAACGTAGACTTGGCAATTTGGGTTGATGGGTCGGGTTGATATCAACCCTAACCCAACCCATTTAAAATATCATCAACCCAACCCGAAAATGGATGAGTTAGAAAATCATGACCCTAACCCAACCTGTTATAACCCAAAGTTTTTTTGCATTTTATTTCGTGCAACGTTGCCTTATGTTGAGTTATTTCATTACTCAGGACAAGGAAGTCCATTCTAATTAAGTTGGGGACGAGGAAGTCTTTTTCCTTTCTCATTTGATTTCCTGGTGAGAACCCATCATTATCCTTATTAAATTATCCTTAATTACTTCCCTAACCACGTTCCTCACCACGCTCTCATTTTCTAATTCCCCGATCAGTTCAACTGCTGAGACGCTCTCTCTGTTCTCTCTCTCTTGTTATTCAGAGCATTTCTCCTCTCCTGCGTTGTGATCTGATCCGTTCGTTGTGCTGTGCTGTTGGAGGGTTCTGCATCTGCTTCATCTTCTCCTCTGCGATCAGGTTTGCGAATTGTATTGGTTAGCACAATTCAGTTTGAGGTTTAGGTTTTGGAATTTTCCTCCTTCTAATTCTGGTCTCTGCAATCTGATTGCCAGAATCTTCAGTCCTCTGCGCGCTGCACTCGTTTTCTTCCCGTTGGTTCCCTTGTTGACGAATTCAGGTGAGGATTGTGTGCAGTTTTGGATTGTAATTTCAGTTTCAGGGTTTGGGTTCCGTTTTCTGAATTGGGAGTTTTGCAATTGTGTTTTGCTCAGTGAATTGGTTGCGTTCGGTCTGCGTTTGAGGGTCTACATTGGCTGGATTCTGCTGTTCAGAATTGAGGGATTTGTCTCTGCTGTAACTGAGGTAGGTGGCTTTCGGATTCGATCCGTGTGTTCAGCCTTGGGGAGTTCGGATTCTGCAAATTAATTCAATGATTGCCTTGTGTTTGGGTGTGATGTGTGTGTTTTAATGCCATTTCAATGGATTAAACCCCCAAGGTTGTTTTGTAAATGCGTGTGTTGATTTGAGTTGGTTTTGTGCCTCTGTTCGTGTTGAATTCGCTTCTGTCTTCTGAGTTTTTCGGCATGTCCGAACTTCCGTCCGACCTTGGACGTTCGGACATGCCCTTCTGCGCTTAAACTTTCTGAAGTTTTCGCTGTGTCCGAACTTCTGTCCGAGCTTTGAAGTTCGGACACAGCCTTCTGCATTCTCTGATTTTGGCTTCGACTTGTGTCCGAACATTGATGTCCGGACACAAGTTCGGACTCTACACGTTCTGATTTCCGAAGAACGTCCGAACATCCGTCCGAACTTGGATGTTCGGACACCTCTGTCTCTTACTGTTTTAAAGTTCGACCTGTGTCCGAACTTCGTAGTTCGGACACATGTTCGGACATCTGTCTGATTTCGACTTCTGAGTCTCGACTTGTGTCCGAACATTGATGTCCGGACACAAGTTCGGACATGCCTCTGTTTTGACAATAACTTGCTCGTTTGAGCTCCGTTTTGACTTCCGTTTGCGGGGTTGGATTCCCCTTCTGATTTCCAAGCCATCTATGTGCTTTCTGGTGCCTTTGGTGCACACATGCTTATCTGTATTTAAGCTTCTGTTTTGGGACCTAGTTATCTCTGTGTCTGAGCCTTTGGATGGCTGGTTTCGCTGTCTCGTAGCGCGCTATGTAGGATCCTTCTGTTCACGGGTGATGTTCCCCGTTCTGTTCACGGGTGTTTACACCTGTTCTGTTTACGAGTGAGGTTTCCTCGTTCTGTTCACGAGCTGGTTGCTCGTTCTGTCTGTATGCTGTGATCGCTAGTGTCCCACTCTGTTTTCTGCTTCTGTCTGCTTCTGACTCTGTTTAGTCCTCCATTGTATGGACTTCTGTTCTGTCTTCTGACCTTTATGGATTCCTTTGACTCCTTCTGATTTGTCAATATTCTGTAAAATGTTTTGAGCATGCTGGTTGATGAAGTTGGTCATCTACTGGGCATAGTTGTGTGCTCATTCCCCTACTTCTAAATTGCAGATTGATTAGCGAGGATCGTCTACCCTCAGCTTCTGGAGTTTAGTTATTTGTTATTTGATTCTTTTGAGATGTATTGATTTGAGCCTTTGGGCTATTCTTAGCTTCCGCTTTTGACATCGTTTGGTGGGTTTTGTAATGACTTTTGGGGATGTTCTAACATCTCTTTGCTTATACTTTATTTAAGTATTCGTTTGGGCCTTATTTGTTATTAGTTTGAATATTAGAGCCTTGCGTTATTAGTAATAATACGCGGCGTGTAATACCCCTAACTCCTAGGCCAGTGTTTGGGGGTGTTACATTTAGTGGTATCAGAGCTCTGGGTTCTAATCTGCTGGGATTTTAAGTTAGCCAGTCAGTCAGAAACGTCAGTGTTAGTGTCTGAGTCTAACTGCTTGCTGTTGGACTTTCAGAATGCCGCCAAGAAGAGCAAATAACCCTCCAGGAATGTGGCTGATGCTGTTCAGCAGTTCATGACGCAGCTCATGCAGACCATGGCTGCAGGGGTGGACCAGCTGGAGGAGGACCAGCTGGCGGAGCAGGCCCAGCTGGGGCAGATGCTGGGGGAGGAACGTGAAGGCGCTTCAGGAGTTCATGAAGCTGAAGCCGCCGTCGTTCGATGGGGCAGGAGACCCCAGGAGGCCAGTCATGGCTGTCAGAGGTGGAGGACTTGCTACGTGTGATGGGCTCAGAGGAGGAGCAGAAGGTGGACTTCGCCACCTTTCTGTTCAAGGCCGAAGCCAAGGAGTGGTGGAGGTCAGTTATGGGGAGTTCCCACAGCCTTGGACGTGGGAGCAGTTCACTGGGGAGTTCAACAACAGTTCTACCCCGACGTCTACAAGGATCAGCGCATTCTGGAGTATAACCGACTACGCCAGGGTCGGGACATGAGCGTTGAGGAGTACGTCCGCAAATTCATCAGTCTGTCTAAGTTTGCACCTGAGCCTGACGAGCATAGGAAGGCCAGGAAGTTTGAGAGCGGCCTGAGGCCTGATATCCGTTCTGCTGTGACGCCCCTGCGTCACAAGAC
The DNA here is from genome assembly GCA_023374045.1 of Limonium bicolor. Lineage (NCBI taxonomy): Eukaryota > Viridiplantae > Streptophyta > Magnoliopsida > Caryophyllales > Plumbaginaceae > Limonium > Limonium bicolor. The sequence continues at coordinate 392,767,645 of CM041776.1, read as the reverse complement.
CTTCAGGGACGTTGCTGATGTCGCCCTGTTGGTAGAGGCTGACTTGAGAGGTCGCCAGTCTGGAGGGAAGGACCAGAAGAGGAAGCAGAGGTCCGATGAGAGCGACAGGAGGGATCAGTCTGCTTCTCAGAAGAAGCAGTCTACTGGAGACCGAGCTGGAGACCGCTCTGGAGACCGCGCACGAGATAGAGGTGGTTCGTCTTCGTCAGCTCCCTCCGAAGTGCCAGGTCTGTGGCAATTTCACAGAGGTCAGGACTGCTACAGGAAGTCGGGGCCTGTTTCAAGTGTGGATCCATGGGACATAGGATTGCTGATTGCCCTCAGGCGTGAGAGGAGCAGGGTAGTATCTGGAGGTAGAGCGTTGAGTCTGCTTCAGGGTCCAGAGATCGAGACCGGGCTGAGCAGAAGAAGCCCCAGGGCCAGGCCAGAGTGTACGCGATGGCTGGAGAGAGAGACCGATCGACTGACAGAGTTGTCACAGGTATTCTCCAACTGTCTTCTCGTTCTGTTTTTTGTTTGTTTGACTCTGGAGCCACCCACTCTTTTATTTCTGCTGAGTTGGTGGGTGAGCTCGGTTTGCCTGTTGTGCCTCTGGGTGTTGAGCTGTGTGTGCATAGTCCATTGGTTAGGGACTCTTCTATGTTTTGAATTCTGTCTGTAAAGCTAGTCCTGTGTTAGTCAAGAATAGGATTTGTGTGCTGACCTCATCCCGATGGAGATGACTAGTTTTGATGTGATCCTGGGCATGGATTGGCTTGCTGCGCACCATGCCCACATTGATTGTGCCGCTTCGAGAGTCACTTTTGAGGAGCCGGGCCAGCCCCGTTTGATTGTAGCAGGGAATGGACTCCCGTGCTCGCCGCCAGTCATATCAGCGATGCAGGCGTTCCGCTTTCTGAGGAAAGGATGCCAGGGATATCTGTGCTACATCCCTGAGGTTCGCAAGGATGCGAAGCTGGAGGACATACCAGTGGTCAGAGACTTTCCAGATGTGTTCCAGGATGACGTACCTGGGCTTCCCCCTGTAGAGAGGTGGAGTTCTCGATCGAGCTCGCACCTGAGACTCAGCCGATTTCGAAGGCCCCATACCGGATGGCGCCTGCTGAGCTTAAGGAGTTGAAGGTCCAGTTGCAGGAGCTGCTGGATAAGGGCTTCATTCGCCCGAGTGTGTCGCCTTGGGGAGCGCCAGTGTTATTTGTTAAGAAGAAGGACGGTAGCATGCGTTGTGCATTGACTACAGGGAGCTCAACAAGGTTACCATTAAGAATAGGTATCCTCTCCCGCGCATATGACTTGTTCGACCAGTTAGCAGGAGCTAAGGTGTTTTCGAAGATCGATCTGAGGTCGGTTATCATCAGCTGAGGATTAAGGCAGACGACGTGCCTAAGTCCGCTTTCAGGACTCGTTATGGACACTACGAGTTCCTAGTGATGCCATTCGGTCTGACGAATGCGCCTTCGTATTTATGGACATGATGAACCGGGTGTTCAAGCCGTTTTTGGACCAGTTCGTTGTAGTATTTATTGATGACATCTTGGTGTATTCCAAGAGTGCTGAGGAGCACGAGGAGCATTTGAGGACCGTTCTCCAGACTCTGAGGGAGAACGAGTTGTACGCGAAGCTGAAGAAGTGTGAGTTCTGGTTGGATCAGGTGGTTCTTGGGACATGTGTCTCTAAGGATGGTATCTCCGTGGATCCGGAGAAGATTCGAGCTATTACTGAGTGGGCCAGGCCTACTAATGTTGGGGATATTCGTAGCTTCCTTGGATTGGCGGGCTATTACCGCAAGTTTGTGGAGGGCTTCTCCAAGTTGGTGATTCCGTTGACTCGTCTGCAGAAGGATGTGAAGTTCGAGTGGAGCGATGCCTGTGAGCGTTTTCTGGAGCTGAAGAAGAGGTTGACTACTGCGCCGATCTTGACTCTTCCAGAGGGGACCGAGGGCCTGGAGGTTTTCTGTGATGCGTCCCATAGGGGACTTGGGTGTGTTCTGATGCAGCAGGGGAAGGTGGTTGCATATGGCTCTCGTCAGCTTAAGCCATATGAGAAGAACTATCCGACCCACGACCTGGAGCTAGCTGCTGTGGTGTTTGCTCTGAAGATTTGGAGGCACTATCTGTATGGAGCAGCGTGCAAAGTTTATACGGACCATAAGAGCCTCAAGTATCTGTTCACTCAGAAGGAGTTGAACTTGAGGCAGAGGAGGTGGCTGAGTTGCTACACGACTATGATCTGGAGATCCTCTACCATCCTGGTAGGGCGAATGTGGTTGCTGATGCGCTCAGTAGGAGGGGTTCGTCTGGGACCGTTTGTGCCTTGTCTGGCGTGCAGAGGTCGGCTATCGAGTTGCAGCGCATGGGTATCTGGGTCGTCGTCCAGAGAGTCTGGGATGTTAGCAGTTGCAGATTCAGCCTACCTTGATCGACAGGATCAAGGCCAGTCAGGAGCTTGATGTCAGTTTGGTAAGATCAGAGATGAGATAGTTGCGGGTCAGGAGTCTGAGTTCAGGGTTTCAGAGGATGGCTGTCTGAGGTTCCGAGACCGTCTGTGTGCCTGCTGACGATGCCTTGAGACGTGAGATCATGCAGGAGGCTCATGGAGCTCCTACTCGGTACACCCAGGAGGGTGAAGATGTACCGGGACCTACGTGAGACATTTGGTGGAGCAACATGAAGAGGGACATTTCTGACTTTGTATCCAGATGTCGGACCTGTCAGCAGGTCAAAGCCGAGCATCAGAGACCAGCTGGTTTGCTTCAGCCTCTTCCCGTTCCGGAGTGGAAGTGGGAGAGCGTCGGTATGGATTTGTATGGGACTGCCTAAGACTCCGAGGGGTTTTGATGCAGTTTGGGTCATTGTGGACCGGCTCACGAAGAGCGCTCACTTCTTGCCTGTCAGGAAGACCTTCAGTTTGCACCGCTTGGCTCAGTTGTACGTGGATGAGATTGTGCGTCTACGGGGTTCCGCTTCGATTGTGTCTGACAGAGATCCGGTTTGTGTCCAGATTCTGGCAGAGTTTGCATCAGGCTATGGGTACGAAGTTGTCTTTCAGTTCAGCATATCATCCTCAGTCAGATGGTCAGACAGAGAGGACGAATCAGGTCCTTGAGGACATGCTCAGAGCATGTGTGTTGGACTTCGGGGGCAGCTGGGATCAGCACGTTGCATTGATCGAGTTCGCTTATAATAATAGCTTCAGACCAGTATCGGGATGGCTCCGTTTGAGGCCTTGTATGGCAGGAGGTGCAGATCACCCATCTGTTGGGATGATCTGAAGGAGAGAGCGTGATTGGTCCAGACTTGGTTCAGGATGCTGTGGGCAAGATTCAGTCTATCAGGGAGCGTTGCTGTGGCTCAGAGTCGTCAGAAGAGCTACGCCGATCAGAGGAGACGACCTCTAGAGTTTGAGGTGGGCGACCATGTGTATTTGAAGGTTTCTCCAGTTCGAGGAGTCGTTCGGTTTGGGAAGAGAGGCAAGCTTAGCCCTCGTTTTGTGGGTCCTTTTGAGATCCTAGAGAGGATCGGACCGGTTGCCTATCGTTTGGCTCTGCCTCCATCTTTAGCAGCAGTGCACAGTGTTTTCCACGTTTCTATGCTGAGGAAGTATATTCCGGACCCGTCGCATGTGATCGACTTCAGTCCGCTTCAGTTGAGGGAGGACTTCACGTTGAGGCAGTTCCTTCGAGGATTTAGCGCGGATGTCGTAAGCTCAGGAGTAAGACCATGCCCTTGGTGAAGGTGCAGTGGTCGGGTCAGTCCGAGGAAGAGGCGACCTGGGAGGTCGAAAGCGAAGTCGTTCTAAGTTTCCCGCCCTTTTCGAGCAGTAGGTATGTTTTAATTTCGAGGACGAAATTCTTTTAAGGGGGAGGTGATGTTATAACCCAAAGTTTTTTTGCATTTTATTTCGTGCAACGTTGCCTTATGTTGAGTTATTTCATTACTCAGGACAAGGAAGTCCATTCTAATTAAGTTGGGGACGAGGAAGTCTTTTTCCTTTCTCATTTGATTTCCTGGTGAGAACCCATCATTATTCCTTATTAAATTATCCTTAATTACTTCCCTAACCACGTTCCTCACCACGCTCTCATTTTCTAATTCCCCGATCAGTTCAACTGCTGAGACGCTCCTCTCTCTGTTCTCTCTCTCTTGTTATTCAGAGCATTTCTCCTCTCCTGTGTTGTGATCTGATCCGTTCGTTGTGCTGTGCTGTTGGAGGGTTCTGCATCTGCTTCATCTTCTCCTCTGCGATCAGGTTTGCGAATTGTATATGGTTAGCACAGTTCAGTTTGAGGTTTAGGTTTTGGAATTTTCCTCCTTCTAATTCTGGTCTCTGCAATCTGATTGCAGAATCTTCAGTCCTCTGCGCGCTGCACTCGTTTTCTTCCCGTTGGTTCCCTTGTTGACGAATTCAGGTGAGGATTGTGTGCAGTTTTGATTGTAATTTCAGTTTCAGGGTTTGGGTTCCGTTTTCTGAATTGGGAGTTTTGCAATTGTGTTTTGCTTAGTGAATTGGGTTGCGTTCGGTCTGCGTTTGAGGGTCTACATTGGCTGGATTCTGCTGTTCAGAATTGAGGGATTTGTCTCTGTGTATACTGAGGTAGGTGGCTTTCGGATTCGATCCGTGTGTTCAGCCTTGGGGAGTTCGGATTCTGCAAATTAATTCAATGATTGCCTTGTGTTTGGTGTGATTTGTGCCTGTTTTAATGCCATTTCAATGGATTAAACCCCCAAGGTTTTTTGTAAATGCGTGTGTTGATTTGAGTTGGTTTTGTGCCTCTGTTCGTGTTGAATTCGCTTCTGTCTTCTGAGTTTTTCGGCATGTCCGAACTTCCGTCCGACCTTGGACGTTCGGACATGCCCTTCTGCGCTTAAACTTTCTGAAGTTTTCGCTGTGTCCGAACTTCTGTCCGAGCTTTGAAGTTCGGACACAGCCTTCTGCATTCTCTGATTTTGGCTTCGACTTGTGTCCGAACATTGATGTCCGGACACAAGTTCGGACTCTACACGTTCTGTTTCCGAAGATCGTCCGAACATCCGTCCGAACTTGGATGTTCGGACACCTCTGTCTCCTCTACTGTTTTAAAGTTCGACCTGTGTCCGAACTTCGTAGTTCGGACACATGTTCGGACATCTGTCTGATTTCGACTTCTGAGTCTCGACTTGTGTCCGAACATTGATGTCCGGACACAAGTTCGGACATGCCTCTGTTTTGACAATAACTTGCTCGTTTGAGCTCCGTTTTGACTTCCGTTTGCGGGGTTGGATTCCCCTTCTGATTTCCAAGCATCTATATGCTTTCTGGTGCCTGGTGCACACATGCTTATTGTTTTAAGCTTCTGTTTTGGGACTAGTTATCTCTGTGTCTGAGCCTTTGGATGGCTGGCACGGTTCGTCCTCTCGTAGCGCGCTATGTAGGATCCCTTCTGTCACGGTGATGTTCCCGTTCTGTTCACGGGTGTTTACACCTGTTCTGTTTACGAGTGAGGTTTCCTCGTTCTGTTCACGAGCTGGTTGCTCGTTCTGTCTGTATGCTGTGATCGCTAGTGTCCCACTCTGTTTTCTGCTTCTGACTCTGTTTAGTCCTCCATTGTATGGACTGTTGTTCTGTCTTCTGACCTATTTATGGATTCCTTTGACTCCTTCTGATTTGTCAATGTTCTGTAAAATGTTTTGAGCATGCTGGTTGATGAAGTTGGTCATCTACTGGGCATAGTTGTGTGCTCATTCCCCTACTTCTAACGTTTTTGCAGATTGATTAGCGAGGATCGTCTACCCTCAGCTTCTGGAGTTTAGTTCATTTGTTACTTTGATTCTTTTGAGACTGTGTATTTGGATTTGAGCCTTTGGGCCTCTTCAATTGGCTTCCGCTTTTGACATCTGTTTGGTGGGTTTTGTAATGACTTTTGGGGATGTTCTAACATCTCTTTGCTTATACTTTATACAAGTATTCTGTTTTGGGCCTTATTTGCTTACTTATGTTTGAATATTAGAGCCTTGCGTTATTAAGTAATAATACGCGGCGTGTAATACCCCTAACTCCTAGGCCAGTGTTTGGGGGTGTTACACAACCCGTTCAAAATCCTTCAACCATAACCCAACCCACCCGACCCATTTTTAAGCATACAATAACTTAGGATTAGGAGTAGAAATTAAAAAAAAAATCCAAAAACATCCAGTGCTAGCTGACACACTAATTATGATGGAACAAAAGGAAGAGAAGTAATCTTGCTTGATCGACCCAACTTTAAACGAATTCCATGTTATGCGAAGAATCTAAAGTACTGCACTAACTTCACATGAATAGAATAACTCGGACATTTTTAATAAGTTTTTTATTATCATTCTGAGCCTAGAGATCTACCTCTGTTGGGGAGGAATCCTATCAAGATATGCACATGATTCTAATGCTCTTAATAAAAAGGGAACAAAAATGAAAATCTTCATTATGCATTAGAGAAATACACTAAAGACAAATAATCTAAAGTTAGAAATAATTTATAAACTAAGTGCTCAAAAATTCAAAACTATGACTGATAGTTTTAAAATGATTACACCCGTTTAAACTGAGTGTTCATGCCTGAGAAAAGTGCAATCACAATCACTATACTTAATCATTACCAACAGCTGAGGAACTTTTTATGCAGCACGTTATCCGCATTGTTGGCTTCAAAATTTACTAAGAGGTATGTAATCAAGATCCTACTTACAAAAAATATATTCACCTACTTTTGTTCACCCTTCTAGATAATCTAAACATACCTACATTCTCAAGAGCGTAATGACAACGAGAAAAGAAAAAACAAACCATGGGCAAAGATGAAGAGAGACATAGACATGAATAACGGCGTAGAGAATAAAGATGGATATGAGTCTACAAGACGAGAGCATTAGGGTTTTCAACATTATGTTAAGTTCTCATTGGGCCTTAGTTTGATATGTAGCTGGTTGGGCCGTCTACTTAGTTAAGATTGTGTGATATTATTAAAGGTTGGATAATCCAACTGCACTTGGGCTTAAGGCTAAGGCATAGTTTGATCTAAAAATAATATAATATATGTGAATTAATATTTTTATTATTATTATTAACTAATATATTTTTGGGTTTCAGGTTGGGTCATGGGTTTAGATCTCTACCCTAACCCAACCCACAAAATTAGCTTAGTACCCTAACCCTACCCAAAAAATAAATGGGTCAATAATCAAGACCCTAACCCGCAAAAGTATGGGTTGGGTTCAGGTTGGGTTTTGGGTTAGGTCAAAATTGCCAGGTTTACTTAAATGCTCTCTGAATTTGATGAAACTTTACATGGATGATGCTAAAGTGTTATATTTTGGTTCTATTCCAAATTCAAGTTTTTTAAGTACACACGCAGTAGCGGACCCAGAATTTTGTTTGAGGGGGCAATTTTTTTTTGGAACTTTCATGCTTTAAAACATTATTATATATATTTTGAAATTTATAAGAACATGTAACTAATTTTCAAAATTTTCTGGGGGGGGGGGGGTGATGCCTCCTCCGCCCCCTTTGGGTCCGCCACTGCATACATGCGACCTGTGGGACCCAATGAAAACACGTAAGAGTAAGCTTTTTTTCACGCGGATGCTCACGAATGCCTATGAGGTCGGCGGATGTCTTCTTGGTCCGTCGTTCAGCCGCGAAGTGGTCCAGGAAGAGCTGCCCTAGCTCTTCAAAGTTGTGAATGGATTTAATGAGTCAGCGTGTGAACCACGTTAATGCTCATCTCGCCAAGGACGATGGTAAGAGGCGGCAACGAGTGTGGCCGTCGTTATGGGCCACAGTCATGGTGTACTTGAAGCAAGACAGGTGCTCGGCGGGATCTCCTGAACCATCGTACATAGAAAATGTTCTTGGTGGAGTTAAAAGGGAGCGTGGTTAGGTTTATCTCATTGGAGAATGGGTCGTGGTCCTCCACTGGCTATTTCTTCTCCTTTTTCTCTTTATTATGCTCTAATTATTGTGTATCCTCCTTGTACCTTGGGATGAGGATTTGACCCTAAAATTCCCAAATGTTGCTTGTAAACTTGCCTCGTTTATTATAGTTGTTTTATTCTCTTCAATGTTCAAGTAATGCTTTATATTGATCATCTATTGCATTTGTGGTGACTCCTGTCAACATTAGGTTTTGAGATAAAAAGTTATGACCAAGAAAGCGATAAACCCTAGCTCTTACACTTTAGAATTAGGGGTAAGACCTTAGAGCTATTGTTAGGAGCTTGTGATTAATGCTATCTAGTGACATTAACCTTCTTTGAGTTAAAGGGTGTGATTAATTAGATAAGATTTCATAGGTCCAAGATTTAGGAATTCTTTACATTAGCTCTAATAGAAAATTAAAGTGAGGTATGTTTATGAGTATGCTTGGGTGATTTAGGTGATTCTCACTATCCCAGGGTACATTTATCCTAGTTAACTAGTTTATTTTCATCGTTTTTCCTTACTTTTCATCTATCAACCCAAACCAACAAAACCCCAAACAATTTACATTTATGCACTTTTGTAGATATTTATGCACATTCACTAAACTTATAATTAGTTAGACAGTTGCGAAGTCCCTGTGGATGTTACCGTGTTGGACTATAACAACTGGGTTCATTGCCCATAGTTAGCAAAGTATATTCCTTTATATTTTGACCAAGATCTGATGGAGCTCGTCGTCGCCTTTGTTGTGCAAAACACTGAGCTAGGTCTGTCATTTGCCATTGCAAGGCCAAAAACTTGTCTCTGGTGATAGTTTGCTGGTTTGTGGTGTCGAAAGTTGTTCCCTAGTTTTCTTTGGGCGTTCTTTCATCCAAGAGTGGAGGAGGATTCATCTGAGTATGGTTCAATCTGGTTCTCCAGCCGCAAGGTGGTTCCATTTCAGGAGTCGTTGTGAGAGATAAGATGAAAACAGCTTTGTAGTGATGGTGAGAAAGTTCCCACAGATGGTGCCAAATGTTAGATGTGGTAATCTACATGTTAAAGTGTAATCTACATGTGCAGTAACAAGTAACAAAGAAGGAGACACCAAGATTTACGTGGTTCAGTCTTGAATGATCTAGTCTACGGGGGTTTGGTATAGGTTCTTTGTTGAATCATGTGAGTACAAGTGGTGGAGAGGAATGCATGTTTTGGGAGTTTTCTTTTTCTTTCCTCTTGTTGTGTATGTAATAAATGTGACACTGATTGTTATTTATAAAGAAGAGGATGAGGAAGTTGTTGCGCTTTCCAGGCTTTTCTTCTGCCTGTTAGCCGGATTGCTGACACAGGGTGTTTCCATGAGTTGAGGCTGACATCACTCGGGATGGGTCTTTGTCATGAATAAAACTTCATCGCTCTGCTCAGCCACCCATCCTTAATTGCGGAAAGGGCACTCGCTGTCTTGAAGTATTTATGGTATGTCAGAGAGGCATACGAGTAGGTAAACATGGGTGTCCAAGATGGTAATGACGGGTTGCCTGATGGGCCTGATTGAACAGAGCATTATAGAGGTGTGTACATTGTCATGAGTGTTCCTTTGTGGTGAAGGAAATCGATCGAGGTTTCAGTTGGTAGCACCCGGTTGTCTTACCCAGATCTAAGGCATGTTAAAGTTGGCTTCCTTGACTCGGTGTTTGCTAGCCGGGGAAATCCCTGGTCAAGGTTTGTGCCCCAATCGTTCATTTCTCACCCGAATACATACAATCATAGGAGGGAGATGTGAGTAGCACTCTTAATAATATAGTTAAGGTGTGACTATTTATATCGTACCAATAGACCACATAGCTTTTATTGAACTTCACCATATAAATTGCAATGTTACTTGATCTATCATCTCACAAAGAACATAATCTAATATGAATATGTGTATTAAACAACAAGCCAATGACCAAGGTCATCCTAATCCTCATCACTTATATAGACACAAGTCAACAACAAAGGGCCTTCAAAGCTTAGACACGTTGTACAAACATCTCCCTTTATTGCATGTGTCAACTTTGATATGCCACATTTTTCACCATCTTATGTATCCCACCTCCTAACCTAGCTTTGATACAATTACTAGAGGTTTTACAAAGATGGTTAAACGAGGTCAAAGAAAACAAATGAAGATAGAAAGTTTTAAGTGGCATGATCTAGATGATCTACATCCACGAACGGATAGGACAAAGTTAGTTCGAAATTACATAAGAAGACACAACATATACCCAAAACTTATGTTTCTCATATACCGCTAAAGTCCTAAGAGCATGCATGTTTTCCATGTTTGAATACTATTGCATGATCACATGTATAATTTTACCAAGATGATCCACAATAATATGATCCCAAAAGGATAAGTAAAACTAATGAGAATGAGACCTATAAATAACCAAAAATGACCCACTACTAGAAGTCATCATAAATTCTTTAATTCTTAACTTCCCACCTAACGATACAAAGGACTACACAAAGATTAATAAGATTGAATTCACCAATCCATAACCCATAAAACTTTTAATTAAAAATAGAAAATATTATATTTAATGACTTAAGTTATTGTTAAATGATTAATTTATGACAAAAATAAATATTTAATCAGCAACTTATGATTAACCATAGTATATAATAATTAATTAATATTAAAATATTATATTTATTCATAATAATTTAAAATTTTAAAAATAAAATAAATTAAAGAAAAGGGTCGATTCGGGTCAACCCGCTCCGAGTTCAGGTTTAAAGGAATGTAACCTGCTTACTTAAACTATTTTTGGGTCAGGTTGAACTCAACCCAACCCGAAACCCGATTTTGACACCCCTATTTGTGACATGACTATTGGACTGATAGTGGAATTATTGAAGGACTACTCATCCTTATTATTTCATTGAAACAATTAACTAAGAAGAATTATGTATTAAATTAGTTGGTTCTTTATTTCATATGGTTAATATTAGAAGTTAACTCATGAGACTTTTGTTCTTCACAAAGAAGAATTATGCCTTCATATTTTCTAGTTATTAAGATAATATTTACACATGAATACTTGCATAAAAAATCGGAAGATGAAACATGTAATCTACTCATCTTAATATCATAACTCTTGAACCCGGGTTTCAATGACCCAATCCAAACCCGACCCAAAATCTTTTTGGGTGTAAAATCTCAACCCAAACACGACTTTTTCTGAATCAATTTCGGATCGGGTTTTGGGTTCTATTCAAGATTGACATCACAAAGCTCTCTGTTCTTTTATTCTAAGAGCAACCTTATAATTCTATAACTATGATTAAAATATAATTATTTAACACAGCTCAACCCAAGCCCAATTTTGAGCAGCCCAGCTAGCCCAATCAAATAAACTTTCTTCCCATTCAGAAATAAAAATAAAAATGCACGACCATTGGAGGGAGAAACATCATAGAAGATGAATAATGAGTCAAGCTAACATGGGCTGCGTGTGAACAGCCAACATCACATAGTATTCATTTGTCGTCTGGGCTGGCGGTTCAGCACGTTCTCATGATGGTGATGCAGGCCAGACAGCGACACAAAATGTCTATGTCGTCCAACTCTGCTTGGTAGATTAATAGATAGACCTTTAGCAAATTTAGGTCAAGATTTATAAATCATTTATTATAATTTTAGTCAGATTTAAGTTGACTCAAATCTTGGTAAGTTAAGGACCCAATTCACAGTACAAATTTAATAGCCCTACTTAACACTACAGAGTTTTCTTCTTTTCTTTTTTTTTTTTAAATAACACTACAGAGTTTTTTAACGCAACAGCTTACGATTTACTATGGGATCAAACCACAAACAGTAAGAAATATTTAACACAACTACTCCTACTCCCTCCGTCCCACTCAAGAGTGTATGTGTCGTTTGATTTCAATATTTAACATGTAAGATAATATATTTTTATAAATTTATATTTTATAATGGATTCCTTATGTGAAAAACTATATATTATACAATTTAATTTTTAAAAATTATTTTATCTTATATGTTTAATATTGAAGTGAAAAAACGTGTCAAAAAGCAAACAGGACAATTATGACCGGACGGAGGTAGTAACAATTATCAGAACTACTTTTCAAACTAACCTCTACTTTCCTCAAAAATGGCTTCTACACATAATCGTGAAGCAACTAGGATAAGAATCGGTAGATGTGCATCTCCGTCAATATTATTATATCGAAACGCTTAAAATTTACAAGCATAAATGCCATGCTAACCCTTCTCTTAATCCCAAATCAAAACGAGACAATACAGAATATGATCCAGAACAGTATACCTAAGCTGAATCTGCAAAAAGTTGCAAGATACTACCTACCTGAATGAATATGCAATGCGGCAAAATGGAGCACTTAACAATGCAGAAAAAGAAAAAGAAAGAAAAAAACCAGGATTCTACCCTTCTATCAAAGCCCCGACTTTTCACAACCAAGTGAAGAATGCAACAATTTACTGCTGAAAATCAGCCAATATCTAGCGTCACCACTTATCTATACTTCTCTCAGCACCGGCCAACCTCTTTTGACAATTTCATCGATCTTGGAATCAATCTGGCTTTGAATTCTTGGTGGGCAGAGTTCTGCTGCAAAGCTGTAAGTTTCGCTGCCAAGGTTGAACTCTCAAGCTCTTCTGCTGGTAAGTTGCCAATCAAGTGTAGAAGAAAATGGTTTCTCTCAGCTCGAATTTCTGCACAAATCAAGAGATGACGTTTAAGCGATTAGAGATTTAGGCTCCTTAGGTAGATGAACAGTTTCTATTATATAACACGCACCTACACTCTTTCACACATAATTCTGTTATTTAAATCTTGTCACTTAAGTCCCTGACTGGAATAAAAAACAACTAATAATTGTCAACTATAATTGTTAGATGTTCAAAGCAATCCATTCCGAGTTGGATGACGACAGTGGGATTTTTGTGACTAAATGTCCATTTTCAGCCGATGATGCTATTATTGGAGTAGGAAGTTAGATCTAAATGGGGCCTTAACTAAAACCAACCCTTGTCAAGAAAGAAATCCCAAAAAACTTGAGCTAGATTGCGTAGATCATTGATATAGACATATGATGTATGACTTGACTAATAATACTATTGAAGTTGATTCCAGAGGCATAAAAGTAAGAAAGGGCATTTTGAAACAAACACCTTCAGTAAACATTAAGAGTTAGTTTGGGAACTAACATTAGCTAGCTGCTAGTTGCTTATCCGTCTTTTTGAGAGGAACCATTAATAATACTTGCAGGTAAGGTAATTGCTTGCGCATTATCAGAGTGAGAAGCGAGTTTTGTCTAGCTACTAAATAATTCCTATAAGCACCCTAAGAACAACCCAGTTAAGCATCTCACGTCAGCTAAGTGTTAGATAGCAGATCATTTTCAACTCAGTCAACCTATATAAACTATAAATATCATTATTTCTCCTTTCCAGCTGCTAGGGTTGACTATCTATGATGTTGAGCTTTTAACATAACATTAAGGGCCAGAAAAAATCAAGTGTTGGTTACCTCATAAAAAAGAATTGAACAACTGGCAATTCTTTGGGGATAGAGAACATAACCACAACCAGGGGGAAAAGGTCGGAAAAAGGAGGATAGAAACTACCTTTGAAATCTATCACAATATGATTGCCCATGTGGGTCATTTTCAGTATCAGAAAGAATAGGAAACAAAATAAATGCCAGTTGTCTAACTCCTTACCACAGCTTTGGCTAGTACCACCTATTCTAGTCATAGAAATCCAACAAGTTGGATGTCAGATTGGAGTCAAGCAATAAACAAGACATATTATCTACATAAGCATACCTGGTGCTCCGTTTCGCAGGATAGAATGTTTCAAGAGGTTGAATTTGTGTAGTTACAATGCTACTTTTTGACTTCGCCTGTTCTCTTTCCTTGCTTATTGTTGCCCACCTGGACTCATCTGTCCCATTAACGAAGATGATGGACCTGTATATGTCAGATCATTTGTCATCCTAGTAAAGTTGGTCAGGCGTGAGATGTTGTGTTAACAGCGTATAGGGTCGTTACCTGTACTGGTTCCCCACATCAGGCCTTGACCAAACACTTGTCTGGAATCATGGCTCTCCCAGAAGACCTCTAGGAGCTGGCGAAAAGTAATTACTTTGGGATCGTATTCCACCTGCACAAACCGGTAACTCATGGGATTACATAAGATGAAATTCATCGATGCACAATCATCTTGGTAGGATTAGCTACAGGAAAACATATGAGTTATTCCTTCGTGGGATGAATGCAAAGATCTAAAGCATACACCTCGAGGCAAAAAAGAAGAGAGTCTTTCACGCTTCAAGCAAAAAGTTTGGTTTTGTCCAAGTTAAAATCACAGGCTTTCTCCTCCCAAAATTCTATAACTTGTATTATTCAACACCGCAAACGACTAACCGTGCGTTGCCGATACTAGCTAGAAAAGGTTGGAACAACCAATATATTCTCAACGTGAACCCACGTAGCCATCTATCATCGTCCACACATGGATTAACAAACATTAACTTATGGTACAACTGCAATTGAGTAAATAGTTACCAACGTACAATTCAAAATCAATGGTCTGCAATCATATCACACCATCTTAAGTTGGTTTCCATCTGATGCCCAACCAAATGAACATTTCAAACAGAGCTTATGTCAAATTTAAAAATAACATTGTCATCCACCAGTTACTCGTAATTCCGTCGATATGCACCCATCCAGCATAGAAAGAAGTTCAGACTAGTCATTTAAGGGTCAACAAATTTTCAGAAAAGAAAAAACCGTTAACTCATCCAAAAGCAGACCACTAGAGCAACCAGACGAAATATAGGGAGTGGAAGACCGAGTGAGAACCTGGACGCACTCCGCATGATCACCTAAGCTCCGATACTCAGGGTTCAGCTTGGTCCCACCCCCGTAACCCACTTGTCCGTATGACACCGTTAAGGCATCCAAATACAGCCTCAGATCTCCAGAAGCTTCCGAGAGCGAAGACGGCGGTCTTCAGTGAATGCTGGCTGTGATCCCTTGATACCTGCAGATCTGGAACCCGATCCGGGATTCGAATCCCATGGACAGGAACGCCCCACAGAGTTGCGAACAGAGTGAGAGCAGCGAGAACAACGTCAGCACCACCGACAAACGTCGTTCCACTCCGACGACGGCACTCCATGGTCTTCAATCCTGTGGTGGCGCCAGCCTTATTTCCTAGAGACTGGTCATTTGTGATTGCTAGCTGTTTTATAATTGACGGGCTTGGCCCAGTTGGCCCAAAGTAAACGGATGGTTGGCTTATAAGTTAAAACATCAATTCATTTGGTTAAAAAACATCAATTCGTTAGTATTTCCCTTTTTAAAAAAATTGGAAGAAGTCTACTAGTTATATGCCGTAGTCAGTAGTTACCATAAATTAAATTGTAATAGTAATAAATCATTTGCCACCCAAACTATGGGTATAACAAATCATTCAATACATATTCAGAGAATTGTACGTATTTACTTCTTGCGGATGGTGTAGCAAATATAAAGATAATTTGTATATTTTGTTTCATATCCAAAATTCACATAAATTCAACTCATCCAAAACTCAGAATAACACCACTTAGATATAAATTATACCCATACATAACAAAGAAAATGAATCAGAATGTTGTACCAAAAACAGTTTTGATAAAGTGTGTAGGAAA
This sequence comes from Limonium bicolor, assembly GCA_023374045.1. Lineage (NCBI taxonomy): Eukaryota > Viridiplantae > Streptophyta > Magnoliopsida > Caryophyllales > Plumbaginaceae > Limonium > Limonium bicolor. Next base: position 392,751,998 of record CM041776.1, on the reverse strand, counting down.
GTTTGATATGTAAAAGGTAGTCAAAATAAAATAAAATAAAATAAATGTGTATACTAAAAAATATTAATTACTTTTGAAGTAATACAAATAATAATCTCATTTTACGTTTTGTAGGTTCATAAAAAAAAGTTAGGGTCTGTTCTCATTGAGCGTATATAATAATCTAGGGCAGACTTATCTTGTTTCTTTCGACAACGCCACTTTACCTAGCTTCCTTCGTGTCATAGTCCCTTCAGCATCGAGAATTTGTCTGTAAGCGACGGAGGGCTGGGCGGAGGACGAAAGCGCGCTGATTCAGCGTAAGACTTCTGTGGGCAGACGCAGAACTCTTTTGTTATTAGCGGGGTGTCCCTCAAATAAACTACTTCAGAGAGCGTAGATCTAGCCGAATTACCAAAGAAATTAGGGTAGTTCTTGATATTCCCCACTCTTCTTTGGCCACGTCCATCTGCTGTCCCGTGCACGCACTTCTCTCTACCCTCTGCAGACAGATCTGATCGATTACCGCTAGGGTAAGTAGTTTCTTCCGAGTTCCGACTTGATCCTTCACGTTTTATAGCATTTTTTTCTTCCTTGGCTATTTCTTAGTTGAAACTGGTATTTGCCAAAATCTGGAAATCTTGGTCAAATCTGAAATAAGAACAGATCTCTCACAGTCTTTCCCTTTCGTGGCTTGATTTTGGTAGCCCGTAATGTACCTTGTCGTATTCCCTCTTTTGCTACGTGAAACTTGCAGTAATCAATCAAACTTCCAATTATGGACTGTTTTGTTTGTTTGCGGAGACAACTCCTTTGTAGTCGTGGTTGCTTACCGTTGTGTCTCTTTCCATTCTCTCGCAATGTCTGTTTGTGGATAGATTTGTGAGGTACATTCATGCTCTTTTAATGTTGGTGGTCGCATAGCGAAGTTGGATATCGCGTTAGATTCCGAATCTAAAGGTCGTGGGTTCGAATCCCACTGCGATCAGAGATTTGTCTTTTTTCTTTTGCTGAATTTGTGTGTATATAGATTTTCCGCGTCGTGATCGTTCGTCATGCTTGAGCTCATGGTCTACTATATTGGCATTGCCTAGACGACATGAATGAAGATATCTATGTCTTATTGTCTTGGTTGAATGAGGATTTGTGTGAAGTAGTACACCGTATTGACTTCTGACGCTTGAGTTCATAAGTTGCCATACTGTCCGTATAGAATGATAATGAAATTAAACGCCGCATCTTTTTTCCATTGGTGAGGCTTCAAGTTAATCCAATATACCATCCATGTAACCTGAGTTCCTAAATGTCTGTTTTTCCGCTTTAGCATTAGCTTTTATTATGTGTGCTTGAGTTTCTGAACATACTTGCAATGTGAGAATGGCATTGGTAGTGGATGAGACTTTAAGTGAAGCAAGCATAATATAGAATACAATAGTTGAATCATACGGTCTTCGCTTCTGCATTTCTTTTAAAGTGTTACCATATCCTTGTACATGGGGAAGAACCTTTCTGATGTGAACAATATATCTTCACTGTTTCCTTCATTTGTCTCGTGATTTGAAAGGTCAGTGTTGGGTCCATTTCAATTTGTTTTCAGGCCTCATGGTTATGTTTTTTTTTTTGTGATAAAATACATGTGAGGATTTTACATTATGATACATGCACTCTTTTTTTTTCTCTCGCTGTTGTCTATCCTTAAATTTCTGTAGCTTTGTGGTTCTTAATTGAATCCTGAAATCTATATTGAGGAACTGAAGTTGGTTTTGGTTGGATGGAAGAAAGCTGTTGATAGTAGTTTGGGAAGACAAGCTTTTTAGAGGAAACCAAGCTTCAACTTCTAATTGTCAGGACCACAATGTTAGCTGATGTCATATTAGGAGGTTGTATTCTCATAGTGCAAGGGTTGTAGATATAAGTGCCTGACTGGAACTGTTACATTATGTGAGTGAATATTTGTGGTGGAGGTTGAAGGCAACTTTGATGGAATTGTATTACACTTGCTCTGTTGTATATTTGGAGTCTGGGTTGTGATTACATGTAGTCGTAGAGAATGATCGATGTAGAGTTAAAATCACGATAGATATTTACAGTCTAGAATGTAGGTAAAATCAAAAGCAGGATTTTAAATGTTAGTCTACTTTTGTTGTTTCTTTTGACCTGTCTGACGTATCCTGTTTCGTCACTTCTTATCGAGCACATCTTTTCTCTTTTGTCTATGCCAAAGGACCACACAGTCAGTTCCCTCTGTAACATATCAAGTTCTTTTCCCACTCTGCTTTGACAGTATTATAGTATTGAATTAGTCTGTCGATACAAGAACCAAGTTAGGAAGTCCTCTTACAAGATAGTCGGCTGGGGAAGCTCTACATTGTCTTTGTTGCCTCAGTGATTCAGTGGCAAACCAAACATTAAAATATGGATTAGGAGTCTGCTCTGACGGAGTCAATTCTATAGGCAAAACACACATAGAGCTGAATCTATGGGCATGTTTATAACACGCTATTATCCTTGCATGAATACGGTCATCCATGTTTATAATCTAATAATTTCTTCTATTCAGTTCATCGTCTTCATCTATGTTATTCTATCATATGACAATGAATCAGCTGCAGAGCTCGAGTACTAGATCATCGGAAAGCGACTTCCTTACAAGGGATGGTGATGCCCATGTTGTGGTTGAACCCATACTCTTCCTCAGCTTCCTGAAGCAACCTCTTGAAACACAGGATGATCAAGCCACAAGATGGGCACGATGAACCTGCTCCGGCTTTTCGCCCACATACACCACAAAGTGTCCCTTGGGCAATCACCGGGGAGCTCATCTCCTCCTATTTGGGTGGTCTTTCCGAAGCTTGAGCATTTTCTCAGAATCTGCTTTAGCCCTGCGGCTTGGTGGTAGCTTGGTTCGGCCTCATGATCTTCAAAGCCATTGGGGGTAGAAGTAAGTTTTTTTTTTTTTTTGATACTTTTAGAAGTAAGTAAGTATTTTGGCGCCTAGAACTTGTGTAACCAATATGTCATACAGGAAGAGAGTTTTTGTTTGGAGGATGCCTACTGGCTGAGTGATTTGTGCGTTGGATGATTTTTGTAGTGGAAAAATTAGGGTGTAAGGTGGATATTTATAATAATAGAAGGCCGGGATGGAATGAGAGAAGAATCTAGCTAGGGTGGGTAAGTGGGGGAGATCATACCTAAGTACTGTCAGGTGGGTGGTGAGGAAAGGATTTTTTTTGTATGGATTAGGAATCGAAAGACTCAACAAAAAATAATGGTTTTGTATTTGTAAATTGTCACTGCTGGAACTGGTTGTGTGAATGTTGGCAAAGGAGAGTTAACGGGTGGGCAATGTGGACTTGACAGGGCATGAACTGTGTATATGAGCTTCGTTGTCGGCCACCGTATTTACAGGATGGACCTCGTAAACCAGCTACTGTCCCGCTCCCTTCTGAATACATGGTATTAGTTACTTAGAAATAAACTATAATAATAGTTGGAAAAATCATTACCTCTGCATTTTATCAATTTTTATGCCCAATTTCAAAAGTCTTATATTTTAAAAAGAGAGTATATATATTATATAGAAATTTTGACCATACATTTTTTTATGATACTGTGAAACATAGTTGTCTATAAAAGTGTTTATTTTAGGTAAATTAGGTTAGGCATATTAAAGGTGGAGTGGGATTCTATCATTCTATCACAATTCAGATAGCGTTTTGGATTAGCCCGATAGTTTTCTACAACAAAATAGAGAATAAGAATATGTTTATTTAACGACTGGAATGCTTATATAAATATTGTTTTCTAATAACTTATTAAAATACATGATGACTTTCACTAGCCAATTGAATCCACTAATTAATTTTTTTTGTTGATAATTAAATCCACTAATTAAGTACTATTAAAGAGACGAGTCAATATGCTTAACACACAAATGAAAGAGCTCATAGTTAACATCCATTTTACTTCATGAGAAAAAAAAATTAATGGATGCTATACTTTTCTCGTCCCTTCGGTCAAGATCAAGTATGAAGGAAATATAACTTCTTAAAGAATACTAGTACGTAGTTATATATAGAAGGCTCCTTCCATTGAAGCTCAACAGACGCTAGCATCGGTGGGTTTGATTCTTTGAATGTCATCCAATCCAAGTGGAGTGGGGGCGGTGAGTTCAAAATGTTGGTAAAGAAGGTGAAAAGACAAGACAAGTAGAGTGTAAAAAACAAGAAGGCCTGGTTGGTGATCATTTTTGTTGCTTATGGGAGAAGTTATTCATCGTTTAAAGATGGTACTTTATGTAGCATTTTTTTTTGCCACAGTTCATGATTTTTTGTAGTTTGTCTAGTATTTTTTTTTTAAACAAGATATATATTAGGAAAGAAGTTTGAGTACAAGTTCCGGCATTACATCCGGAGTTCATGACCCCGACTTTTGTTGAGAGTGGGCATGGTTAGCTAGGAGTGTAAAAAAATGAAACATCAATGAATCGACTAGTAGATGCCAGAATTCCGTCTAGGATAGATGTTGTGGATGGAAGTAGAGATGTTGAGCCGCCTTGCTGAAGATATTAAACAATTGGTTGGCAGTCTGACAATAGCCTACAATTTCGGTGTCCAAATAAAGCTACGATACGTTAGATAATTCATTAAGGTCTAGTTTTTTTCACTGCCTAACTTATAAAAATAAATTTATCTTTTTTGAATTCACTTGTTTTCCTTTACATACATTAATTAGTAAACTTCCACAATATTTTTTTCTCTTAAAATATTTATTTCTATTTTATAAAATTTATTTAACTTCTAACATTAGCTATCAACTAACTTGTAAAAATAAGACCTAAGTTATGGTAACAAAGTAATTATTATGCTATATATCTTGCTTTAGAAAAATCACTCCATTATGTAAGTATCATTTTTTATATAATCGTAACAAAAACATTAAAAAAGAGAGCTTACAAATAATTGACCTAATTAAATCTTGGTATCATTACAAAACAATATAATGTGAATTGAACATTGTTGTCAGATATAGATCTGTTGGTATTTACAGTCTTATATAATCGAGTAGAACAAATATACATTCTCAGCCAATTTTTAAAAAAATCCTAATTACATTGTTGAGTTGTCTTTGCAGTTTTTAATAATTATTGTTTTTATTGTTTTGGAAAATAAATATAAATAAAAAGATTATTACTTAAATTCTAGGGTCTGAATTGTGTTATAATAATAGCACTAATGAAATATATGGGTGTCAAAGGAGGATATATGATAATGAATGTGAAACAAAATGAAATTAGAGGGGAAAGTAAATGAGAATCAGTTTATTGGAATTTTGTTTGGTAGTAAATTGAAATGGTAATGAAAATAGTTGTAAATTTTTGATGAAATTTATTAAAAAAATGTTGGGTATAATGTTGAAAGTAATAGGATCAACGTACCGTTAAAACTTAGTTTATCTATAAAAAGTTAGCATAAACATCAAAATGCTAGAAGTTTCAAATGTTAATAATTAAGACAAACAAGTAATATCTTCAGTTAATTGACCAAAAAATAAAACTATCATATCAATATATTGGAACCGAAATAGCCTAAACCGTCGAAACTTTGTGAAGAGGCTATTGTGGTGGGAGTACCCTCACGATGATTTACAAAGAAATTCATATGAACACGCTATGGTGGGGAAACAAACGAATTACATCAAAAAAAGTCTATGGATAAGGATTAAGGATGATAATCAAGGAGAGACACACAATAATACACATGTCAAGTGGTAATGGAACAAGTGTTATATTATAATTAATGAAGCTCTTGTTAATTAAGTAGGTTCCAGCATATAATTGTATGCTGCCACCACACCACAGACCTATAATTGTTCCCCTGCCCTCCCAAACTACATACACACGCACATCCCTCTTTTAGATCGACATGGTACTTTGGGCAATCTAAATGTGTACTGGCTTACCATATTTCCGTGGATTGGATGGTCCCTGATACTAATATATCTGTCATATGTATTCATTAATTCTCGAAAAGGACATGGGGAATATCTCAATTCGGTACAAATACGTGTGGTCTCAATCCATGAAGAAAATACAAAGACTATAATCACAAATAACTAATACATAAGAGTATTGTCTCACTGACACTGACAGTAATACCTGGCTGCCTAACCTTTTGTAGTTTCAAACTTCATATGTATACAGTAATCGCAAAGAGTACTGGTATATATACTTAATAAATGGTGCGGATTTGAAACCAACCCACTACTGTAATTATGAAAAAGTAAGTTAATAAATGGATACAAGAAAGTATAAGAGACAATATGTCAAACAATAGTACGTTGAACAAGTTCTCAACGCAGAAAAGATAGAAAAAAAACAAGAATGAAAAAAATCACTTTATTGAGCCAATGTCGCTAGAAGATTATTTTCAAGAAACAAAGAAGAAGAAAACAAAATCCTTCGAATTTCCCGAGTTAATTAGTGTACGATATAAAAAGTCTGCTCTAGTCATATGGCCCAACTTTCTCTTTGTAGTTTTGTCATAAAGGTGGATATTCATAATAGTGAGGGACACTAATTAGAAATTTAATTACCTAATCCGCATCGGTATCCATATTCTTAGTCCTTTTTCCTTCATATCTGTCACTTTATGTTTTCCAAATCCATTTCAAGTAGTTACTGCCCCCTTCTTTCTTTTCCCTGTTGGAATTTTCAATGTGCATTGCATGGCCTGATATTTGCACCTCTCTTTTTCTTCTTCGTTTCCTTCTCTGTTATGCGTCATTGCAAATAAAGTTTGCTGGATTCTAGAAACATTGTCTTGTAGTTCCTTATGGTCTAGATCTCATATATAACTTTGCACCCTAATTTCTTGATCATCTTTCTAAAGTTTCTTTAGCTTCCATCTTCATTTTGCTTCACTGGTCTTAGTATCCTTTTGTTTGCTATCATTTTACTTCTTCGGATGGAAATCAGCCTCATCTCTCGATACTCTATCACTACAAGAAAACTCATCTATTTCGACGCAAAAAAATTGACATTTCGACGCAACACTTGCGTCGAAAATTTCAGTATCCACGTGTCATCCTCTCGTCGTCTAGTTGACCGTCAAAAAAAATTTCGACGCAAACGCCTTGTTTATTTCGACGAACTAAATTGCGTCGAAAAGTTACATATTTTGACGCAACAGTTGCGCAGAAATACAATAAAGTTGCGTCAAAATTTTTTGATTTTCTTTAAAAAAAAAATAAAAACAAAAATGAAAGCATCTATTGAGAATGATAATACTGGTACGATGCTGTAATATATGTAGAATTATATACCATCCAACCTGCATTACAATATCTATTTAGGCAGTATCCAAAATCTAGATTACAAAATCCTAATAAAAAATCTGCATTATAATATCATTATTCCACACCCAAAATGGCAGTTTTTTCACTGTTTTCCACACCCAAAATGTTAGTTTTTCACATTGCTTCCCACACCCAAAATGGTAGTTTTAAAACTGTAAAACTAACAGAAGCTTATGCTTTTCTTCTACATTCATCCAGCAGCTCTTTGAGAGGCCAAGGCTCCTACTTGGGCTTGCAAAGCAGCAATCATCTGTTCCATGCTTACCACTTGGTTTCGAAGCATGGAAACCTCTGCTCAGTCAGCATGAGCAGCACTAGAACTAGCCCCGTCGGTTGTACTCTTTTCACGGTTGAATTTTGAAGGCTTAATACCATAACCATATCCTTTAACCCTTCCTAAAAAAACAAACACAATACTTTAATAAGAATACAAAGAACAAGAACAAGGAATTGCAGATGGATTATGTCAGTCATAATTATCAGTGATGAGTTTATATGCTAAGCATTCAGATAATGCATTAAAATATGTTGATGCAGTCAACCAAATTACAATGCGATCCATAGAGCTTACCCAGTAAAAATAGGGAATACAAATCCTTGTAGAATGTCATGATGCCAAATGGGCTGACTAAGGTTTTCTCTATCATCAGGCAAACTAACGCTTACCATGACAGCATTTGGTTCATAGTCCTTACTACATACTCTCGCTACAACTCTATTTTCTGTAACGATAATGGCCATCAGAAGTAGCAGCATCAGTCTAATGACTTGGATTTTTTCTCTCCTCATCTTGGTTTCTCTTCTATCAACCCAAGGTTATTTCTATATAATTTCCATCTTCAAATTTCACTAAACAATTCAATTTGATTCAGTTAGGTCCCTATAATATTTCCCATCTTTCAAATCTGTTCATATTTCACACAGAAGTTCAAAAGAACATTCCAAGTGAGAAGGCACCACATAAAGTAATAACACGGTGAAATTTTTAAAGAGAATTCACAGAGCTGTGTAGCAAGAGTTCACAAACTAGAAACCCGGTAACAGAAAACAGTGAATCATCAGCATATTCACTCACATTGATATAGCCAAGGAAATTATCATCTCTTGCTAGCATATAGGTAGAAACAAACAGAAGCTTAATTGTCAGCACATCTACGATTCAATATAACGTAATTATCAGGAGAGGCTACCTCTGTCATGTGGTCCTCGTAGATGATAATGAGCCTCTGCTTCAGCCTCAACAGTGGCTTCAGATAATAAATCAGCACCAGTCTTTTCTTTCATATAGGATCAAGAAGCTTCCTGCATTTAAAATGATAAGTTAAACAAGGATGAATAATAATAAAACATATAAGATTGATGAAATTAAAATTCACCTTAATACAAATACTCACAATATAATCAGCAGAGTTTACGTCAAAATAGGACCCGTCCTGTCTCCGATGACACAATTCGAAGAACTCAATTTCACCAGGTTCTCTCTTATGTACTTGCACCTAACAATCAATTAACATAATAGTTAGTTCACCACATTAATAGTGCAAGTCTTATGTAAATGAATAATTAAATTTTCTATTAAAGTTCTCACAAACTCATCTCTAACTCGAGCAAAACTCTTCGCCCCTGTAATGTGCACATGCATCTTAGCAGCACGTGATAGTTTTGCCTCCTCGGATTTATTCTAAAACAGAAAAAAAAACAATAGTGTCAAAATCAACAGAACACAATAAGTTTTGTCACATAATGGATCCCTAGGAATGGAATAAAACTATTCTTTAATTTCTATTATTGATGACAATGATAACAACATAAGGAATACTAATTTGATAATTTAACAGTGCCGGAGGTGATTAATTACCTTGAATTCTTCGCTGTACCAGTAATCCACCACTTGTTTCCAAACATTAAGAGATACGTTAATCAAGAGGATCCTATCAACTTGTTTGCCCTCCGGTAAAATAAATTTGGCCCTAACAAAAACAAGAATGATAAAAACTGGTGAGTTATAGAAATAAATGAATAATGAGAAAATTTATAATAGACAAAGCAAGTAAATTCATCAATACCCGAATATATCTGAGGAAGTGCTGTATTTCCAACAACTTGGGCTCTAACAATGGTTGAAGACACAAAACTCATTGCAGCTAAGTAGTTGACCACTTCCATCTTGTTAGAAACTCGAGTACTGCGAGTTTAGCATATCGAACTTCAACAGCTTCATTGAACTTCAAAAGAAATCACTATAATACATCAGTACCGAGATTTTTATAGCTGGTCACCAGTAAAGTACCAGCTACCCAGCTCGGCAATTAGAACGACATATATATATATATATATATATATATATATATATATATATATATATACAGAATGAAGAACAAATTAGATACAGAATTACAAACAGCAGGGAAGTTCAAACCTACAGAACCTGAACACAGTGAAAAAAATCCTAAAAGTTGCAGCCATTCTTCATAAATGCACCGACTTGAAGCATTCCATTCTGCATAGCATGCATAACAGCAGTAAAAACATGGGAGGCAGCAGTGATAAAGTCGACTTTAGAGGTTGGGAAGACGGTAAAGTACTCCTTTCCTAGTAATGCTACATCCAGTGATGGGCCACTCAAGAAAGAACATGCATATGTGAAATACACAAGTTAGCTACTCATTGTTAAAGATTAATATAATATAAGAGATGAATAAAAAATATATAAGACCAATTATGAAATCAAACAAGGAAACAAAGGGCATACAATTAAACACGATACATGTTCCTCATTTTCATTCCATATTACAAAGCTAGTCAGCAAGCTGTAATTGCCATAAAAAACCTAAAACCAGACAAGGATAAGCTTTTTCCTGAGAACAATTTCAACTTAGAAATATAATTTTCATGGTTGCAAAAAGGGAGTAAAAGATACAGAGAAAACAGAGGCTAACCAGTGAATATTTGTGTCCAGCAACGTCACAGTTAATAATCTCAAGAGCCAAAAAGTAGAACAAAGAGGTGTTAGATTTTTTCAACTTCAATATAATCTGGCAATTAAGCCGACCACAAATACATAGAAAATGATGAAATTGTACCAAGCGTGGAAATCTTATACCTGTACCAGTTGTAACATGCCCCTCAACAGATAATGCAACTTCATAAACGTCAAAAGTTAAAAGGATCAATGCACATGGATCCTGCCGAGCTGGAGTACGCTTGAGCTCCTCCACCGAGCCTTTCAATGGTAGTAGGAACACGAACGATTGATTTAAACCAAATATTCTGAAAACATCATGATCGTTTGTAAGAAAGATATTGAAAGGAAAAAATAAAAGAGATTATCAATCAACAAAGTCTATCTATCAATTTGGTCAATGGTTTATTTAACTAAATTTGTTAAAAAAACACACACAAAAGGAATGAAATCTACGAATGAAGGCATCAATAGAACCGTGAGAGGAAAGTAGGAGTTCAATAGAAAAAAACTCTTCAGAAAAATATACCTCATTTGCCTTTTTAATCTATTCTGACCTAAAAGCAAATTAGCACAAGGGAAATGAGTATCACTGCAACAAAAGACACAATAGTACATGAGAGTGAAAGATAGGTTGTCACCTTTAGAATGCATTAGATGAATCTACAGTAGTAATCACACGCCTCCTTCACAATATCCGGCCACGGTACATACAGAGCAACCCCGTTTCAAACAACAAATTTATCAATAAGATGTACACACTTTTTTTTACGTCAATAAGAAATCTAGTTTCATCATAATTCAAAGCAACCATTAAAGTCAAGAAGCAAACTGAAATGATTTAGTCATTGTGGGCATAAATTTATGATAAAATAATTGAATAAAATGTTGGGGTGCAAAAGAGAAAATGTAAAACTGAGATCGACATCGAGGGTGTACGTACCTAGTCGGCATTATGTGATTGTAATTGACGACCTTGACAAACGTCTTGACCTTCGACTTCTTCGCCTGCTTCTTAGCAAAGTACTTGCGGATTACCTTCTTAGGGTATTTGGCGATCCCGACTACCGGCAGTGACCGTAGAGTGCCATCATCAACTGAGCGAACTATGAGAGCTTTGCGGCCAGCGAATCACCCTTGCAGTGAGCGTAGAGTGCCATCACCATAGCGTCGCTTCGTCTCTCTCTCTAGGTATGGACAGCGGCGCGACGGCGTGGAATTGAAACCTGGAGTGTAGAGAAGGAACATGAAAATCGTTAGCAGAGAGCCATTAGGGCTTCTAGCGAGATCAGTGCGGCACAAAGTTAGGGATAGAAACAGAAAGTAAAAAGTAGAAAATGAAAGAAAAGAAATAGACGCGATACATCAATAGGTAAAAGTATACTCCCTCCGTCCTGAATTGACCGTCTTGTTTGCTTTATGGTACGTTTTTTCACTTCAATATTAAGCATATAAGAAAACAATTTAATAAAACTAAATTTTGTAATTTATAGTTTATCATGTAAGGAATCATATGCAAAACTTAAATTTTCAAAATTAATTTATCTTCAATGTTAAAAATTGAAGTCAAACAACATGTCCAAATAGTAAACAAGACGGTCAATTCAGGACGGAGGGAGTAATATTTTAGACGCAAAGTAGAGTTACGTAGAAATCAAATTATACATTCTCGACGCGAATAGTGTTTACGTCAAAACCGTTTAAAAAAAATCGATTTTTTTTTGTAGTGTATGCTCCCAACTAAACTTTGGTTCAAAAACTTGTTGAGTATCTAGGTCTTTGAAAATTCTCTTGACTTCTTTGGATTGATCTTCTTCCTCCTCTTCAACACCTTCTCAGCTGATCTCCCGCCAACATTCCTACATCTTAGTAAATCTTCATCTAGTTGATGGTCTATGACGAAGGGACTTTGATAGAGATTCACCTAAATATTAGTAAAGTGTCCATTTCCTCCAAATTGGATTTGTTTTTCAAAACCTGAGTGTTGGCTCTTTTCCTTTATGGAATATTACGACAAATTACTATTGGATTAAGCTAGTTGACACACTCCTTGCAGACCTTGACGTCGATGACATTAGACAAGTGCCTATGAAGTGCGAGAACATATCAACAATACTTATTGTCAATAATCTAGTCTCGCATAAGAGAATGAAACATATTGAGCTGGATTGTCATTTCGTTCGGGAACAGCTTCAAGGAGGCCTCATCCAAGTTCAGTACATACCAGGATCACGACAATTAACCGATATCTTGACAAAGCTCCTTATGGGCAAGGCTACAAAGCCACATTACCAAAACTTGGAATGTGCTCTCTAACTAGTACAACAAGATTTTTCCTATTTTTAGGAAACAGAAAGAAAATGTGAGTCGTACCCAAAACCCTATAACCTGATTCGTAACATCCCTTTCTCATAAACATGATTAATACCTAAACATCATCTGACATATATACACATGCACCAAAAGGAGATGTTACTGCCGCCACGTGCCCAACGCACGTGACAAGGCCTCCAAAACCAAAACAACCAACCGACCAAAACGCTGTGATGACAGAGATAACTTACCTGATAACGGTTTCATTCAAATCTTAACTATAACTGTGAGCAAACCTACTACTCAGGGCTTAGCCCAAATTTTACTAGAACCTAAAACATCAGTTTACCCTTGCCCGCTCTTAGTCTTTGAATTTCCAATCTACACACCTGGAAAAAAATATTGCTAGAGGGGTCAGCCCAGCTACTGAGTATGTCATCATGCAATCTTCCTGAAATCTCATAATTAACTTAGGTATTTGTAGAGGTGATCATAATGCGTCCGGCCCGGCAGCCCGGTCCGACCCGGCCCGTAAAAAAGCCCGACAGGCCCGAGTCCGATTGGGCTTCGGGCGGGCCTGGACATAAAACCAGGCCCGAATAAAAAACCGGGCCGGGCCGCGGCACATTTTTTGAGCCCGTGGGCAAGCCCGACCCGGCCCGAGATATATTATTATTTTAAAAATAGATACATATTTAAAATATATATATAAAAAAAATATATTATAACAAAAATAATATATAATATATAAATTTTAATTAAGAATATATAATATATGAATCTATATTAAATATATTAATTAAAATTTTTCATTAATTTATATAAAAAAAATTTTAAAACCGGCCCGGCCCGAACATGTAAAAAACCGGGCTGGTTTGTTAATATAGGCCCGACGGGCCTAAAAATTTTCCTTCGGCCCGGCCCGCCCGCCCGAAATGATTAGCTCTAGGTATTTGCCAAGTGAGCATGCAGGTTCATTTCATGCAAATTCCATTTATAAGTATATAACAAACATGCTCAACATAATAAATTAAACATAGCAACAAAACATATCATATAACATAACAAGAAATAACATAAGCAAGACATTCATCATAATCAAGTTTCACACATAAAGTTGAACAAGTCAGCCGTTGTTAGTGTCATCTGGCAATTGTTAGCTTTAGTAAGAGATCCTTCAATTTCCCATCGTGTGTGTCCTCACATAATTTCACCCGTGTCACGTGTTAGGAAGTGACACGTATCCTATTCGAAGGTGGGTCAACCTGGGCAGTGACTCTTATCATGTCAACGAGCACATCGGCCTCGTTGATCATATCATCATAAAATCATACCAACATCTGAGCGGACCAGTTAGATGTCATCCGCTCATCATACCATTACCAATGTTGAGTCGTCATCCACTCGTCATACCAAACCACTACCATGCCAATACCAGCACCAACACCAATACCAATACCAATGCTGAGTAGACCTGTTAGTTGTCATCCACTCGTCATACAATACCACTACCATTGCCAATACCAGCACCAACACCAATACCAATACCAATGTCTGAGTAGACCTGTTAGTCGTCATCCACTCGGTGCACCAAAACGCGCGACCAAGAACCCCGTTGGTATTCTTGTACCTAATGTACTTTCATAATCCTATTCTACCCCGTTAGCCCGGTACATGTTTAGAGTAATCATTGAAATATCCCTAAGATTTAATAAATAAATAAAGTTTAATTAAATAATTAAATAAGTTAAAATAATTAATTAAGGTTCATAATATTATTGAGATGAACTATTTAATTCATGCACTTTAGAGGTTAAATTTAAAACAACCGTAAGAATTGAAGAGGTTAATAAACCTCACATAAAATAACAAAATAAAAGAATATAATTAGAGACGAAATTAAATAATTAAATAAATGAATATACTCCTACTTAGGCGAATAAATAATTCAACGATAGTTTAATAAAAGGAGACTTAATAAATATTGGGTCGTATAACCTAAAGTTGTTACATGAAAGGAGACTTAATAAAATTGGGTCCTAGTTGCAGCCGGGATTTCAGAATCGTCTAACTCCCTTCCACTCGATTTAATATTTTCAGTTTTAACGTTTTAAAACCCGGGAGTTAGAGACGTTATTAGGGTTCGACCGAGAACATCTCATTCATGGTGTTTCTCACTGGATCCTATTTTTTGACATAAATTCATTGCCCCATCTTTCGAGCCTCGACACTTACCATTAATTAAGTCGGTTTGAGGGGGTACATAGGGTAATCCCTCGGGATTATCCGCCCTTTTTACAACAAAAAATGATTTTTCGGTTTTAAAAACTTTAAGAGACAATTTTGACAATCATTCCTCCAAACAATTCAGTCCACCATCATCTCACTCTAAATTAGAAATATCCCAAAATATCAACCCTTTCATAATCTCAAATCCGAAAAACCCGAATCTCTACCCAACTTCAATTGCCTCATACACTCAAATCATTATCCAAACTCAAATCATTATCCAAACTCAAATCATTATCTAAACTCGAATCATTATCCAAACTCAAATCGTTATCCAAACTCAATCGTTCCAAACTCGAAACATCTCCTGATCCTGACTTCCAAACTTCTAAAGTCTCACAGGCCCGAACGCCCCCACCAGACTCAAATACCTCAATTTCCCCACCATCTTAAGATTTCAAACGTCTTACAGGCCCGAGCGCCTCACAGACTCAAACACTTCAACCTCTTCCACCATTTAAGATTCAAATGTCTCATAGACCCGAGCGTCTCACAGACTTTGTCATTCCAATGATTCGAATGTCTCACAGACCTGAGCGTCTCATAGACCAGAGTGTCTCACAGTCCCAAGCACCTCACAACGTCGACATCTCAAGGTTTCAAACGTCTCACAGACCCGAGCGTCTCACAGGCTAGCATCCCAAACCCGAAACTTCTCAAAACTCTGTACCCTTCTAAATCTTAAACACCTCAAATGTCTTCAAACTCCACAAACATCCAAACTTCCAAAACCCAAAACGTAAACTACGTAAGGTCTGATCTCAACAGGGAGTTGAGTACGTAGGCAACCCATCTAGGGTGCGACCCCATTCCAATCCAAAAACCCCTTTCCCACTCTAAGGTGTTCTTCATACCTCTCAAAACATTCAAATCCACTCCGACTCCCACAAACTCTCGACTTTTCAACTCTTCCCAAATCTTCATTCTTACTCATCTGAGTTCACCTACTCCTCCCCTTGGCGCTAGCTTGGCAGAAAAGCTCACTTCATCCACTCGTTTTCTCTCTTCCCATCCTAATCCTATCCTTGGCTTTTAAATGAATCTTTAATAAGGTTTTGAAAGAAGACAATCCTGACAATTGGAGACCGAGGTTTCCTCGGGCACCAATCCGAAGTTGTGGTCGTTGCCACTTCTGAGGGGTGTAACCCAGTACGTACCCACAATGGAATCTCTGACATGACCAGATAAGTCCTATCCATAGATAACAATTTCAGAGTCAATTAACGGTTCTTAGAACCCTCCTTCCCTTCCTTCCTAGTATTTTAGGTCAAACTAGGTGCGACTCTAGTCAATTCGCCTTATAGAGGCATAAGTTCACGTGGGGCCCATTGAGAGCGGGTGTAGTGCACACTTGCACTCCCCTTTATGCTTTCTAGGAAAGACGGACGATCTAGTAGGTATTTGAGGGATGCCAGAATAACGGGTTCTCACCCTCCACATAATGGCATTTTCTAGGATCTAGACTTCTTGGCCAGATCATATTTATATATAAAAAAATCATCAAGGTAAAACCTCTTCCAAAATTTGTCCTCAGTTGTTTTAGAATAAAAGAAAACCAAATAGATCTAGAGTCCATCAAACAAAATTGATCCAAGTCCAAATATGCAAGTCCAAAAACAGCCCATTCGACAAAACTTGGCCCAAAAAAGCCCAATTAGCCCAAAATTTGAATCTGGCCCAAAAAGCCCAATTAGCCCAAAATTCGAATGGCCCAAAAATCCCAATCGCCTCAAACTCAAATATGGCCCAAAAGTTCAAATGAGGCCCAAAGCCTAATTCGGCCCATTAAGCCCACAAGGCCCAAATTCGAAGCCCAACAAGGCCCAAATTCAAAGCCAAACAAGCCCACTCAGTCCAAAAGCCCAAACAAGACCCACTCAGCCCATTAAGCCCAATAGTCCCAAAAGCCCAAACAAGGCCCATTCAGTCCAAAGGCCCAAATAAGGCCTATCAGCCCACTGGCCCATTAAGTCCAATAATTCCAAAAGCCCAATAGTCCCAAACCCATTTCAAGGCCCAAGCCCATTTCGAGGCCCAAGCCCCTTTCGAGGTCCAAGCCCATTTCGAGGCCCAAACCCATATCAAGGCCCAAAACCATTTCAAGGCCCAAACCTATTTTAGCCCAAAAGCCAAACGAAGTCCAAGTTTGACCAAACCCAAACTTTGGTCAACTAATGTTGACCTTGACCTAACTGTGACCAATCTCAACCTTGACCAATCCAACTTCGACCCAAACTTTGACCAAAACATTTCTCTTTGTTTAACTTTAATCCAAAAATCTTGAAAATCTCTTTTTTCAAATTTCAAACGATCATTTTATTCAAACTTCATCAAGTTTCAAAATAAACCATTTTGTGGAATTTTAAAGGAAAAACTCTTCTCACATCATAGAAAACCCTTCTCAAAATGCAGAAAGTTCTTCTCACATATACAGAAAGTTTTCTCCTAAAAACATTTCTCAAAATTAGTGTTTCTTCATCAAGAATTCCGAACAACTTCAAAAGTTTTCCAACTCAGTTTTCATACTCAAAATTAAAACCGTTTCAGGGAACAGGAAATGTCTAACATTTTCAAACCGTTTTCTCCTTAGTTAGACATCACTTGTCTCCCTTCCAAAATAAAAAAATCCGAGGGGGCACTGGGGTCGTCGCATCCTTGTCGCAGTCTGGACTTCTTTAGGCGGGGCATTAGGGTGATAAACATCCCCTAATTGCAGCCTAGATTTTTACGAGGCGGGTGCTAGGGATGTGACTGTCTTCCTAGTTGCAGCCGGGATTTCAGAATCGTCTAACTCCCTTCCACTCGATTTTAATATTTTCAGTTTAACGTTTTAAAACCCGGGAGTGAGACGTTATTAGGGTTCGACCGAGAACATCTCATTCATGTTGTTTCTCACTGGATCCTATTTTTCGACATAAATTCATTGCCCCATCTTTCGAGCCTCGGCACTTACCATTAATTAAGTGTCGTGTTCGAGGGGGTACATAGGGTAATCCCTCGGGATTATCCGCCCTTTTTACAACAAAAAATGATTTTTCGGTTTTTAAAACTTTAAGAGACAATTTTGACAATCATTCCTCCAAACAATTCAGTCCACCATCATCTCACTAAATTCGAAATATCCCAAAATATCAACCCTTTCATAATCTCAAATCCGAAAAACCCGGGATCTACCCAAACTTTAATTGCCTCATACACTCAAATCATTATCCAAACTCAAATCATTATCCAAACTCAAATCATTATCTAAACTCGAATCATTATCCAAACTCAAATCGTTATCCAAAACTCAATCGTTCCAAACTCGAAACATCTCCTGAATCCTGACTTCTTCCAAACTTCTAAAGTCTCACAGGCCCAGAACTCCCCCACAGACTCGAATACCTCAATTCACCACCATATTAAGATTTCAAACGTCTCACAGGCCCGAGCGCCTCACAGACTCAAACACTTCAAACCTCTTCCACCATTTTAAGATTCAAATGTCTATCGACCCGAGCGTCCACAGACTTTGTCATTCCAATGAGGAAGGCTACAGACCTAGCATCTCATAGACCCGAGTGTCTCACATCCCAAGCGCCTCACAAACATCGACATCTCAAGGTTTCAAACATCTCACAGAACCGAGGTCTCACAGGCTAGCATCCAACCCGAACTTCTAAAAATCGACCCTTCTAAATAAAAACCTCAAATGGCTTCAAACTCCACAAACATAAAAACTTCCAAAACCCAAAACGTGAACTAGTAAGGTCTATCTCAACAGGGAGTTGAGTACGTAGGCAACCCATCTAGGGTGCGACCCATTCCAATCCAAAAAACCCCTTTCCCACTCTAAGGTGTTCTTCATACCTCTCAAAACATTCAAATCCACTCCGACTCCCACAAACTCTCGACTTCTTCAAATCTTCCCAAATCTTCACTCTATACTCATCTGAGTTCACCTACTCCTCCCCTTGGCGCTAGCTTGGCAGAAAAGCTCGCTTCATCCACTCGTTTTCTCTCTTCCCATCCTAATCCCATCGTTGGCTTTTAAATGTATCTCTTTAATAAGGTTTTGAAAGAAGACAATCCTGATAATTGGAGACCGAGGTTTCCTCGGGCACCAATCCGAAGTCGTGGTCGTTGCCACTTCTGAGGGGTGTAACCCAGTACGAACCCACAATGGAATCTCTGACATGACCAGATAAGTCCTATCCATAGGCAACAATTTCAGAGTCAATTAACGGTTCTTAGAACCTCCTTCCCTTCCTTCCTAGTATCTTAGGCAAACTAGGTGGCGACTCTAGTCAATTCCGCCTTATAGAGGCATAAGTCCGCGTGGGGCCCATTGAGGGGGTGTAGTGCACACTTGCACTCCCCTTTATGCTTTCTGGGAAAGACGGACGATCTAGTAGGTATTTGAGGGATGCCAGAATAACGGGTTCTCACCCTCCACATAATGGCATTTTCTAGGATCTAGACTTCTTGGCCAGATCATATTTATATATAAAAAAAATATCAAGGTAAAACCTCTTCCAAAATTGTCCTTAGTTTTTTTTGAATAAAAAGAAACCAACAAATAGATCTAGAGTCCATCAAACAAAAATTGATCCATGTCCAAATATTGCAAGTCCAAAAATAGCCCATTCCACAAAACTGGCCCAAAAAGCCCAATTAGCCCAAAATTTGAATCTGGCCCAAAAGCCCAATTAGCCCAAAATTCGAATCTGGCCCAAAAATCCCAATCGACTCAAACTCAAATATGGCCCAAAAGTTCAAATTAGGCCCAAAGCCTAATTCGGCCCATTAAGCCCACACAAGGCCCAAATTCGAAGCCCAATAAGGCCTAAATTCGAAGCCAAACAAGGCCCATTCAGTCCAAAAGCCCAAACAAGGCCCACTCAGCCCATTAAGCCCAATAGTCGCAAAAGCCCAAACAAGGCCCATTCAGTCCAAAGGCCCAAATAAGGCCCATTCAGCCCACTTGGCCCATTAAGTCCAATATTTCCAAAAGCCCAATAGTCCCAAACCCATTTCAAGGCCCAAGCCCATTTCGAGCCCAAGCCCTTTCGAGGTCCAAGCGCTTCGAGGCCCAAACCCATATCAAGGCCCAAAACCATTTCAAGGCCCAAACCCATTTTTGCCCAAAAGCCCAAATGAAGTCCAAGTTTGACCAAACCCAAACTTTGGTCAACTTAATGTTGACCTTGACCTAACTTTGACCAATCTCAACCTTGACCAATCCAACTTCGACCCAAACTTTGACCAAAACATTTCTCTTTGTTTAACTTTAATCCAAAAATCTTGAAAATCTCTTTTTCAAACGATCATTTTATTCAAACTTCATCAAGTTTCAAAAGAAACCATTTTGTGGAATTTTAAAGGAAAAACTCTTCTCACATCACAGAAAACCCTTCTCAAAATGCAGAAAGTTCTTCTCACATATACAGAAAGTTCTCTCCTAAAACATTTCTCAAAATCAGTGTTTCTTCATCAAGAATTCCGAACAACTTCAAAAGTTTTCCAACTCAGTTTTCATACTCAAAATTAAACCGTTTTCAGGGAACAGGAAATGTCTAACATTTTCAAAACGTTTTCTCCTTTGTTAGACATCACTTGTCCCTTCCAAAATAAAAATCCGAGGCGGGGCACTGGGGTCGTCGCATCCCTTGTCGCAGTCTGGACTTCTTTAGGCGGGGCATTAGGGTGATAAACATCCCCTAATTGCAGCCTAGATTTTTACGAGGGGGGTGCTAGGGATGTGACTGCCTTCCCAGTTGCAGCCGGGATTTCAGAATCGTCTAACTCCCATCCACTCGATTTTAATATTTCAGTTTTAATGTTTTAAAACCCGGAGTTAGAGACGTTATTAGGGTTCGACCGAGAACATCTCATTCATGGTGTTTCTCACTGGATCCTATTTTTCGACATAAATTCATTACCCCATCTTTCGAGCCTCGGCACTTACCATTAATTAAGTGTCGTGTTCGAGGGGTACATAGGGTAATCCCTCGGGATTATCCGCCCTTTTTACAACAAAAAATGATTTTTCGGTTTTAAAAACTTTAAGAGACAATTTTGACAATCATTCCTCCAAACAATTCAGTCCACCATCATCTCACTCTAAATTCGAAATATCCCAAAATATCAACCCTTTCATAATCTCAAATCCGAAAAACCCGGGATCTCTACCCAAACTTCAATTGCCTCATACACTCAAATCATTACCCAAACTCAAATCATTATCCAAACTCAAATCATTATCTAAACTCGAATCATTATCCAAACTCAAATCGTTATCCAAACTCAAATCGTTCCACACTCGAAACATCTCCTGAATCTTGACTTCTTCCAAACTTCTAAAGTCTCACAGGCCCGAACTCCCCACAGACTCGAATACCTCAATTTCCCCACCATTAAGATTTCAAACGTCTCACAGGTCCCAGCGCCTCACAGACTCAAACACTTCAACCTCTTCCACCATTTTAAGATTCAAATGTCTCATAGACCTGAGCGTCTCACAGACTTTGTCATTCCAATGATTCGAATGTCTCACAGACCTGAGCATCTCATAGACCCGAGTGTCTCACAGTCCCAAGCGCCTCTCAGACTTCGACATCTCAAGGTTTCAAACGTCTCACAGACCCGAGCGTCTCACAGGCTAGCATCCCAAACCCGAAACTTCTCAAAACTCTGTACCCTTCTAAATCTTAAAAACCTCAAATGTCTTCAAACTCCACAAACATCAAAACTTCCAAAACCCAAAACGTGAACTACGTAAGGTCTGATCTCAACGGGAGTTGAGTACGTAGGCAACCCATCTAGGGTGCGACCCCATTCCAATCCAAAAAACCCCCTTCCCACTCTAAGGTGTTCTTCATACCTCTCAAAACATTCAAATCCACTCTGACTCCCACAAACTCTTGACTTCTTCAACTCTTCCCAAATCTTCATTCTATACTCATCTGAGTTCACCTACTCCTCCCCTTGGCGCTAGCTTGGCAGAAAAGCTCGCTTCATCCACTCGTTTTCTCTCTTCCCATCCTAATCCCATCGTTGGCTTTTAAATGAATCTCTTTAATAAGGTTTTGAAAGAAGACAATCCTGACAATTGGAGACCGAGGTTTCCTCGGGCACCAATCCGAAGTCGTGGTCGTTACCACTTCTGAGGGGTGTAACCCAGTACGAACCCACAATGGAATCTCTGACATGACCAGATAAGTCCTATCCATAGGCAACAATTTCAGAGTTAATTAACGGTTCTTAGAACCCTCCTTCCCTTCCTTCCTAGTATCTTAGGTCAAACTAGGTGGCGACTCTAGTCAATTCCGCCTTATAGAGGCATAAGTCCACGTGGGGCCCATTGAGAGCGGGTGTAGTGCACACTTGCACTCCCCTTTATGCTTTCTGGGAAAGACGGACGATCTAGTAGGTATTTGAGGGATACCAGAATAACGGGTTCTCATCCTCCACATAATGGAATTTTCTAGGATCTAGACTTCTTGGCCATATCATATTTATATATAAAAATATCATCAAGGTAAAACAACTTCCAAAATTTGTCCTCAGTTTTTTGAATAAAAAGAAACCAACAAATAGATCTAGAGTCCATCAAACAAAAATTGATCCATGTCCAAATATTGCAAGTCCAAAAACAGCCCATTCTACAAAACTTGGCCCAAAAAGCCCAATTAGCCCAAAATTTGAATCTGGCCAAAAAGCCCAATTAGCCCAAAATTCGAATCTGGCCCAAAAAGCCCAATCGTCTCAAACTCAAATATGGCCCAAAAGTTCAAATGAGGCCCAAAGCCTAATTCGGCCCATTAAGCCCACACAAGGTCCAATTTGAAGCCCAACAAGGCCCAAATTCGAAGCCAAACAAGGCCCATTCAGTCCAAAAGCCCAAACAAGGCCCACCCAGCCCATTAAGCCCAATAGTCCCAAAAGCCCAAACAAGACCCATTCAATCCAAAGGCCCAAATAAGGCCCATTCATCCACTTGGCCCATTTAGTCCAATAATTCCAAAAGCCCAATAGTCTCAAACCCATTTCAAGGCCCAAGCCCATTTCGAGGCCCAAGCCCCTTTCGAGGTCCAAGCCCATTTCGAGGCCCAAACCCATATCAAGGCCCAAAACCATTTCAAGGCCCAAACCCATTTTAGCCCAAAAGCCCAAACGAAGCCCAAGTTTGACCAAACCCAAACTTTGGTCAACTTAATGTTGACCTTGACCTAACTTTGACCAATCTCAACCTTGACCAATCCAACTTCGACCCAAACTTTGACCAAAACATTTCTCTTTGTTTAACTTGAATCCAAAAATCTTGAAAATCTCTTTTTTCAAATTTTCAAACGATCATTTTATTCAAACTTCATCAAGTTTCAAAAGAAACCATTTTGTGGAATTTTAAAGGAAAAACTCTTCTCACATCACAGAAAACCTTCTCAAAATGCAGAAAGTTCTTCTCACATATACAGAAAGTTTTCTCCTAAAAACATTTCTCAAAATCAATGTTCTTCATCAAGAATTCCAAACAACTTCAAAAGTTTTCCAACTCAGTTTCATACTCAAAATTAAACCGTTTTCAGGGAACAGGAAATGTCTAACATTTTCAAAATGTTTTCCTTAGTTAGACATCACTTGTCTCCCTTCCAAAATAAAATCCGAGGCGGGGCACTGGGGTCGTCGCATCCCTTGTCGCAGTCTGGACTTCTTAGGCGGGGCATTAGGGTGATAAACATCCCCTAATTGCAGCCTAGATTTTTACGAGGGGGGTGCTAGGGATGTGACTACCTTCCTGCAGCCGAGATTTCAGAATCGTCTAACTCCCTTCCACTCGATTTTAATATTTTCGGTTTTAATGTTTTAAAACCCGGGAGTTAGAGACGTTATTAGGGTTCGACCGAGAACATCTCATTCATGGTGTTTCTCACTGGATCCTATTTTTTCGACATAAATTCATTGCCCCATCTTTTGAGCCTCAGCACTTACCATTAATTAAGTGTCGTGTTCGAGGGGGTACATAGGGTAATCCCTCGGGATTATCCGCCCTTTTTACAACAAAAAATGATTTTTCGGTTTTTTAAAACTTTAAGAGACAATTTTGACAATCATTCCTCCAAACAATTCAGTCCACCATCATCTCACTCTAAATTCGAAATATCCCAAAATATCAACCCTTTCATAATCTCAAATCCAAAAAACACGGGATCTCTACCCAAACTTCCATTGACTCATACACTCAAATCATTTTCCAAACTCAAATCATTATCCAAACTCAAATCATTATCTAAACTCGAATCATTATCCAAACTCAAATCGTTATCCAAACTCAAATCGTTCCAAACTCGAAACATCTCCTGAATCCTGACTTCTTCCAAACTTCTAAAGTCTCACAGGCCCGAACGCCCCCGCAGACTCGAATACCTCAATTTCCCCACCATCTTAAGATTTCAAACGTCTCACAGGTCCCAGCGCCTCACAGACTCAAACACTTCAACCTCTTCCACCATTTTAAGATTCAAATGTCTCATAGACCCGAGCGTCTCACAGACTTTGTCATTCCAATGATTCGAATGTCTCCACAGACCTGAGCGTCTCATAGACCCGAGTGTCTCACAGTCCCTAGCGCCTCACAGACTTCGAAATCTCAAGGTTTCAAACGCCTCACACCCGAGCGTCTCACAGGCTAGCATCCCAAACCCGAAACTTCTCAAAACTCTGTACCCTTCTAAATCTTAAACACCTCAAATGTCTTCAAACTCCACAAACATCAAACTTCCAAAACCCAAAACGTGAACTACGTATGGTCTGATCTCAACAAGGAGTTGAGTACGTAGGCAACCCATCTAGGGTGCGACCCCATTCCAATCCAAAAAACCCCTTTCCCACTCTAAGGTGTTCTTCATACCTCTCAAACATTCAAATCCACTCCGACTCCCACAAACTCTCGACTTCTTCAACTCTTCCCAAATCTTCATTCTATACTCATCTGAGTTCACCTACTCCTCCCCTTGGCGCGCTTGGCAGAAAAGCTCGTTTCATCCACTCGTTTCTCTCTTCCCATCCTAATCCTATCCTTGGCTTTTAAATGAATCTCTTTAATAAGGTTTTGAAAGAAGACAATCCTGACAATTGGAGACCGAGGTTTCCTCGGGCACCAATCCGAAGTCGTGGTCGTTGCCACTTCTGAGGGGTGTAACCCAGTACGAACCCACAATGGAATCTCTGACATGACCAGATAAGTCCTATCCATAGGCAACAATTTCAGAGTCAATTAACGGTTCTTAGAACCCTTCTTCCCTTCCTTCCTAGTATCTTAGGTCAAACTAGGTGGCGACTCTAGTCAATTCCGCCTTATAAAGGCATAAGTCCGCGTGGGGCCCATTGAGAGCGGGTGTAGTGCACACTTGCACTCCCCTTTATGCTTTCTGGGAAAGACGGACGATCTAGTAGGTATTTGAGGGATGCCAGAATAACGGGTTCTCACCCTCCACATAATGGCATTTTCTAGGATCTAGACTTCTTGGCCCGATCATATTTAGATAGACCCCCTCATACCGAAAAATCACCCTCCACAGAATGGCGACTCTGCTGGGGAAATCTTGAGTAAGTTTTTTCTTAAACTCAGGAAGACTGAACTCCATTCAAAATTGTCGGGACTTCCCCACTTCTTTCAAAGCCTTCAAGAGATTCTTTTCAAAGCCTCTAGGATTATTCTACTCCACACTTGAGTGTGTAGCTGATAAGGACAGCTAGAATTTGTTAGATCCTCAACAAACATTACAACAATTGGGTTAATCATTAGCTCACGATTAGAAAGAGACACTTAGGATTGAATGAAGCTAACTTCCCTTTAGGTTAATAAACAACCAATTGAAATCATCACCTGCAAGACAAAACAGTTAGTAAATAGGGTTGTTTGTTCTTCTCTGCTTTATTTTACCGCATTCATATTATTGTTGCTTGTTGCGGGGTGAGACGGGGATGAGACGATCACTGACTACACCATTACCGCCTTTACATTTACAAGTTGTGAGTGCATGGGTAGCTTAGGACATGCATTCCTCTGTGTCACCCCTATTTCCACGAGTCACGGAATCCCAATCAGTCCATGATTGATTTCCCATGAGTCGGGTCACTCATTGAGTGGTTATGCCCGCGAGGCGAGACGGTCACCGACCTGCGCCCTGAAGACTCATGATCCAGAATTATCCTCCATATCCGAGTCAAACCAGCATATAGTGAACCATGAGCCTTCAGCGTCCAGCTGCCTAATCCGGTGTCTAGGACGGGTTTTATGGGTAGTCACCCCCTTTGTATGCCGCCTGTCTGACCACCCTTCTGCCTTACCCTGAAGATTGTATGGGCTCAGTTCTCCATTGTTCCTCTGCACCACGGGTGTCTCAAAGCCCAATGTCACACTACAACGTCCATAGAGGATCCCGTATTTACCGGATACCCATACATGGCACAACGTAGTCAGTGAATAATTTGGACTTTAGACACACCTGACCGTGCAGGACGAGAGACCCGTTCCCATGCAGTACTTCCCCGAGTTTCCCGAAAAGTGGGGTGTTGTCGGATCATCACTGGCCGTGGCGTATGTTTCCTTATCATCTCGGGTGCCTGACCTTTTGAACTTAAGCACTCCGGACTTTCTTGATAAGTGCCCCGTAAAGGCATCAGAGAAAAAAAAACCCTGAGAGATGATAATGAAGGGACGATGGTTCCCCCGGTGAGACGGAATCATAATTGACCTGGAAAGTGATTATCCCAATTAACACTTACAACTCCACATCAAATATAGCCACGATTTACTATTTGTTATACATGGGTGCAAACCACTGTTTCAAATCAATCTGTTTTAAAACATTCGAAATTCTCTTTTGCATATCTCTTAATAAAGCTGTTTTACGAATCTGTTTTAAAACGTTCGAAATTCTCTTTTGCATATCTCTTAATAAAGCTGTTTTACGAGTTCGTTTGATTTAGAATCCCACCTAAATTTTACTCATAAACATTTGGGGTATTAAAACCTGTCATGTCATCTTTGAAAACTTTATTTCACTAAAATGTTATTTCCAAAACAAATTTTCAAAAAATAGATTTCGAAAACCTACTTTCTACAAACAAATTTCAAACTACATTCTTCACCAACATTATTTCAAAATAGTTTTCGAAAACAGTTTTTAAAGTTGATTTTCACAAACGTATTTCAAAATAAATGACTCAGTCCCCATGTTGTGACCCGCTACTTTTGAAGTTCTGCCCACCTTCAAGAGCAGCGATCATTACTGTGGAGCGTACTAGTCATTTCGTGTTTTCACAAAAGTGGTGGATTTTCACATAGGATTTTGTGCTTGATCGTTCACCTTTTCCTTTCTCAAGAATATATCCCTTATTCCCTTGTCGGAGCGGATCGAGCTGAAAATCAGAGGCGCAGCAACCCGAGGAGCTAGCCGAGCAACGTGACGACCAACGTCAACCATTCAAACCAAAGATAGATCAGTGGAGCACCAGTCCGAATCCAGCAACGTGAAGACTATCGAAAACCATTCGCGTTTGGGAATGTCAGAAATTAGAAGAACACAAACCCGTGAAACAAATCGAAGCACATGAAGACCGACCATCCAAACAAACGTCGAGTCCAAGAATGTAAAGAATCTGAAGAACACCAACCCGTTTTGTTTGATCACCGTTTCGCTTCGCTGCAAAAGCCCGAAGACGAGCGAGAGCAGCCGGTCAAGAGCCCGAAGAATGAGCGAGCAGCCGGTCAAGAACCCAAAGGCGAACGAGCTGCCAACCAGGAGGCCGAGCGTTAGCATTCATTCAGAAGCCTGAAGACGGACCGGGAGAGTTCAGAAGAAGTTTATCTTAAAACTCCCATTTTAATGACTTTTTTAGAATTAATGATGTATAGGTTTTCCCCTATGATTTCTTTTCTCTCTTGTCCATTTCTAAATAGAGTACATGTATAGGTGTATACATTCCCTTCGAATTTATTTAGATCAATGTGTATAGGGTTCCCCACTCCCTATTTTATTTGCGAATGACCGAGCGTCAAAATTTATATTGAGAAAATCCACCACTTTGAAAACACGCGTTTTCGAAATTGTTTTCTAAAACTAGGTTTCTTTTGGCATGCACGTATAATGAAAAGAATGAATAAGGAACGACCCCTCACAGTTATGTATCATTCATAAATCTTGCTTTATGGGGTGAAAATTCACGGTCTACAGGAGGCATCCCCTAAATAAACAACGCCAACAAATGCAATCGGACACAAAAAAAAAAAACATGCATTGCATTCATGACAAAAGGGTCACATGCACTTACAGTCAGTTCAAATCATCAGCCTTACATGAATCTCGTCCACACTCACAAGCATCACGCACCCACATGTTTCATCGTCTGTGCCACACACCAGCCTTCATCCCAATATCTCAACCTCCAAACTAACCTTCAATGGAATAGTGAAGAACACCGGAGAGTTTGAGCCGTTTCCAAATCCAGAATCACCATGGGCACCAGTGACTAGAATGAGAGAAAAAAAAAGCGCGCAGTAGTTTCAAGTCGTAGGGCCACCATGCGGGAGTTGTCACTCCCTAAAAATTCAAAATTCAGGAGCCAATCACCAACCCGGCCTCACTTGAGAGTCCCTACCCTGACAGTGACCCCAACAACTAGACTAGCTTCAGAGTTTATAATGGAGGGATGAGCTTCATAGACCATCAACTGGAACCGACTCAAGTGAGACTAGGTGTAGCCTTAGCACGCATGCATTGCATCCAAAACGAAAAACACACAAAAAAACATTCAGTCAAAATCCAAAGTCAACCATCTTCATTCACCACTTTCAGCATTTTACGCATCTTATACGTAGTAATTCCATATTACCAAGGTAGATTGCATTGTAGATAGCCGTGTTGCATACTCTCGTATCGAAACGACATCTTTGGGAAAAATCTTGAGAGAATGATTGAACGGTGTGCGTGAACCACTAAACTCTCGACCCATCAATGAATACAAGGGTCCAATCAAAATCAGCACCACAAACCAAGTGAGTAGTGTGCAAAGAGCGGTATTTTCTCTTGAATTTCAAGTGAACGTTTCGGACAATCCACTGAGCGATGAGGGAAGGTAGAGAGAGCCAATTGAGGTAAAACCACAAGCGACATGTGCATTCCTTCGTCACTGGAGAGGCACAATTGAAAGTGAGATCAATGTCGATAGCAAGATACGAATTGTAATTCATGCAAAGATCTGAGAATAGTAAGAAAACAATCATCGACTAATGAAAATGACGAGGCACTTAGGAATCAAAATCTCCACAAAACCAAAAAGCTTTGACTACCCTGTATGTAAACCCTTAGTGAGCCCCGCTGAGCCTTTCATGAAAAACTCTTCTGCAAAAAAAAAGAAGGAAAATTCCACAACATGCCACCCCACATACTTACTCACCCTTGCAATAGAGGATCTCGAAGGAGCCGGAGCCATGGTCTCTTCCCCACCATCTTTCAAAAGACAACAACAAAAATGTTCAAGAAAATCACTGAGTCAATGAAACTCCAAAGTCAAACAAAAAATATTCAAGAGGATCGGTGGGTCAATGCAACTCCAAAGCTGAAAGCCAAAATACAAAGCAGAGAATGCTAGAGAAAGTTGATGAGCCAAATGTAATTTCAAAAACACAAAATGAGAAGAAAGTTCAAATCGTACGCCAGAAGTAGAAATCCAAATATGAAGGACCAATGATGTCTATAGGAACCAATAAAAGGTTGTCAAAACCCGTCCAATCACTTCATCCATAGCAAAGGCGAAACATGTCCTCTATTGCACAAGAGCTCCACAATTCCCAAAATAAACCCTTCAGTCCCGTATGACATACATCATACCCCAGCCCCATTATAACCCAATAAAGACCTCTGACTCACAAGTCAATGAGCGTTAACTGAAAGTATCGAATCTGAAACATGAATCATAAGCTTCGTACTTGTTATCTACATGTCCCGTCATACCAAAGGGACCATGAGCGAATGAGTGCGACCTTACTTCACAAGGTCTTCCGAGTGCGAGTGACTCTTTGATCTAAGCACCAAATCATAAAAAGCTAACCCCGTTGCAGGTGAGGAAGTTGTAAGGATCGGAAAATCCAAAACCTCGAAAAGATATTCTAAGGAAAATACTGCTCTGAGCATCAAGAGTATCAATACACCATTAGCACACACAGCTATACTCACGAGAGATTGACCCGCATCCCTCCATGAGAGGAAAGTGATTCACACATTCCAATTCAACAATCACTCAAGACCGAGCCAAAGATGTTTATATTGTAAACCTCGATTAATAGAGATAGAGTCATACCTTTTCTCCAAAAACTACATATGCATCTTGCATCTCATCTAGCACGTATTTGCATGCATCATAACCATTCCCCCTTCAACATCCGACTAGTAAAAACTCTACCTAGTCTCGCTGAAAATCGACTTCAGTTGCAGTTGTTGAAGCAAAAATTTAGATCAAAAGATGTCAACTGGAACCATCCCAGACCATCATCAAGCTACATCAAACCATCTCGGAGCCATCCTGGGCTATCCTCGAGCAACGTCGAACCAAACTAAAGCCATTCGAGGCCGTACGAGGACAATTCCGGAGCCATCCAGCGTCATGCCCGAGCCTCATCAACACCATATCCGAAACCAAACTGGAGCCATGCGGGAGCCATCATCTAACATTAAAACCATCATTGGAACTACACAGGGGGCATCCTAATAGTCCAAGAACAATACGGGAGCCACCTCAAATCCACGTCAGATCCATTTCATCACCGGGTCTTGCCTACAAAATTTCGAACTACGTATGGTCTGATCTCAATACGAAATTGAGTACGTAGGCAGCCCGCCCAGGGTGCGACCACCTCAAAGGAAAAATGCCCCCTTCCTCGCTATCACCAATAGAGTCTCGTAGCCCTTCCCGGAGCCATCCCGAGCTATCCTGGAGCCATCATGAGAGAACCCTGAAGCATAACGGGCCGAAGCCATCCATCCATGACCAAGAATTTATCTACCACATCAAAACACGTCAAACACAACACAGTCCACCAATCACATCAGCCCACCATTCGACTCAAAATCTCAATCCAAATCAAAACTCACCAACCATCCCAGAGCCGTTGCTCATAAGGGAATCACAAATCAAACCGAAGCCATCTGATCGCACCAGAGCCATCTGATCGTATCGAAGCCATTCGGCCATATCAAAACCACCGACCAAAGTCGCTCATTCACAAAAAATCATCCATTCAAAAACCAATCACAAGATCATGAAAACCAAAAACTCGAGAGCCATACTGGAGCCATCTCGAACTCTGAAGCCAAGAGTCCTACCAATCCCGAAACCATAGACATCGGGTCGAGACCACCAAAAATAAAACCAAAAACATGAGTCCCACACTGACAAAGTCAAGGGCCACATCAACAAAAAGCGTTCGCCATCACATCCCCCATGAAGGAAATAAAAAAGCATCCAATTCCGAATCAATCCGCAACCAGAATCATCCTCAAATTAATCACTCAAAGCGGCGAGTTTCGCACAACTCTTTAAGTGTTATGGGCATCCTAACTCCTCGAACTTTCAATCGTATTCTAGGCCCATCATAAGCCCTAGGACTGGATATCAAGAGGTCCAGTTGAGGCACTCCTAAGCCCTCATGCACAAACAAGGAGTTTGATTCAATTAATGCATTTGCTAACCAAGTCATGTCTATTTCATTTGCACATGGGAATCCTTCACGGGTACCACAAAATCACTCACAACATTCAATCAATTGCTTCACTCAAGCTTGTAACATAATCCTCATTCCACTCAGACGGCCTTTCACTCGCAAAAATCTTTTACTATTCAATTCACCACTTTTGTTTCGGACCTGCTAGACAGCTATTACGCTACTAGTACGGCCAACACTTTTCCTCCACTAGGCAGCTATTACGCTACTAGTGCAAGATCGTTTCACATCCTCCTACTAGGCAGCTATTACGCTACTAGTACGGTCCCAACACTGTTCCTCTACTAGGCAGCTATTACGCTACTAGTGCAAGATCGTTTCACATCCTCCTACTAGGCAGCTATTACGCTACTAGTACGGTCCCAACACTTTTCCTCCACTAGGCAGCAATTACGCTACTAGTGCAAGATCGTTTCACATCCTCCTACTAGGCAGCTATTACGCTACTAGTACGGTCCCAAACTTTTCCTCCACTAGGCAGCTATTACGCTACTAGTGCAAGATCGTTCACATCCTCCTACTAGGCAGCTATTACGCTACTAGTACGGTCCCAACACTGTTCCACTAAGCAGCTATTACGCTACTAGTGCAAGATCGTTTCACATCTCCTACTAGGCAGCTATTACGCTACTAGTACGGTCCCAACACTGTTCCTCCACTAGGCAGCTATTACGCTACTAGAGCGAGATCGTTTCACATCCACCTGCTAGGCAGCTATTACGCTACTAGTACGGTACACAATGTTAGTATGATAGGCTCGTCATAAGTCCTATAGCTAGATGTCAAGAGGTCTAGTTGAGGCACTCCTAGTCCTCTGTAACACCCCGGATTTTCTAACATTTTATTTGGTCATTTTTTCGATTCAAGTTAATATTAGTAAGCAGCGGAATCAGAACCTAAACCCGGGGCATTTCCACACTCGCAACTAAACGAGTGCTAAGGCCTAAATAATTAACTCACTAACGACCTAATAATTAATACAACGCCTTTTAAGATAATTTCTTACAAATGTAGAATTATCAAGCCAAAAATAAAATCCAACTATAATAATACTATGTGGAGTCGTCTTTCCAAACCCCAAGGACTTCATCAAGACCTGTGGCAGAAATCCAAACAAACATAGAAAGGCCACGATAAAGTCAGAAAAAACTGAGTAAGCTACCACTTCACCACGTAAAAATCATTTTCTCTTAGAAATCATTTTTAACAATATAAACACACAACATACAACAAATTTTGAA
This sequence comes from Limonium bicolor, assembly GCA_023374045.1. NCBI lineage: Eukaryota > Viridiplantae > Streptophyta > Magnoliopsida > Caryophyllales > Plumbaginaceae > Limonium > Limonium bicolor. The sequence continues at coordinate 392,719,093 of CM041776.1, read as the reverse complement.
CAATATTACAAACAACAACAAAATTATCATAACTGTAAAATACTTCACATTGGATTTCTTTAGTAACCCAAAATATATTAGTCGGATTATTTTAATTATCTTCCTTGTCCCAACGCGCAGCCAGGACAAAACAACTTTACTTTCTCTTTGGGTACAACACGCAGCTGTAACCCGGACCCCAACACGCAGCCGGGAATCCAACCAAGCCACTAAATCCTTAAGTGTGCACACCCCCCAATAGTTCAAAAGACTACGGAGTAGATCTAGGGCTAACCGTGTCCTAGTGCGGCCCAGTATCTCAAACTTATGCGTCCTAGTGCGGCCCGCATTTATCATCTCATTCATGTGTCCTAATGCGGCCCACATGCACCATGGTTTTCTCTTTTTTAAATTATTTGACAGATATTGTTATTCATCACTTAATCTCATCATAATCCACACTTTCAGCCATAAATAAATTGTGCAATAAATCAGATGATTATTAAACTATCATTTTCACATAACATCTCACAACAACTTCCATATATTTCGTACACTTTATAATCAAATAACCATATAACCATCGATCCAACAATAATATGCTCAATACTTTAATTCAACAATCATTCAGTTTCAAACCACAATCATTCACACAAATTTCACATTCACTGTAAAATGTTATTTGAAGGTATTAAAATCTAGTGAACGCAGTAACTTACCTGGAATCTAGAAACGATTTGCACAATCAAACATGAACTCAATTACTGTTCCTCGCTCCCAAATTTGGAGTCTAAATAAAATAACGGGTATTATTAGATACCCAAACGCTCTATGCACAAGTCTAGTGAAGTAGACCTCTGTGTGAGTAGTCCGTTAGGTGGGGTTGCCCCTTGTGTGTTGGATTCTGTGTGTAAGGCTTGTCCCATAGTAGTTAGGGACAAGACCTTCTTTGCTGACCTCATCCCGATGCGGATGACCTGCTTTGATGTGATTCTGGGCATGGATTGGCTAGCAGAGCACCATGCCCATATAGATTGCGCAGCGAGGAGAGTAGTATTCGATCTGCCAGACGGGACTCGTTTTGCCTTCTCTGGGAATGCAGTTCCATGTGCGCCGGTGATTGTGTCAGCGATGCAGGCAGCCAGTTTCTTGAGGAAGGGCTGCCAGGGCTTCTTATGTTATCTGCCAGAGGTGCGTGAGGGATCTAGCTTGGAGAGCATCCCGATCGTCAGAGAGTTCCCAAGGTCTTCCAGGACGACGTGCCCGGACTTCCACCAGTACGAGAGGTGGAGTTCACCATCGATTTAGCGCCAGAGACTCAGCCCATCTCTAGGGCCCCTTACCGTATGAGCCCGGCGGAGTTGAAGGAGCTGAAGGTCCAGCTTCAGGAGCTGTTAGATAAAGGCTTCATACGCCCTAGTGTTTCGCCTTGGGGAGCGCCAGTGCTGTTTGTGAAGAAGAAGGATGGGACCTTCCGTTTGTGCATCGATTACAGAGAGCTGAACAAGGTGACCATCAAGAATCGCTATCCCCTTCCGCGCATCGACGATTTGTTTGACCAGTTGGCGGGCGCCACAGTGTTCTCGAAGATAGATCTTCGTTCAGGCTACCATCAGTTGAGGATTAAGGCCGAGGATGTGCCTAAGTCCGCTTTTAGGACTCGTTATGGTCATTACGAGTTCCTAGTCATGCCGTTTGGTTTGACTAATGCTCCGTCAGTATTCATGGATATGATGAACCGGGTTTTTAAACCCTATCTGGATCAGTTTGTAGTGGTCTTCATAGATGATATCTTGGTGTACTCCAAGAGCGCTGAGGAGCATGAGGAGCATCTGAGGATTGTTTTGCAGACGTTGAAGGATCGTGAGCTTTATGCTAAGTTGAAGAAGTGTGACTTCTGGCTTGACCGCTGGTATTCTTGGGACATGTGGTCTCGAAGGACGGTATCTCAGTGGATCCTGAGAAGATTAGAGCTGTGATGGAGTGGGCGAGGCCCACGAATGTTGCTGAGATTCGCAGTTTCCTTGGGTTAGCTGGGTACTACAGGAAGTTCGTTGAGGGGTTCTCTAAGATTGTATCCCCGCTGACCCGTCTGTTGAGGAAGGAGATCAAGTATGAGTGGAGCGAGGCTTGCGAGCAGAGTTTCCAGGAGATTAAGAAGAGACTGACGACGGCACCGATTCTGACTTTGCCTTCTGGGACCGAGGGGTTCGAGGTCTTCTGTGATGCGTCCCATAAGGGACTGGGATGTGTTTTGATGCAGCAGGGTAAGGTGGTGGCTTATGGCTCGCGGCAGCTTAAGCCCTATGAGAAGAACTACCCTACCCACGATCTGGAGTTGGCAGCTGTGGTGTTCGCGCTGAAGATTTGGAGGCATTATTATGGAGCGTCGTGTAAGGTTTACACGGACCACAAGAGTCTCAAGTATTTGTTCACTCAGAAGGAGCTGAACTTGAGACAGAGGAGGTGGTTGGAGCTACTTCATGACTACGATTTAGAGATCCTCTACCACCCGGGTAGAGCGAATGTTGTTGCAGATGCCTTGAGCCGGAGAGGTGCTTCGGGTGTAGCTTGTGCTCTGACAGGAGTCCAGAGGTCCGCCTTAGAGCTGCAGCGTATGGGTGTTTGGGTAGTCAGACCAGCCAGTGCCAGTGTGATAGCAGCGCTTCAGGTTCAGTCTTCGTTGGTCGACAGGATCCGGGTTGGTCAGGAGGCAGATTCAGCTTTGTGTCGGATCAGAGAGGGGCTGTCTTCAGATCAGAGTTCAGACTTCAGTGTCTCCAGTGATGGGTGTCTGCGTTTCAGAGGCCGTGTATGTGTGCCAGACGATGCAGTGCTGCGCAGAGAGATCCTTCAGGAAGCTCATGGAGCGCCATACTCAGTTCACCCAGGAGGGGTGAAGATGTATCGAGATCTTAGAGAGTCATTCTGGTGGTCTGGGATGAAGCGCGACATCTCCGAGTTTGTTTCGAAGTGCCAGACCTGTCAGCAGATTAAGGCTGAGCACCAGAGGCCAGCGGGTTTGCTTCAGCCCCTTCCCATTCCTGAGTGGAAGTGGGAGAGTGTGGGGATGGATTTCGTCATGGGTTTGCCCAGGACTCCTTCGGGTTGTGATGCTGTTGGGTGATAGTTGATCGTCTGACGAAGTCTGCTCATTTTCTGCCGGTGAAGAAGACCTTCAGTTTGGAGCGCCTAGCTCGTTTGTATCTGATGAGATAGTGAGGCTTCACGGTGTGCCTACTACTATTGTGTCTGATCGTGACCCACGTTTTGTTTCGAGATTTTGGCGCAGTTTGCATAAGGCCTTGGGTACGAATTTAGCGTTCAGTTCAGCTTACCATCCTCAGTCGGACGGCCAGACGGAGACTAATCAGGTTTTGGAGGACATGCTTCGCGCATGTGTCCTGGACTTTGGAGGTAGCTGGGAGCAGCATGTGACTCTGATTGAGTTCGCCTACAACAACAGCTTTCAGGCGAGCATTGGTATGGCTCCGTTTGAAGCGTTGTATGGTAGGAGGTGCAGGTCCCCATCTGTTGGGATGACCTGAAGGAGAGAGTCTTGGTTGGACCCGAGCTGGTGCAGGGAGCAGTAGAGAAGATCAGGACGATTCGGGAGCGTTTGCTTGTTGCTCAGAGCAGACAGAAGTGCTATGCAGACCAGAGGCGTAGACCGCTTGAGTTCGATGTTGGTGATCATGTCTATCTGCGAGTGTCGCCGGTCAGAGGCGTGGTCCGATTTGGGAAGCGTGGGAAGCTTAGCCCGAGGTTCGTTGGACCGTTTGAGATCTTGGAGAGGATTGGCCCTGTGGCCTACCGGTTAGCATTGCCACCCGCTTTGTCTGCTGTTCACGGTGTTTTTCATGTCTCCATGTTGAGGAAGTATCTGCATGATCCGTCTCACGTGATCGACTACAGCCAGCTTCAGTTGAGAGAGGACTGCAGTTTCGAGGCGGTGCCTACTCGCATTTTAGCCAGGGATGTTCGTCGACTCGTAGTAAGACCCTACCTATGGTGAAGGTCCAGTGGTCAGATCAGTTAGAGAGTGAAGCTACGTGGGAGCTCGAAGATGAGCTGCGTGCCAAGTATCCCTCCCTGTTCGAGCAGTAAGGTGAGTTAATCTCGCGGACGAGATTCTTTTAAGGGGGAGGTGATGTTATAACCCGTACAATTTGTACCTTATATTATATCTGCTACAACGTTGTTCTAAAGTTGGATTAAAAATCCCTTGCCATCAGTTGGGACGTCAGCGACATTCTATTAATTGCCAAGGACGAGGAGGTCATTTGATTCGTTAATTAAGGTATTTAATTATTTGGTTATAAGGAAAGGAATTCCTTAAATTCTTCTTTTCCTAATCATTGTTTTTCACGTCAGATAGATCGTGAGAGCGTCTCTTCATCGTGCCTTCAGAGCGACAGTTTTGACTCCTTCCTTCCTCTCTTCTCTCTCTTTTCATCTGCTGAGAGTTGTAATTCTGCTGCTGCGTTTGGATTGGAGTTCTTCGTTGCTGGTTTTCCTTCTCCTCGCTATCAGGTTTGCGCTGCAGAATTCCGAATTTCGTCGTTGGGTTCCTCTCTCTCTCAGTTCTGATTTTAGGCTTTCGATTGTGGTTGAAACAGTGGCGTTGGTTCTGATTGGAGTTGCGAAGTTGCACAGGCTGTAGACTGTTTGGACTGTGGGATTCTAGACTTCCGAATCCAGGTTTGTGTTACAGTCTTTCGAGGTTTTGAGTTTGGGGGTTCCTTCTGCGTTTTCTGATTATGGATTTGTCATTGTGGAAATCAGTGCTCGTTGATCGGTGTCTGGTTGGGGTTTCGTTTCGTGTTGCTGTGAACTGCTCAGATCGTTGGATTGTGCTGATTATTGAGGTAGGTGGTTACTCGATTCAGTTTGGAAGTTCAGCCATGGGGTGTTGCAAGCGCGTTGTCTGATTTTGTGTGTGTTTCTATTAGCGTTTTGTTGTGATTTTGGATGGCTAAACCCCCATGGTTTCCTGTTTTAATGTCTGATTTGGTGTGTGTGTGCTTATTTGGCAATTCGTGGTGTTGAATTGCGTTGTTTTCTGCTCTGTTCGCCTTCTGGAATTTGCAGATTTCGCACTGTCCGAACTTCTGTCCGAGCTTTGAAGTTCGGACAGTGCATTCTTGCCTTACTGATTTTCAAGTTCGGGGTATGTCCGAACATCTGTCCGAACATGGATGTTCGGACACACCCTCAGGTTTTCCCTGATTTAAAGTTCGACCTGTGTCCGAACTTCGACGTCCGGACACAAGGTCGGACCTTCCGCGTGTTCGTCCGTAAAACTCGTCCGAACATCCGTCCGAACTTGGATGTTCGGACATTCTGAATTTCTCTATCTGATTTCAACTCGACTTGTGTCCGAACATTGATGTCCGGACACAAGTTCGGACATTTGGCTTTCTCTGGTTTCTGAGTCTCGACTTGTGTCCGAACTTCGATGTTAGGACACAAGTTCGGACACCCCTCTGTTTTCAGCATAACTTCTTCGTTTGAACTCCGATTTGAGTGCCGTCTGCGGCATTGGATTCCTTATGTTCTGTACTACTGATTTATGAGTGTTTGGCATATTTAAATGCAACTTTGCTTCTGTTTAAGCAACCCTTCTGTTTTGGGACATTGCACATTGTTTCTGAGCCGTGAATGGCTGGGTCGAGCTATTCCGTGGTATACCATGTAGACGTCACTCTGAGTGTGGGTCATTCCCTTTCTGTTCTGTGGGGTTGACGAACCCTTTGGCTCTTTCGAGTCATTTCTGCGTTGCCGAGAGACCTGGTATGGTCTATGGGTCTCCGACCCTTCTGAGTGTGTGCATTGTGTTTTGTCCCCTTTCTGTTTAAGTGCTCCGACTATTTCTGATGTGGGAATTCCTTGAGTTCCACTCTGTTTCTGTTCTGAAAGCTTCTGCATATTGAGAATTGTGGATAAATGTTTATCTTCTCCTTCTTCTGTTTTCAATTGTTTTGAGCGACCTTACTGATGACGGTCGCTGCTTACTGGGCATAGTTGTGTGCTCATTCCCCTACTTCTAACATTTTTGCAGATTGATCAGCGAGGATCATCCTAAGTTCTGGAGCCTTAGCATTTAGCTTTTATATTTATTCAGTTGATACTTTGAGATGTTGTAGCCTTCGGGCCTTTTACTTTTGACTTCTGTTTCTGACTCAGTTTCGTATATGGGATTTTGGTATTTGCTTCCGCTGTATTTGGATACGTTGGTTTACAATGTTTATGTGAACTTGGTTTTGGGCCTTTAATTCGTTTGAGTGTTTTAGAGCCTTGCGTTATTAGGTAGTAATACGCGGCGTGTGGCACCCTTAACTCTTAGGCCGGTTTTAGGGGTGTTACATTCACATTGTTTGTGATCTTAGTTCATGAATTAATGTATAACATTATTCATTTACTTTAGGAGTTAATCTCTCACACTCCTCTTTAGTCCATTGATCACTGTAAGGTCTAATGACCTTCTTGGACTTTGTATATTAATTTATACAATGTGTTGGGAGTTTAGATGCTTTCTTAATTCAATAAGGCTCATTAGTCTTCCTAATGCCATGATTAACCTTTAACTAGGTTTATAAACCTTAAGGGTATTTCAGTCGAAGATGGAGAAGTATAGTAGATTAGGATGGACGGCTAGCTTAAGGAAAGCATGCAAGCAGGGCGGAAGTAGAAGAGGCAGGGAAGTACCCCTGACACTGGGTGGTTGCGCACAAAAGCAATCAGGTGGAATGTAGCTTGAATCGATGGAAAACTGGGGTGGGGGAAAAGATGCAAGCAAGACACAAAAAAAAATGTGGAGGTTCCGATGGAATCAGCGGCCAAAATTCTCCTCATGCAATGATGAGCACGGTGATTTCCAAAACTGCCATCAGGAATAGGATCGATAGGCAGGGGATGGGGGAGAAGAGTGTGGTGGGGGAAGACGAGCAGTTCCCTTCAACTACATTTTTTAGATCAGAGATTTGGTTAGGAGGGTGTATCGTATAGCTATGTTGATACTAACATAGACTAGTGGGTTTTTCGGTTTCATGTAACAACTTTCTAAGACGGTTATTAAATTAAGACCATTAACTATATATTCCATTTCTTTCCTATGGTATATAAGGAGACGCAGATGATATGCCTCTTTTATGCCAAACAATGTGAACTCAGGCAACTTATTCAAACGGTAACCCTAAATTGAAATAGGAACACCATGACCTCCCTCCCCTCTCCTCCACTAGCCTCCTCACTGCATCCTTCCCAAACCATCATGCCTCCCCCACCTCATCCACCACCTAGCCTCACCACCCTCGCCACACCGTCCTTCTAAACTCCACAAAACAGCCACCTTCTACTCTTCAAACAAATTATCCACCACAATTCATCACCATAAAACAACCACCTACTACTCTTCGAACAAATAACCCACCACAATTCATCTTTTTTCCAGCCCCAACCCCCTCAAAACCTAAGAAACATGCTCCCTTGGAATGTAATCAACGCCACTATCTTCATTGACAACATCAATCCAACGACTAGGATTGGAACGTTATGGAAGCTTTTCGCCCCGTACGGTACGGTCATCGGTACCAGAACGCCAAAATCCCTGCGTTTGAGAACCTCAACCAGATACACCTTAGTTGAATACCGCAAGGAAGAAGAAGCAAAAAAGGCAATAGCAGAATGCGATGGGAAAATAGTTGATGGCAATATATTGGTGGTGCAAAACGCAAAACCAAGAAGGAAACCTTTCAAAACAAGGTATAACCCGGACATGGCAATCCCGACATCACAAAACACCACACAATTCCCCAACTGAGTCTGGAAAAGAGATGAAAGTTCAAGAATTGAAAGAAATCCAAAAAGAGAGGACAATAATGACAATACACATCCAAATATTCTCCTGGAAATTCTTGGTTTTGAAAAACGCGCCTCGGGCGTGCCTGATGCATTTTCTGCGCAAGGCGGTGGCTATTTCGCCTCCAGTGTGGCAAGGCGATGGCGGGTGCTGAGGCGGCCTGAGGCGGTCCGAGGCGTGAGGCGGAGCAAGGCACGCTGAGGCACCTGATGCGCTGAAAAAGAAAAGACACACAGAGAGGAAGAGAGGAGAAAGATGCAGCAGAGTCACGACGAAGAAGAAGATGCGGGGAAGAAGATGAAGCGTAAAAGGATTTTTATTGTTTTATATTTTTTGTTTTATATTTTTTTGTTTCATTCCACTGGTCAAAATGACAATGTTTTGATTAGTTGGAAAGTTCTTTTTTAATATTAATTTTAAAACCCTAACCCACCTCCCATTTCCAACGTCAATGGTCCCCATCTCACCTCTTTTCCCATTCTTTTCTCTCATTCTCTTTTCCTATTTAATTTCCCCCCAAATATCTTCTATCCACGCAACTTACGCACCCACCCACCCACCAGCATCACACCCACCTACCAGTCAGCATAAACAATAGCAGCACTGAGTTATTGTAAGCTTCTATATTATATAATGTGATATTGTATTGTTGTATGTACAAAATGTATGCTCATAACAATCTATAGGTGATTCTACATAAACAATCGCCTCATCTACGTGATGTGTTCGCCTCAACGCCTCATGCATCACACCTTGCCCCTGACTCCTCATCGCCTCGGAGCGCCTCACGCATTTTAAAACCCTGGAATCCACATTAATTCTTGAGCTATTATAGAGAAGTGCAGTGATCTCATCCAGAATCCAGACAAATATCAAATAAATGAGATCAAAATACAACAACGGGAAATAGACATAGAGAACATTATGGCATTCTCTTGTCACAAATACATCATAACATTCAGATCCATAACCAGCTTGTGCTCATTCACTGAGCAAAAAATCAGACATGATTTAGTGTGGGATGTATGCAAGTGGAAGAAACGACCAACTAGAATCCAGGGTGACAAGTTTGGCAATACGTGGTATCCCAATCACAGCATGGTCTGAAGAGAATATTCACATTATAGCTGAAAATATGGCCATGTGCTGGCAATTGAAAACGACATGAACACGTTTCCCAGCTATCCTGAATCTTATGTTCATATCGAAACCAAAATCATGAACATTATTAACCAGGAAGAAATAGTGAAAGTGGGTGATATAGAATGCAAAATCGGGATTGTTGAATTCTGGTAAGAGGAATTAACTCGCCGCTTCCATTGCAACACCTTGTCTGCAAAGCATAACAACCAAGAAGAAGAAGAAACAACAACTGAAACTGGAAACCAAACATGGCCTACCCTTGGAGAAATAAACTCACGTGCCCTGATGGAAAATGCAGAAGAAGTGGAGCAACAGACCCCAAAGAGCCGAATTGCAGTCATCGGTAAAACACACGCCGCCTTCCAACTAATTGGCATAGGGAAAAGACTTTCTCCATCTCACTACACCTATCAGCCTCATTTTCAGAACCGTTCGAGAGTATCTTCTCTCACATATGGCAAATAATCTAGTCTCTAAAAGAAGGTACCTCTAAACACCTCCTTCACTGTGTAAATAAAAAAGAAACTCTCGAGGTAACATCTCTTCACCCTTTGACTTCAAATCTCCCCTTTTACAAATGCTTGGTAGTGAAGATGTGAATCTGACCCTGACCCATCAAACATCCAATCCCCTCTCATATACTCACAACCAAAAACTAGCACCCCCACCTCCGAAGACCCGAATAGCCCACAAGCTCAAGAATCACTGGAAAATAGCCCAGACTCACTTTATCCGCTAGAAAATCTGTCCCAACCCCTACCCAAAATGCACCTTGAAGTATTGCTCCCTCTGGATAATAGTCCATCTCAGTCACCTCCTAGTACACAATAAAATCTCCTCTGGTCGGAACCTTGTCACAAAAAAAAAAACTCAAACCGATGCTTAAGTTATGCAAGAAGACTAGGAGTGACCCTCCATAACCCACATCTATCACCCCAAAACATAGATACAACACTCCGAAGAAGCAAAAGAGTCCAGAAAAATGTCAAGAGAATAGCATTCCAAAATATAAAGGGAGTAAACAAAAGAGAAAGATGCATGATGCTCAACAAGAAGTAGGGAGAAAAATGTGACGATTGTGGAAATTTTGAAACCCACCACTCTAAGCCACTAAACAATCACAAAGGAATATGAGGACCAAAAGGTTCTACAGAATGGACAGAGGTCTTCTCAGTAGGACAATCAAGTGGTTTAATTGTCATGTGGAAACCCGACAAGATTAAAGTCTCCAACCCACACCATAGGGAGAGGTGGATTGTGGTAGAAGTTTTATGGTCCCCTGAAGACTTCCTAAGTACTATTTTGTTCAGCTACTGACCAACTTCCCCCCACACAAGATTGACATTATACCAGGAACTTCTAGCTTTCAACCAATCACAACACTACCCAATCCTGATAGTTGGAGATTTTAACGAGGTCCTGGATACTGGGGAGCGAAAAGAAGGTAATCCAAGATCCACCACCAGAAGTATGAGAGAATTACAATCATGGACAGAGCAAATGGAAACTGAAGAAATTCTATTTCAGGGCTGCAAATTCACGTGGAGAAACAAATGCTCAATGAGTAGGATCGACAAAGCATTCGTACAACCTAAATGGTTTGCAACTTTCCTTTCCTTATCCTACTTGCTAATCCTTGGAGAATCTCATATCATAGGTTCTACTGGGTTGAACTAGAGAAAATTGACTGAGAACCGAAACACGTTCAGAGCCTTAAACGTATGGCTTGATCACCCATCCTTTAGAGATTATTTTAAATATGAGTGGGAGAAACTCTCAAGCCTAACATTAAAGGCCAACTAAAAAGAATCAAAAAACTGTTGAAAGATTGGAACTCCAATAGTTTTGGAGATATTGACCCAAAGTTGAATCAGTTGTTAAAAGAGCTAGACGTGATTGATAGCCATGATGAAGCCCGAGACGGTGGTTGCAAAAGCACAGAAAGGTGAATAAGGATCATAAATCAGACATGGCAGATAATAAGAAGGAAGGAAAGATTTTGGTCAACTATCAAGGGAGAAATATCTCAAAGAGGGTGATGCCAACACTCGATACTACCATAGGAGAGCCTCGATGAACAGAAGAAACAATCACATCTCAAACCTGCAAATCAAAACAGGACAACCACAGAACCATAGGAAATTAGGAAAGAAATCGCAGATATTTTCAAAACATCTTCCAAGAACCACTTGATTTAAATTCCTTCATTCCTATGCAGAAAACGTCTGAGCAAACTCCTTAACTGATATCTCATCAACAGAAGAGATTAAAGAAGTAGTTTGGGCATGTGATGGCTCCAAAGCACCGGGCTATGACGAATTCAACTTCTTCTTCATTAAATCCGTATGGAGCACAATAGCCGATGAACTCACCACTACAGTCAGAAACTTATTCGTGGAGAGCAAACTGCCACCAGGATCAAATGTCACTTGGGTAAGCCTCATTCCCAAAATATTTGGCGCATCAAAACAGAACTATTCAGGCCTATTAGCATGATAGGCGGAATATACAAGATCATATCCAAGCTGATGGCATCTAGACTGGCGATAGTGATGCTGAAGCTGGTTAATGACACCCAAACTGCATTTCTAAAGGGGAGACACATACTAAGGGGCCACTTATAGCAAATGAAACAATCACCTGGTTGAAACGCACCAAGGCACCTAGAATTCTCCTAAAAATTGACTTGTCAAAAGCCTTGACATTGTCTCAAGGAATTTTGTGGATCGAATATTAACTATATACGGTTTCAATAGCAAGTAGCGTCATGGATAATAGAATGTATCACGATGACAAGCTTATCAATAATCATAAATGGTTCACCAACCATACCTTTCCACCCCAAGAAAGGTCTACATCAAGGAGACCCACTACCCCCTCTATTATTTGTGCTTATAGGAGAAGCTCTAAACTAGCTCCCATGCAACTAGGGACAAAAAAGGAATTGAAGTAGGCTTCAACAACATCCGAGTCTCACACCTCCAATTCGCTGATGATTTGTTAATAGTCTACCAACCTGATGAAGAGGAAATCAAATTTGTTTAATTGGTGCTGTAACACCCCTACCATTAATACAATGCTTACCGTCCAATCTCCCTACATATCAGATACACGCAGCGGATATATACTTACATACAATGGGTGATACAATGTCGTTAGTCACCCACGTGACTAACCAGGCTACTACTTCTACATACAGCATCGGTCTGATGGACCGGAATCCCGAGTACTACGCATCTAGAATACATACTCCATTCATCAATCGATTACAACAATACTCCATTCAGTACTTACTCCTCTTCAATCCATACAATACAATATACTTAACCGAGTCTACTAGGATCCTTATACAATTATCATATCCCTTCCAAGTTCATACATACACCCTAAGAGACTACTTACTACCCATTCCTCACTACTACATTACTTTCTAAATACAAGGGGTGTGCTAGTTGATACACCTCTACATTCTACTACTACTATCCAATGTAGTCGCCGGTCTCGTGCCTTGACCACATTCGCTTCGGGTACCTGCACACTAAAAAATGTCCCCCGAAGGGGTCAGCTTTCGCCGAGCATGATAACCGCATACCCCGCGTACTAGTGAGGGTACGCCGACCACTTGGTCGAATACATGCGGTTGATTTCATTCAAACATACATGCATACATGCTCTTATACACAATACAACAATACTTACGCAAGGCATACATACATACACTACATTACATACAAGGAATACAATAAACCATCCAATACATACTTACCTTCTTCCGAAATACACATACTCATTACATACACAATATACAATTCTTGTTAGCTTCATTGTTCCACCCAGGTTAATCGGGTGGAGATTACTCTTTACTCGTTACTTTATACACATACATACTCATACTCATACTTACTTACGGATCCATACTTACTTACTCTACTCATGTTAAGTCGTCGGGACCTCCGGCCCGGGGACTACTCCGTCCCACCACCGGGATTTACTTGACTCACCAATCCGGGATGCTACCCATTTAAGGGATTTGGGCCGCGGACCAGTTTAAGAGTCAGGAATTGCAGCCAACTCTTGTGACTCCGCATCCTCACGCGTGGCCGAAGCTATATGGACTTGTACTCATTCCAATTTACTCACTTAAGTTAGGAGTTAGATAGTTAGGAATTAGCACAAGTCAACATCCAAGCCACAATAATACAATACCCATATACACATACATACGAGGTACAATGCATTACACAAGTACAATACGAGGTTCGAATACCATTCATCATCATTCATATATTTCATGAATTATACAAACTAGTGCTCAAGACAATAAATATCAAGCACAACATAAGTCAAGCACAGGTAAGTGCAATATAGTCCGATTCATGCATTTATCTTATTTAGGTGATCAAATAAGCACACAAATCGGGGTAACCAGATTAGGATACAGGGCATGAAGAAATCATACCTTTCACCGTTGACTTTGGAACTCACCGACTCCCTTCGGTGTTCAACTAGTCGAATCCTATGACATACATACAATTGGGTGGTTAATTATCCATAACTAACCTTACTTATTACTTCCCAAAGGTTTCCTAGTTCATACTTACTAACTCTTTGTTACTTAAATACATTTACTTAAGTTACTTACTTACGATTATTTTCTAAGCTTGTTTATAGCCTTAATGACCTTTAAACATCATTAGTCATGTCTTAATTAACTTATAATATCATTACCCATCCTCACACTACTTTAGTTTAGCTTTAAAATACATTCTGGAGGGTTTTTAGGGGTGTCCGGGTTAGTGTCCGGGTTTACAAACCCGGACCACCCCACTGGAACAACTTACGGGTATAAAATTGACATGGTCCGGGTTTACACTCTGGTTTCAAACCCGGACCAGTTGTTTGGAAAAAGCTACGGGTGAAATTTTTGCATCGTCCGGGTTGGTGTCCCACTTTGCAACCCGGACAAATTTGTTTTAGAACTTAGGGTATGATTTTGGGGTGGTCCGGGTTAGCAGCTGGATTGTAAACCCGGACCATCCCATTGTAAAAACCTTCTGTCGTTTTTTATGCTAGTCCGGGTTTGCATTCTGGTTTGCAACCCAGACTAGTTGCAGTATTTTGATTTCTGTAAGTTTTTGAGTTTGTTTAAATTCCAAACTTCTACCAATTTCTTCCCTAATATTTCTACATATAATCTAGCATGTTTTAACTTTGATTAAGCATTTTAAACTAGTCTAATCCTCCTCTATCCAAATCTGTTACAAAACACACATCACTGAAATTCTCTCCTCTGTTACAGTTTTCTTCTCCCACAAATGCTACAGATTTTTCCTTAAACCTTTACCATTCACTACTCCCTCTACCAATACTTCTCCTAGCATTCTAAATCCATTACTTTGCCACTCTAGTTCTCCTCATTACTTAGACCCTCTTCAAATCCATTTTCAAGGTACTAAACTACTCACTTAGACTCTCCAAATACACCTAGTTATTACCTAGATAGTTTTCTTCTCTTACACAACTAAGTCCTCCTATTTCCATACAAATTTGGGCAGAGGTTCCCCTATATTTTTAACATTGCCCACATACATTTTCAGCTCACACATTCATTCCAACTCCCAAATCAAGTCACACATCATCCTACACAATATACCACAATATTTTTCCTGCACATACACATACATTTCCCAATGTTTACCCTAGCTTTAACATCTTTTAAAGCCTTCAAAACTGTTACATTACTTTCCTCATCATACTAAACCATACTTATTACTCCTTCCTATATACACCACCTGTTCAACATATACATCCATATACAAGCTTTCATACACAATTTCCAAACACTAAACACTACTAAAAATTCCTGCACTCTACATTACCTCACCATCTAGTTTGTAACAGTTTTTAATATGTCTTTTAAGGGTTTAGAACATTTATATTCTCCTACACATTACACTACTACACAATACCATTTTCATTACTAATTTCAACTTCTGAAAATCTGTTACACACATACATATACCAAGCTACACAAGTGAGCATTCTTACCTTGTTTTTCTTCTAGTTTTTCTTTCTCCTTCTTTTCTTCCTTCCTTCTTTCTCCACCGGTTATAGTACTTCACAAACTAACACCACAACCCATATATCCACATTTCAATACACCAACATTAACCCTAACCATTCCTAAGTCTTAATGCAAGTTTTAGGGTTTAGAAGTTCCATTACCTTGCAAGAGTGTAGGTAATGCTTGGAATGGCTCAAGAATAATATTTCAACTCCACCACAATGCCAAAATCGGCTAGATACACAAGAGAACCAACAAGGGTTTTAGCTTAAATTCGTTTTGCCCATAAGACAAGAAAACAAAGGAGTTTCAAGAAGATTTTTACCTCAATAGAACAAGGAGAGTGAGGTGGTTCTAATGGTGGTCTTGAAGCTCCAAATGGGACATACCCATAAAAACGAAAGTGTTGGTTTTCGAATTTTGGAAAGATAGAAATGTAGCTCTTGATGAGAGGATTCCAATGGTATACTTTTTATAATTTTTGGAAGAGATTAAAGGAGGTTACAATAGGAGAGAAGATGGAGTTTTGTGGTTTGCTTCAAATCACCATGGAAATCGCATGGGGAAGAAGAAGAAAGAAAAGAGAGAGTGGGGTGAGGGGTCTGTACGTGGGGAAAAGAATGAGAGGAGGAGAGAATTGTGAGTGAGGGAGTAAAGTAATAAAGGTGAGATTACTTTATTGCTTTGTTTGCTGTAATAAGAAGGAATAAAGAGAGATGTGAGTGGGGCTGTGGGATCGGACACACAGAGAGCCCATAGGGTTTTAAAATCCTTTTTACAATATTGGACACATAAGTCTTGGTTTATTATGTTTCTACCCCACAACTTCCGTTTTTGACAGTTTTTACTAATTTCTTGTTTTATTGATCCTAAAGCTTCACTAATATTTATTAATGACGATTTAGTTGACCAAAATTGTTACGAGTCTATTTGACCCCTTAAAGACACGTTTTCCCGGTTACCTCGAAAAACGCGCTTTAATGTTCGTTAGTTTTTAATCCATTTTAAGGATCCGGTCTCTACGGGATTTATTCCCTATATTTATTTAGACTTAATTAAGCCTTTAGAATCCTTATATCACGCTAACCGAGGTCTCATACCTCTTATGGTTGTTAACGCTTATTTAGCGTTTTTCGCTTTTTAAGCGTTTCTTATTTCTTTTGGATTTATTTTTCCTTACCAATATTACTTAAGCATTATTAGGCTCTTAAATACCTATTAGGATAATTTAATCGCCATATTTAAGGTCGGGGTATTTCAATCTACCCCCCTTAAGAACTTTGTCCCAAAGTTGTTCGAGGTTATAGGTTTACAATGCTTACTCATTCTTACATGTCTAATACTCAAAGTCACACATACTTCCTCCTTACTATTCCCAAATCCACTACTCACAGTCCCTGCATTCCATATCCTACAAATGTACTATAATTACTCCAATCCATATTACTATCAACCGTCCGGTTCCTCATTACAAACTTTATACATACATACAGTGCAAAGCTATCCCCAAAGCAATGCAATAACATCACAATCCCGTAGGCACTCGGGTCATCTCGACACAGGACTCCTCTATGTCCTGTTGCCCTTGGAATAATACAACATGCTACCCTACCATCTACTCCGGTAACAGCTCCTACCATTTTCTCCACACTAAGGGAAATTCCTTCACTACTACTAATTAGGAGTCTTTCTAAAGCATCCAGCTCAAAGTTCCAATTAATATTCGTTACTTCTATCCTATGTGTGATTCTTGTGACCACTTAAGGGGAGCTTCAAGAATCGTTCGACCTTGATGTGATCAGCATCAGTGTTGAACTATCTTTCCACCCCAATTTGTGTTCGGTTTTCCCTCGATCTGATCAGGATCAAGTTCGACTTCCCACGTCAGTTTCAAACAACAAAGATAATTTAGTTGTTTTCATTTTTCTATCTTTTACTCTTCCTAGTCGTGATACGAATTTCATACATCTCCAAAGGATGGAATCAGTCATCAATCATCCTCACTACTACTTCCCAAATGCTTTACTCCGTGGTTAATACCTAAATGCTCCTTCCATCAATCTTCACTACTTTCATCCATCACTCTCCAATATTATAACTAGGGATTACCATACTTGTAAAAATTTTTTTTTGTTGTCCTCAATTTACTTCAAATAATTTACCTATGATTCCACTACTCAGAAACTTCATTCATCTACTACTCTCATTCATTTCGTACTACTTCTTCAAAGGCTACAATACTTGTGAAGTTCCGTCCACTACTCATCTTCTTTACCAATACTCTACACTGGTGTTACAAGATGGGTATATTCATCCTATGGTATTTGCATGTCTAATGCCTAGTTACCATAATTACAATATGAATGAATACTTATGTTTATTTAACATAGTATCAATCATAAATTTGATTATCATTGTGCTATGCACATTATGGTTTATGTGTTTTATTCACAAAATTTACATTAAGCGGTTTTCGCTCTACCCCCCTTAAAAGGGATTACGCCCACGTAATCTACCATATGTTATATTATTAAACATTGGTTTAATCAATGGGGCAATCTGAAGCGTTTAGCTTCACTACGGTATACTATACAGTATGCTCTGGTCAAGGTCTTAACCATGCCAATAGTTTAGTCTTTGCACCAAGAATTCCTATATGAGTTTATTTAACTCATAATTAATTGGTTCCAGCCTATTAGGCTTCAAGGTATTAATAGTCATCTACTATACTTACTAGGTATATTATCTCCTAGCTAGGGCCCACTAGCTTCTGCTGCACGACCCTGATAACTTGGGTTATTCACCCTTCTTGTTATCCTTAATGTGCTACATAACCTTTTATCCATCTATTATGGGAATAAGGTTTACTAAACAATTCGGTATTCTTTTACCGTGTTCGAACTCAATGTTTAAGGTTTTAACCAGCTCTCTGGTAATCTACTGCACATGCTATTCGTGCTTCCACGATTATTCATTAAGTTCCTCCAACTTATTGTCGGGCGAGGTTACGTCACTACTTAGTTGTAGTGCTTCCTCTGGTGTCAATAGTTTCTGAATCATACCAGTTCTTCTGGTTCAGTACAAGTGTTCTTTACTTGTATGACCTTGCATTGGTATGCGTCGGTCCTAGTGACTTTCTTAAGTCTCCTTTCATCCTTTTATTCCTCTGGAATTCACATCTTGTGATTGTTGGTATGCTTTACACTCTTTGTGCTTCTTGGCCCTAAGCCGCACGATCTGTTGCTAAGCTTGCTTAAATGGCTTATGCCACGTTTGTGGTGAAAAGAAAGATTCACTACGGTTTACATTCTCCATATCCCTAGCCATCCCATTAGATCATTAGCTGAACAGTGCAATACCAAAACACTCAGTCATACAGAGTGCAGAGGCGTAACGCTTGACAGTAAGTCACTTATGTGATAGGAAGAATATTTCTGCCTGTCTTCTCATACTATACTCCGTGTTGTTATCTGCTACTTCCTCATGGCGGTCGCTTGTTGCGCACCGCATTCTTATCATTATACAACATCGTTTTACTGTTTTCTGTTACTGTGATAGTTTCTCTTTACTCATTGCCATTGTCATTGGCACCATTCCCTTATGGTATGTATACCCTGGGGTTTCCAATGTTCGTGTGTATGACGGTTGTCGTAGCATACCACAATATTAATATCTTCCCAATGTGGGAGATGTTCTTCCATTTTAGGTTTCATGTTAGGTTAGCTACCTCACATTCCATCATCCTTTATGATACGGTTTACCAAGTATCTTGGTTGGCCAAGGGTGAGATAACTCATCAGGTCATAAGCTCTCTTGAGCGTTAGTCATTCATGGTGTTCAATGTGTGCACATTAATTGCTTTGATAATATTCTGTTCTCAGTGCTGAGCATTAGTTAGGCTCTGGCTGTGTAGTTTTGCTTGTATGTATATTACCAGGACATCCATGAAACTTCAAGGGTTTTCTGGTTCCGTTCTCCAATTGGTGGGTGTTCTAATTACTGACGAGTGAAGGTTCTTGTTGAGGGTTTGTCTCCACTCATAGGTCTAATGACAGGGTTGCTATGTTGGTGTTTACACAACGGTTCACCACATGCTTGAGTACATATGGAGTATGCTTACTCCTTTAAGTCATAATGGTTTGGAATCTATTTCCTTATTCCATCACCCTTGGCAATACTATTGCGTGGTTTATTATTATAGTGGGTGGAAGCCTTTTCTAAGGTTTCACATCATCACCGCATTGGTGGTCTTCGGTTAACGAGGGGTACCTCCCTTGGGTTCTCGTAGTGTCCAAGTGGGACTAGGCCAATGTTGGCATTATCATGATTCTTATGCCTCTGTGCTACCATGCTATAGAAGGCATGGCGGTAATTAAGAACTCCGTCAACTGCATACTAGGCTGATGCTCTAGTGACAGTGACATTGAGTTGGCCATTACTCCAAGCCACTCAGGATGTTGGGTCTGAATTTATGGTCCAGTTGTTGATTTCTTGTCGTATAAGGCGACCCTTTGCAAGTCTTGTTACCAATGGTGTGGGTTTTGCAACCGTTCGAGTTCATATAACGTATTTGGTTTATGGCTTTGAGCCGTATTGCTGCAAGCTGTGCCCCTTGCAAGCTGCTTATACATGTCTCCACTCCATGTATACCGTCATAGGTTGAGATATTATTGGCTCCATGGTAAGTCGTGACATCACGCTTCCGTTCATAGGAGACCCTTCAGGCAATCTAGTGTTGATAGGTGCCTCTCAGTATTTTAGGGCATTTCCTGTTAGGTGAAATCCCTTCGGTGTCCTAACCGAGTGTTTGTTTTAGCTCCGTGCTATATCATTACGCTTGTTCAACTGTTGTTACGCACCAGGACCCTTCAAGGATCGCTCCTGGGTGTTGGTAGCTGTGCCGTTACATCCGGCTAATGTTTATGATATGTTGTCCATTGTACCGTCTTGTGGTATTGTACTTGAGTCGTCCCTTTTGGGTTATGACGTCTCCCGTCCTTGGGTCGACTGTTTACGCTTGCTCCTAGTTCTTTGAGTCTAGGTTTTATATATCTCTCCGATGATGGATTATATTAGTGGTAATTTAGTGATCGCTCTTGGGAGTGTCCGTCCCGCTGAGCATGTGTGTTCACGTTAGGCAACTGCCTTATTGTGTTTAGGCTGGGTATACCTTCCAGCTTTCACGTATTCGTTTGGCGTCCTCGTGACATGTCCATGTCTATATTTACTAGTCTGTGCTTTTTGCACTTCCCAGTCTTCATTCCTTATCTTCAGATGGATTCTCTGAATTCCCTTCTTGCTTGATTCTCGAGGTGTCAGCTGTCCTGGGTTTGAATTACTGATGGTCCGTAGAACGGAGTCGACTACTTCCCGTGTGTCGTACACGTACATGTATACATACGTGGGGGTACCATGTTGATACGTTACCATACCGATATAGTCGGGCCCGCAAGCTCCTTCGGAGTGCGGTTGTGTCCCACATCCCGTAACGGGTACACTCGTAGGTTTCGTCACACGCACTAGGTGAAGTATTCTGTTGCCAATCCTCTGTATCATTCTATGATACTCACATAATCATGTTGGTTCGGTTTTAAAATCCAAGGTTTTTTTTTTAAAAAAAGAAGGTTGTGGTTTGAAAAGAAAATTTTGGTTTAAAACATGGTTCCGTGTTAAAGAAATCTCTCATGGAATAGCCATGTTTGAGGTCTTGACCAAGTCTAGCCTCTCGTTGACTGGTATGTTCTAAATTCAGGGTCGGGCCGTTAGGCCTTTCCAAGGTTCCATTCCTCAATTTCAAAGTTTGTGATCCCATAGTTGCTTCATTGTATTCACGGTACCTATCTATTTACCTGTGGGTGTGTAGAGTTTCCTTACGTATTTCTGTCCTTACTGCACTTGCGTGGCAAGTGCGTGGTACGGTGGTTTTGGGTAAACCGATATCGGTCCGGTATGGTTTTCACTGGTACTGATAGTCTCGTTGATCTCTTGATTTTATTGATGATTTACTTAGGTTAATTAGTTTGAGTAACTTCTCAGTAGGCTTGACATGGTTGTCAACTGAATCAGGGTACTTCTCCAATCCTTGGAGGTTCCCGTTCTATTTAGTTAGTGTCGTCCTTGTGGCTCGTTCCACACATTTGTGGGTGGTATGAGCCTTCCTTGTTAGGTACTACGCTTGTAGTCCTATTGGATTGGATCCCATGGTTTTCTTGTAGTTGTCTGAGCTATGTTGGCAGGGTATTGCAACCTTAATGGCGTCGTAGTTTTGGAGTTAAACGCTTTCCGACTATGTCCTTAGTCCGTAGTATACCGTGGTGGCATACTCAAGTGTTGCTATCCGGAGACTTGGTGGTCGGGTCCGTTGCTGCTCCCTTTCCATTCCGTTGGCACGGTGAGGTTCTTTCCTGCTGTTGGTTAACTAGCTAGGTTCGCGATGCTAGCATGTCGCCCCATGTTGTGTAAGTTGTAGCCTCCTTGTGGTTGGAGTGCTCATTCCACCGCTATTAGTGGGTGGGTATTGTTGTTCGACCGGGAATCCATTTCCGGATCTTCAGTTATTGGAATCTAATCTGTTGTGCGAGTTCCTCCTCATAGGATTATCTCACACGGCCAGATCGGGTTTTCCGGTTATGAGAGATCTTTCCTTCTCTCTGGCGTACTTCCCAAGTTATATAAAGGGTTTGTGGGAGGGCGGGTCTGGTATTGTAGGTATCCGGTACTCACCGGGAGTTCCTATCAAGCATCTCTAATGCTAACACTCAGCCCTAGCCACTAAGCTCTTAAATCCTAACTCGGTATTCCAGTCATCAGAGCGATACTTCGCTTCTGATACCACTTTTGTAACACCCCTACCATTAATACAATGCTTACCGTCCAATCCCTACATATCAGATACACGCAGCGGATATAGACTTACATACAATGGGTGATACAATGCCGTTAGTCACCCACGTGACTAACCAGGTTACTAATTCTACATACAGCATCGGTCTTGATGAACGGAACCCGAGTTACTACGCAACTAGAATACATACTCCATTCATCAATCAATTACAACATACTCCATTCAGTACTTACCCTCTTCAATCCATACAATACAATATACTAACCGAGTCTACTAGGATCCTTATACAATTATCATATCCCTTCCAAGTTCCATACATACACCCGAAGAGACTACTACTACCCATTCCTCACTACACACTTTCTAAATACAAGGGGGTGCTAGTTGATACACCTCTACATTGCTAACTACTTACTATCCAGTAGTCGACCGGTCCGTGCCTTGACCACATTCCGTTCGGGTACCTGCACACTAAAAAATGCCCCCGAATGGGGTCAGCTTTCGCCGAGCATGAAAACCCATACCCCGCGTACTAGTGTGGGTACGCCGACCACTTGGAATACATGTGGTTGATTTCATTCAAACATACATGCATACATGCTCTTATACACAATACAACAATACTACGCAAGGCATACATACATACACTACATTACATACAAGGAATACAATAAACCATCCAATACATACTTACCTTCTTCGAAATACATACTCATTACATACACAATATACAATTCTTGTTAGCTTCATTGTTCCACCCAGGTTAATCGGGTGGAGATTACTCTTTTACTCGTTACTTCATACACATACATACTCATACTCATACTTACTTACGGATCCATACTTACTTACTCTTACTCTTACTCATGTTAAGTCGTCGGGACCTCGGCCCGGGGACTACTCCGTCCCACCACCGGGATTTACTTGACTCACCAATCCGGGATGCTACCCATTTAAGGGATTTGGGCCGCGGACCAGTTAAGAGTCAGGAATTGCAGCCAACCTCTTGTGATCCGCATCCTCACGCGTGGCCGAAGCTATATCGGACTTGTACTCATTCCAATTTACTCACTTAAGTTAGGAGTTAGATAGTTTAGGAATTAGCACAAGTCAACATCCAAGCCACAATAATATAATACCCATATACACATACATACGATGTACAATACATTACATAAGTAATACGAGGTTCGAATACCATTCATCATCATTCATATATTTCATGAATTATACAAACTAGTGCTCAAGACATAAATATCAAGCACAACATAAGTCAAGCACAGGTAAGTGCAATATAGTCCGATTCATGCATTTATCTTATTTAGGTGATCAAATAAGCACACAAATCGGGGTAACCAGATTAGGATACAGGGCATGAAGAAATCATACCTTTCACCGTTGACTTTGGAACTCACCGACTCCCTTTGGTGTTCAAACTAGTCGAATCCTATGACATACATACAATTGGGTGGTTAATTATCCATAACTAACCTTACTTATTACTTCCCAAAGGTTTCCTAGTTCATACTTACTAACTCTTTGTTACTTAAATACATTTACTTAAGTTACTTACTTACGATTATTTTCTAAGTGTTTATAGCCTTAATGACCTTTAACATCATTAGTCATGTCTTAATTAACTTATAATATCATACCCATCCTCACACTACTTTAGTTTAGCTTTAAAATACATTCTGGAGGGTTTTTAGGGGTGTCCGGGTTAGTGTCCGGGTTTACAAACCCGGACCACCCCACTGGAACAACTTACGGGTATAAAATTGACATGGTCCGGGTTTACACTCTGGTTTCAAACCCGGACCAGTTGTTTGGAAAAAGCTACGGGTGAAATTTTTGCATCGTCCGGGTTTGTGTCCCACTTTGCAACCCGGACAAATTGTTTTAGAACTTACGGGTATGATTTTGGGGTGGTCCGGGTTAGCAGCTGGGTTGTAAACCCGGACCATCCCATTGAAAAACCTTCTGTCGTTTTTTTATGCTAGTCCGGGTTTGCATTCTGGTTTGCAACCCGGACTAGTTGCAGTATCTTGATTTCTGTAAGTTTTTGAGTTTGTTTAAATTCCAAACTTCTACCAATTTCTTCCCTAATATTTCTACATATAATCTAGCATGTTTTAACTTTGATTAAGCATTTTAAACTAGTCTAATCCTCCTCTATCCAAATCTGTTACAAAACACGCATCACTGTTAAATTCTCTCCTCTGTTACAGTTTTCTTCTCCCACAAATGCTACAGATTTTCCTTAAACCTTTACCATTCATACTCCCTCTACCAATACTTCTCCTAGCATTCTAAATCCATTACTTTGCCACTCTAGTTCTCCTCATTACTTAGACCCTCTTCAAATCCATTTTCAAGTACTAAACTACTCACTTAGACCTCCAAATACACCTAGTTATTACCTAGATAGTTTTCTTCTCTTACACAACTAAGTCCTCCTATTTCCATACAAATTTGGGCAGAGGTTCCCCTATATTTTAACATTGCCCACATACATTTTCAGCTCACACATTCATTCCAACTCCCAAATCAAGTCACACATCATCCTACACAATATACCACAATATTTTTCCTGCATATACACATACATTTCCCAATGTTTACCCAAGCTTTTAACATCTTTTAAAGCCTTCAAAACTGTTACATTATTCCTCATCATACTAAACCATACTTATTACTCCTTCCTATATACACCACCTGTTCAACATATACATCCATATACAAGCTTTCATACACAATTTCCAAAACACTAAACACTACTAAAAATTCCTGCACTCTACATTACCTCACCATCTAGTTGTAACAGTTTTTGTAACACCCCAACCACCACCGTACACTTAACATCAATCTGCAGCGGAAATCTCAACTCATCACATTACTTAATTCAATGGTGTTACACGCCGTTAACCACCCACGTTTTCGGGATCGACCGTATGACAGGTTCTCCGTACCCTAAAGGTATTTAATAACAGCCAGATCGGGTATTCCCGAGTATGAGAGTGGACTTCCATCTCTCTGGCGTTGTTTCCCAAGTTATATAACAGGGATTGTGGAGGGTGGGACGGATATAGTAGGTTTCCAGTATTCACTGGTAGTTCCTTACTAGCGTATCTCTCACGCTATCACTCAACCCTTAACCCAAAGTACTTAAATCCTAACTCGGTACTTCCTAAGCTCGGTAATTCAGTCATCAGAGCGATACTTCCGCTCTGATACCACTTTTTGTAACACCCCAACCACCACCGTACACTTAACATCAATCTGCAGCGGAAATCTCAACTCATCACATTACTTAATTCAATGGTGTTACACGCCGTTAACCACCCACGTGGCTAACAAGGCTAATACATATACATTTGTATCGGTCTGATGGACTAGATTCCCGAGCAACTACACAATACAATCCTCATTCCATTTTCAACATTTATATATACATACATTCCCACTGTACCGAGTATTTACAAACTAATGCCGATAACAATTTCGGTCTTACTACGCTTACAATGCTTACGCCATTTAAATGGCTACCCATGTATAAACATCTACCCCGTCCTACTCTCGAACGGCTTCCAGCTCCTTGTACCTGAAATAGAAAAGGAGAGAAAGGGTGGCCCCCAAGGGGCTCAGCACCTTTGCTGGTATGGTAATCCCGCAGCCCACATGCTACCGGGCCACGCACAACTAATTGTCGTCTTAGCATGCAGTTGATTATATTTAAATCATGCATACGAGCCATAAACATACAACACATAACATTTCGCCTCAATGGCTCAACCTATAACCAACACATCCACACTTAACCAACCATTCAATGATTCCTTAAACCCTGGAGTGGCTCTCCTCTAAAACGGAGCTACTTCCTTAACGAACGACATGTACCCATTAATCGGGTTATCCTTAAACGCCTCTTGTCACAAACTGGGATTCATTTCCATGATCCACACACTCCATATCCTACAACATATCTCATTCCTCACATAACAAAACATAACAAAACCTTTTTGTTTCGTCGTACACATGACAACATCAATCATTTTAAACACCTGACGTATACTTATCGTAGCATAGCAAGGGAATTTGCATAGCACAACACCAATACATAACACCGTAAATCGGTTCTCACAAGGAACCTTCCACCATAGTTAGTATACATAGTGAGCCTAGAGATTATTACCAATCCCATGTTAAGCTCGTTACCAACCTCGTTACCGTCCGGTTATATAGAACGGTTAACTTATACCCAAGGTGTGTCGGATATAGTAATCCCAAGCACACCGAAATAACATTCGTATGCCCCTGTGGCCCGACGTGAGTCAGTAACTAGCTTTGGATAAGCTAAGGGAAGGTAGAAACCAAATTGGAATACCACCTATACATACACCAAGAGAGCCGAACCGGATATGATATCGACTCCCGTCCATCACACGCGTGGCCGGAACAACCGGACTCCTCACCCCCCATTAGTACATATACACTTACAAATAAGTAGTTAGAGATCCATTATGGAGCCTACCACATCCACACACCATACGGTATCATAACCGAGTTAAGCACACAAGGGAGGTTCACACACTTGCATACAACAACAATATCCAACTAACTCACACATAGCCGTGGTTAGCACGTTCCCAAGGTTTGGGCCGTCAACTCCGTATACCGATCACTCATGTGTTCCTAGTTTTGGTTAGCTAAGGTTTAACACATACTTGAGGTTAAATGGTATCGGAGGCCAAATTCGCCACATAAATGAATTACTATAAACTCATTACATGTTTTAATCTTACAAGGTGGCAAACACTCAGAAAACATATTGGCATACAAGCCGGTGTAATCCGGTAGGACACAGGTTGCAAGAAAACCATACCTGTCACCGGAGTCCACTTTACCACGTCCACTTATGTTCCTCGAGCAATTCTCGAACAACTGATAACATTACATACACTTTTATTAACATCGGGGTTGCATGATTATTTAATGTCTAATGCTTATAATTTTTCCCCGTTAACTTAGTTACATAACTTCACTTTTTAACTTGTTTTACTTTCACATTTTATTACAACTTTTCACCCACTTAATTGTCATTAAAACTCACCTAAAATGTCCTTAACAACCTCATAACATCATTAACCATCAATCCCCATCATTACACATCATTTCCATACCTTAAACAATGTTTTTGGTCCATACACACCTTGTCCGAACTTGTGTCCGGACTTCCCAAGTTCGGACAAGCCGCGACCCAATACTGAAAACCATACACACGTCCGAACTTGTGTCCGGACTTCCCAAGTTCGGACACAGTTCGAGAGTAAATCCCAGATAGAAACAGTCACGTCCGAACTTGTGTCCGGACTTCCCAAGTTCGGACACAGTTCGAGAATGAGAAAATCCTTTACCCAACAGAGCCTGTCCGAACTTCCATGTCCGGACGGAAGTTCGGACACGGCAAAACATTCAATTTCCAAGTCTTTAAACACTTAACCAATTTCACCAAACTTCTCCTAAAGCCTCATAATGTTTCCTAACATCATTTGGCACATCAAACACACCTTTAGCCATGTGCTAAACTCTTTAAATCACTCACCAAAACCATCTTATCATTCACAAATTTCTTACAAAATTCCTAGCACTTGGGATGTTTTCTCCTTAAGATTTCTAAGTGGTAATTCACCAATAATGACCACTACACCAAGGTGTTTCCTCTACACCTTAACATCATCTCTCAACTTCTTTTCTTACTAACTAAATCTCCTTTTACAACTTCTTGAATTCTTTTCTCAAAACCTTACTTAAACATCACTCTCCTTATTCATCAACATTACCCAAACCTTAAACAAACTTCTCCAAGACTCAAATACATCCTAATAACACTCATTGGGTTTCTAGAACTTCCAAGACAATGCCTAAATCCTTATAGCACCTTAGAACACCTTAATGCACATTTTCTTCCTTAGTGAGACATTTACTCATTCCTACCAATTCCTAATTCACCCAAGTTCATTCAAGCACTTAAAACTCCTTATACATTTTACAAATTTTGCCATGGGTTCTCTTAGCACATCATCATTCCAAAACTCATAGTTTTCACCATTAAGCACTCAAGAACACCTAAAATCCATCAAGAACATTTTTACACAAACTTCACATATTAAGCACTACATCACAATATAGTGCATAACTTAAATTGCTTGGCACTTAGGCCCTTAAATAACATGGCTCTTAGGCCCTTAAATTGCATAAACCTTAAACACTGAATTTCCCATAAGTAATGCCTTTGACCTGCAAATACATACACCAATACATATGTTCTTTTACTAGTCTCCTTGAGAACACTTTACTAGGTCATTCACCATTTGCTCTTTAGGTAGTTTTAACAAGCATTATAAGCTTATTTCTCCTAAGGCATTAAACCACATTAAGATAGCATATTTACCTCTTTTCCTCCCAAATTTCTTTCTTGTTTCCTTACAAAACCGGTAAGGCATTTGGTTCCTTGCCAACTACTAAACATTATACAAACAACATAATGAGTATTCAAGCTTTAAGCTCCATCTCATTGTAAACCCTAGGTTTACATTATTTCAAAACATTAATGTAGTTGTTTTACCTTAATCTTTGAAGGGTGTTTGAATATCTATGAAGAGAGGACTCCACCTAGTCCTTGAAAGATTCAAATGGAGCTAGAACAAAGCAACACAAGGAGCTCCATCAATGAATATTTTCGGTCACACACAAAACATGGAGGAAACTTGATTTTTCTTTGAGATTCCTTACCTAGGAGCAAAGGAGAGTAATAATATGTGGAAAGACAAGCTCAAGCTCCATCAATGGTGGAACTCCATGGCACCGAAATGGTGATCTTCAAATTTTGAGAAGATAGAAATGAAGAGCTTGATGAGAGGAAGAGAATGGTGGTGTTTGTTTTTGATTTGGTTAAGTGAGCTAGGTTTTACATGTGGTCAAAGATGGACTTCCATGGTGGTATTGTGTATTACCGAGAGAGAACAGCAAGAAGGGAGAATGAAGAAGGGGAAACCGTGTGAATGAAGAAAGAAGAGAAGGAAATGAGAAGATGAGTTTGCTTTTGGAGATATTTATGTTATAAAGCAAAATAGTACTTTACTTTAAGCTTTACTTTACTTATTTGATTTCTTTTACAACTTGGTGACTCACTCCTTGAAAAACCGGCCCCCATACTTAGGGTATAATAGTCTTTGTTGACCAACTTAATTACTTATAACATTATATGTTACAAACTAGCTTATAAAAATCACTATTCACCAAAAACAAGGCACATAGAAGTGAAATTTTTGATTTCCCATTGATATAGCCACCCAAATGTGATACTATATAGTACACATGTTAATTAAAGAGTAATGATGGACATTTAGCCATTCAAAACTCATTTACAAGACAATTTTTCAAAAACGTGCTTTAAGACTCCTTAAAGCACATTTTGCGTTTTAACTTGTTTTCAAGCTTGGTTTTCTTTAGTAATTGATTTAATATGTTCCTTAACATATAAATAAGGCATAGGTATGACCATTAGGTCTTATACACATTTATCCCAAGCTTAGAGCACATTTTAGCCCATATTGACCTTAAGGTATTTATTTGTGTTTTGTTTGGTTTCATTGTCTACCAAAGTTTCCTAAGGACTTAATTAGCCTTATAAAGTCATAATTAAACATTATCAAGTCTTGGTAGGCTCTTTGGGTCCTAGCCAAGTTCACTCCAAGCTTAGAGCATGTTTTTGCTCAAACCGTGTCTT
Organism: Limonium bicolor; assembly: GCA_023374045.1. NCBI lineage: Eukaryota > Viridiplantae > Streptophyta > Magnoliopsida > Caryophyllales > Plumbaginaceae > Limonium > Limonium bicolor. The sequence goes on along the minus strand of CM041776.1, from coordinate 392,689,413 downwards.
AGTGTTTTATTGTGTTTTACCATGGTTTAAATGGTTCGATTATGTTTCTAAGGCACTTTTTAGCCTTTAAATACCATAGTTTAACATTTACACAACATACCAAGGTTTGGGGTATTTCAATCTACCCCCCTTAAAAGAACTTCGTCCTCGAAGTTCACATTTCCTCGCATCATTGGATTAGAATACGGGAATTACTATAGCCATAAAACTTCCATTACCAACCACCCTTTACATCCAACCTCGGACTTAATGGTCCGGGCAACATATCCACATTATACATAAAATATCATACTCACATGGTAACCTCGGACTTAATGGTCCGGGTACCTTCACCACACTTGCTAACATAATATCCCTCAGACTCTTAGGTCTGGGTGACATAACCACATTTGGACGTAGGTCTATGTAACACAACATTTAGACTCATAGGCCTTGATAGCATACACTTTAGGAGATCAAAGTCAAAATAACCTTTATCACACATACCAAACAACATGTCATAGCATGTATATCAAACAGAAATACCTTTTCCATCTCTCCATGGGCTCGATCCCATGTTGAGTACATATACACTGTGATCCCGCAGAACCCGGTCGCGATGGACACCTTCTGGTCCCCGTTCCTTTGGGAGATCAAAACATTCACTTAATTTTTAACATATGTACTTCTCATGTCACCGGTCCGAAGACAAAGGCTCATACGTCCTCAGCTCGTGAGCAAGTACTACAAAAATATTCTTTACTAGGTTAAGTATAAGAAGATCTTTTATTCAAAATATTAATCGATTGTTTGAAAACACCAATTGAAAATCCTTTTGAAACACCACACAACTCCAAGTCCAATTTATGCTCCTTGTATTTTTCTTAACATGGTTGTTTGTGACCACTTACAGGGAGCTTCAAGAGTCATCCAACCCTGATGTGATCAGCATCAGTGTTGAACTATCTTTCCACCCCAATTTGTGTTCGGCTTCCCTTGATCTCATGATAATCAAGTTTCACCTCCCACCTCATTTTCAACCAACAACTAATTCAAGCATGTACCATTTTCTATCTTTGAATCCTTCTAGTCATAATCATTACATCTCCAAGGGATAGAACTCCGTCTATCAATCATCACCCAAATCCAACTTAATTCAAGTTACCTAGGAAATTTAATTCTCACTAGGTTCTATGTCGGTCTCATAACCCTTCATAAATCACAACATTGTATATATATACATATATTTTTTTTTCAAAATACAATACATGGTTTACATTTATGCACCGTCGGGGTTTTAGTTCCCCGGGAGTTTCTTTACTCCCTTCCATTTGTACTCTCACACACCACTGTTAACAAGATAAACACACTTCCCATAATGGTATTCGCATCTTCTGTGCGCATTTACCACAATTTAACCACAAATAAATGCGTATGTTTATATAACACACGCGCCAACCATCCTAACAATTTATTTTTGTGCAATGCACAACATAGTTCACGTACACTTGTACGGTAAAACACACTAAGCGGCTTTACGCTCTACCCCCCTTAAGAGGGATTACGCCCACGTAATCAACCACTGAACATTGGCTTTAAAATGTTCTGCCGTCGTGAAGTATTTTAACTTCCACGCGGTCTGGTACACAATGCGTTTGGTTAGAGGATTTTAACCATATTGGCGGTTTAATCCCTAAACCAAGAATTCTTATTAGAGTTTATCTAACTCATAACCGGTTTCGGTCCTGGCCTGTGAGGCTTTTAGGCACTGATAACTAGCCATCCATTCATATTCACAATGTATATCGGTACCTGACGCATGGGCTCACTGGCCTTGTTGCGCAACCCTGATAATTATAGAGCTAGTTTGCCCCATTCGTTACTGTTACTATATTGTACATCTCCAATGTATTACCCTTATCTTGGGAAGAATGGTTTCTCAACCGACGCATGGTATCTTTTACCCTGAGCGAATTCGGTGAGTTTCACGATTTTCCATCCACTTCTCCAATAGCTTACTAATGTAATTCACAATGATTGACTTGCTTCTACCGACTTACTGTCGGTTGAGATTGAGCTACTACTTAGTGTGTAGTGCTCTCTCAGCTAATTACAACATTTGGGGTATATTCCATACCGATATTTGGCATTAGTGCCACTGTTATCACTTATTCTTAACCATACCTCCACCTTTGGTTTCGTACAAGTACTCTTCCATTCCTGCGGCCTTGCATTACCTATGCATCGGCCACTATAACATTATTCCTCCACAATTACCATGCTTCTGATTCCTAGCTATCCCACTTGATCATTACTGCGCAAGTGCAATACCAAAACACTCAGTCATACAGAGTGCAGAGGCGTAAACTCTTGACAGTAAATCTCTCATGCGATTGCGATAGGAATTTACACTGTGTTTTACCGAAATTCTTATCACATAATACTTGTCACCGGTTTACTGCTCGGTTCATTTGCTATCATTTACTGTTGTGCCTCCACTGGGTTTAACTTATAACTCTGCTCACTCCCCATTTTATCATCTAACAATACTCACACAACGGTCGATTATTGCGCACCGTATCCTTATTCATTATACAACATCAACTTATACTGCATCCGCTATCATATTAGCTTCCGCTATTACGCTGGGTTGTCTGGCCACTTATTTGGCTGATTTTTGAATATACTATTTTTTTGAGCCTTTATGTTTCTTGAGCGTTGTTCGCTACACATTTAGCTTCACACACCTATGGTGATTGCTAGCAGACTTATTACTCTTCCTGTGTACACAACTGGTACGAGCACTTCTTTTCGTATTATTTTATTCAAATCATCCTGGGGTAATAACAACGTGGTCCATCCTCCACATATTTCTTGAACTTGATTCACATAACTACCGCTCCTGCGGTCTCACCATATCGAGAGGTATCCCCACTCTTAATGCAGTGGTTCGTTCTCCGCTCTATTTCCTTGTACCACATAAACTTCTACAATCAATCGAATTTATATAACATATCTTGCTTATGGCTTATAAGCCTTATTTGCCTTGAGCTGGGCTCATTGTAGGCTGTCCACACACATGTACTTCTCTGTACAATATTACATGTTTAGAGGTTGTAGTGGGTTCCATGACAAGGTCGTTGCATTCCGTTTCCTTTCATGGGATGCCCCTTAGGTTTGTCAGTCCGTCCCCTGACAACTTATGTCTAAACTGGGTGTTAATTTCAACCCTTGTGTTTCTGTCATGTCATTTTGTGCAACAATTATTGATGCGAACACCCTTTAAGGATTGCTCCTGGGTGTTGCTACTGGTATATTCAGTTAGCCACGCCGTTTGCGTTCTTAACCGGTTATTATCTTCTTCTGTGAAGATCAACATTTCCTGATAGTGTATGTACTCATTCTGGGAGTTTCATCCCGTTCATTGTACATCAATATGTCCACATTAGGCATCTGCCTTGCCACGCATAAGCTGGGTCTCCGTTCCAGCTATCATGTTTTATCCCTCGGCTTATTAAGACATATGCGATGTCTTTACATAATATTCCGTGCTCTTCGTACTTCTTGACTCTATACATTTCCTTGAAATAAACTCACTAGTTCCTTTAGTCCTTTTTAACTTAACTGGGTTCCTTTACTTCAACCATTCATGGTAATCCTTAGCTCTTGTTTGATTTACACTGCTGACCGTAGAACGGAGTCGACTACTTCCCGTGTTCTGGACTCTACTCGTATACATATATGGGGTATCATACTGATACATTGCTACTTACCCAACTAACCTATAAGTAGGTCTGTCAGGCCCACATGCTCTTATCGGAGTGCGGTCGTCCCACAACACAGTTGGTACACTTGTAGTGTCCGTCACACGCCTAGGTGAAGTATTCTGTTGTCAACTCCCTTATATTGTCCCGTGACAATATTCATTCCTTGCTTCTCGAACTTAATCGAGGGAAAGTTTGTCCACTGTTGTATCTTTATCAACTGCCCTTGGTTTTACTGGTTTGGTGTAAAAGAAGGTTAGAAAGAAGTGTTGGTTTGAAAGAAAATCTGGTTTTGAAAAGAAAAAGGGTTTGAGTAAATCTGAGTTTGAAAGAAAATTTCCATGGTTTCACAACATCTTCTTACCTTAGCCAAGTCTAGCTTCTTGCTGACTGGTGTACTTCCAATTACAGAGGTTAGGCTAACAGGCCCTTCCACTGTTATGATGATCACAGTTAACTTTATGGTACTTCACCGAGTACTTTGTAGTGGTTATAAATTTTCCGAATAGCCCTGTTATAGCAGCACTTGCTATGGCAAGTGCGCCATGCTAACTGGCTATCGGTTCAACACATACCGGTTGTGGTATTGTTTTTATCCGCACTGTCATCAGTGGCCTTGTTGGCCCTCACTGATGTTACTGCCTTGATAAATACTCCTCTAGGTGACTTCTCACTGTTTCCACATGATAGTCATTAACTAGGGTGTTTCCCATTCTGGGAGGCCCCTTTTCTTAGTATTGTATTCTCTTTGTAGCCCGTTCCACGTATTTGGGCACTACGTTGTAGTTCCCTTGTCGGTTGATATACCGTTGGTGTATTATTTATCAACTGTGGTCCCGTAGACACTCGTCTCGGGTTTTATTAATCCATTTCTTGCCTGTTGCACGGTTGGTGCGTTGCAAGCTGGTTGTTCTCGACTGCTCAGCATGTCGACCCAGGTTGCCGGAAATTCTATTCTTCTGTACACTGATTCTTCGCTCTTCGCTACGAAATGCGGTTAACACTGTTTAGATGGGGACCGTCTCCGGGATTCCCAGTTTTCGGGATCTACCGTATGACAGGTTCTCCGTACCCTAAAGGTATTTAATAACAGCCAGATCGGGTATTCCCGAGTATGAGAGTGGACTTCCATCTCTCTGGCGTTGTTTCCCAAGTTATATAACAGGGATTGTGGAGGGTGGGACGGATATAGTAGGTTTCCAGTATTCACTGGTAGTTCCTTACTAGCGTATCTCTCACGCTATCACTCAACCCTTAACCCAAAGTACTTAAATCCTAACTCGGTACTTCCTAAGCTCGGTAATTCAGTCATCAGAGCGATACTTCCGCTCTGATACCACTTTTTGTAACACCCCAACCACCACCGTACACTTAACATCAATCTGCAGCGGAAATCTCAACTCATCACATTACTTAATTCAATGGTGTTACACGCCGTTAACCACCCACGTGGCTAACAAGGCTAATACATATACATTTGTATCGGTCTGATGGACTAGATTCCCGAGCAACTACACAATACAATCCTCATTCCATTTTCAACATTTATTATATACATACATTCCCACTGTACCGAGTATTTACAAACTAATGCCGATAACAATTTCGGTCTTACTACGCTTACAATGCTTACGCCATTTAAATGGCTACCCATGTATAAACATCTACCCCGTCCTACTCTCGAACGGCTTCCAGCTCCTTGTACCTGAAATAGAAAAGGAGAGAAAGGGTGGCCCCCAAGGGGCTCAGCACCTTTGCTGGTATGGTAATCCCGCAGCCCACATGCTACCGGGCCACGCACAACTAATTGTCGTCTTAGCATGCAGTTGATTATATTTAAATCATGCATACGAGCCATAAACATACAACACATAACATTTCGCCTCAATGGCTCAACCTATAACCAACACATCCACACTTAACCAACCATTCAATGATTCCTTAAACCCTGGAGTGGCTCTCCTCTAAAACGGAGCTACTTCCTTAACGAACGACATGTACCCATTAATCGGGTTATCCTTAAACGCCTCTTGTCACAAACTGGGATTCATTTCCATGATCCACACACTCCATATCCTACAACATATCTCATTCCTCACATAACAAAACATAACAAAACCTTTTTGTTTCGTCGTACACATGACAACATCACAATCATTTTAAACACCTGACGTATACTTATCGTAGCATAGCAAGGGAATTTGCATAGCACAACACCAATACATAACACCGTAAATCGGTTCTCACAAGGAACCTTCCACCATAGTTAGTATAAATAGTGAGCCTAGAGATTATTACCAATCCCATGTTAAGCTCGTTACCAACCTCGTTACCGTCCGGTTATATAGAACGGTTAACTTATACCCAAGGTGTGTCGGATATAGTAATCCCAAGCACACCGAAATAACATTCGTATGCCCCTGTGGCCCGACGTGAGTCAGTAACTAGCTTTGGATAAGCTAAGGGAAGGTAGAAACCAAATTGGAATACCACCTATACATACACCAAGAGAGCCGAACCGGATATGATATCGACTCCCGTCCATCACACGCGTGGCCGGAACAACCGGACTCCTCACCCCCCATTAGTACATATACACTTACAAATAAGTAGCTAGAGATCCATTATGGAGCCTACCACATCCACACACCATACGGTATCATAACCGAGTTAAGCACACAAGGGAGGTTCACACACTTGCATACAACAACAATATCCAACTAACTCACACATAGCCGTGGTTAGCACGTTCCCAAGGTTTGGGCCGTCAACTCCGTATACCGATCACTCATGTGTTCCTAGTTTGGTTAGCTAAGGTTTAAACATACTTGAGGTTAAATGGTATCGGAGGCCAAATTCGCCACATAAATGAATTACTATAAACTCATTACATGTTTTAATCTTACAAGGTGGCAAACACTCAAGAAACATATTGGCATACAAGCCGGTGTAATCCGGTAGGACACAGGTTGCAAGAAAACCATACCTGTCACCGGAGTCCACTTTACCACGTCCACTTATGTTCCTCGAGCAATTCTCGAACAACTGACAACATTACATATACTTTTAGGAAACTTCGGGGTAACATAAGGTTTAATGTCTAATGCTTATAATTTTTCCCCGTTAACTTAGTTACATAACTTCACTTTTTAACTTGTTTACTTTCATTTATTACAACTTTTCACCCACTTAATTGTCATTAAAACTCACCTAAAATGTCCTTAACAACCTCATAACATCATTAACCATCAATCCCCATCATTACACATCATTTCCATACCTTAAACAATGTTTTTGGTCCATACACCCTTGTCCGAACTTGTGTCCGGACTTCCCAAGTTCGGACACAAGCCGCGACCCAATACTGAAAACCATACACACGTCCGAACTTGTGTCCGGACTTCCCAAGTTCGGACACAGTTCGAGAGTAAATCCCAGATAGAAACAGTCACGTCCGAACTTGTGTCCGGACTTCCCAAGTTCGGACACAGTTCGAGAATGAGAAAATCCTTTACCCAACAGAGCCTGTCCGAACTTCCATGTCCGGACGGAAGTTCGGACACGGCAAAACATTCAATTTCCAAGTCTTTAAACACTTAACCAATTTCACCAAACTTCTCCTAAAGCCTCATAATGTTTCCTAACATCATTTGGCACATCAAACACACCTTTAGCCATGTGCTAAACTCTTTAAATCACTCACCAAAACCATCTTATCATTCACAAATTTCTTACAAAATTCCTAGCACTTGGGATGTTTTCTCCTTAAGATTTCTAAGTGGTAATTCACCAATAATGACCACTACACCAAGGTGTTTCCTCTACACCTTAACATCATCTCTCAACTTCTTTTCTTACTAACTAAATCTCCTTTTACAACTTCTTGAATTCTTTTCTCAAAACCTTACTTAAACATCACTCTCCTTATTCATCAACATTACCCAAACCTTAAACAAACTTCTCCAAGACTCAAATACATCCTAATAACACTCATTGGGTTTCTAGAACTTCCAAGACAATGCCTAAATCCTTATAGCACCTTAGAACACCTTAATGCACATTTTCTTCCTTAGTGAGACATTTACTCATTCCTACCAATTCCTAATTCACCCAAGTTCATTCAAGCACTTAAAACTCCTTATACATTTTACAAATTTTGCCATGGGTTCTCTTAGCACATCATCATTCCAAAACTCATAGTTTTCACCATTAAGCACTCAAGAACACCTAAAATCCATCAAGAACATTTTTACACACAAACTTCACATATTAAGCACTACATCACAATATAGTGCATAACTTAAATTGCTTGGCACTTAGGCCCTTAAATAACATGGCTCTTAGGCCCTTAAATTGCATAAACCTTAAACACTGAATTTCCCACATAAGTAATGCCTTTGACCTGCAAATACATACACCAATACATATGTTCTTTTACTAGTCTCCTTGAGAACACTTTACTAGGTCATTCACCATTTGCTCTTTAGGTAGTTTTAACAAGCATTATAAGCTTATTTCTCCTAAGGCATTAAACCACATTAAGATAGCATATTTACCTCTTTTCCTCCCAAATTTCTTTCTTGTTTCCTTACAAAACCGGTAAGGCATTTGGTTCCTTGCCAACTACTAAACATTATACAAACAACATAATGAGTATTCAAGCTTTAAGCTCCATCTCATTGGGTTTACATTATTTCAAAACATTAATGTAGTTGTTTTACCTTAATCTTTGAAGGGTGTTTGAATATCTATGAAGAGAGGACTCCACCTAGTCCTTGAAAGATTCAAATGGAGCTAGAACAAAGCAACACAAGGAGCTCCATCAATGAATATTTTCGGTCACACACAAAACATGGAGGAAACTTGATTTTTCTTTGAGATTCCTTACCTAGGAGCAAAAGAGAGTAATAATATGTGGAAAGACAAGCTCAAGCTCCATCAATGGTGGAACTCCATGGCACCGAAATGGTGATCTTCAAATTTTGAGAAGATAGAAATGAAGAGCTTGATGAGAGGAAGAGAATGGTGGTGTTTGTTTTTGATTTGGTTAAGTGAGCTAGGTTTTACATGTGGTCAAAGATGAACTTCCATGGTGGTATTGTGTATTACCGAGAGAGAACAGCAAGAAGGGAGAATGAAGAAGGGGAAACCGTGTGAATGAAGAAAGAAGGAAGGAAATGAGAAGATGAGTTTGCTTTTGGAGATATTTATGTTATAAAGCAAAATAGTACTTTACTTTAAGCTTTACTTTACTTATTTGATTTCTTTTACAACTTGGTGACTCACTCCTTGAAAAACCGGCCCCCATATACTTAGGAGGGTATAATAGTCTTTGTTGACCAACTTAATTACTTATAACATTATATGTTACAAACTAGCTTATAAAAATCACTATTCACCAAAAACAAGGCACATAGAAGTGAAATTTTTGATTTCCCATTGATATAGCCACCCAAATGTGATACTATATAGTACACATGTTAATTAAAGAGTAATGATGGACATTTAGCCATTCAAAACTCATTTACAAGACAATTTTTCATAAACGTGCTTTAAGACTCCTTAAAGCACAATTTGCGTTTTAACTTGTTTTCAAGCTTGGTTTTCTTTAGTAATTGATTTAATATGTTCCTTAACATATAAATAAGGCATAGGTATGACCATTAGGTCTTATACACATTTATCCCAAGCTTAGAGCACATTTTAGCCCATATTGACCTTAAGGTATTTATTTGTGTTTTGTTTGGTTTCATTGTCTACCAAAGTTTCCTAAGGACTTAATTAGCCTTATAAAGTCATAATTAAACATTATCAAGTCTTGGTAGGCTCTTTGGGTCCTAGCCAAGTTCACTCCAAGCTTAGAGCATGTTTTGCTCAAACCGTGTCTTAGTGTTTTATTGTGTTTTACCATGGTTTAAATGGTTCGATTATGTTTCTAAGGCACTTTTTAGCCTTTAAATACCATAGTTTAACATTTACACAACATACCAAGGTTTGGGGTATTTCATATGCTTATGTATGTTGTATGTTAACTGAATGCCATGTTATCATGACAATTAGTTAAGTGTATCCCGGTAGCCGACGGGCTGCACGTCAATCATACCAGCCAAAGGTTGCTGAGCCCCTTTGGGGCACCATATTTCATTTTACAGGATGACGATCGAAGAAGCGGAGTGGCTTTAGTTCCTTAGTGGTGAGTACTTTTGTTGTTTTGGATATTGGACCCGGGATGCGCCTGTGCTCCTGTGGTGTATATTTTGGTGGCATCAAAACTAGTTTGATGGTCTGTATATGTATTTACACTCGGTATAGTTAGTTTTTGAATTATATGGATGTAGTAGCTAATGCTCTGGAGTCTGTGTCTATCAAACCGATACAATTGTGCGTATTCAGCCTTGTTAGCCACGTGGGTGGCTAACGACATGTAACACCGACCTGTTTTGTTTAATGTTAAATTATGGATTTCCGCTGCAATTACCGTTTATTGTTAAGTTTTAAGTTGGGGTGTTACAGTAGCAATCACTGTATGCCCAAATTAAGGGCAATGATACATTTCCCCCCAAAACGGGCTGAACATAAACACAATATTATACGATAAAAGAAAGGCAGAACTAGTATACTAGCGGATGCCCTAAGCTTTAAAGCAAGCGTAACAATAACCAAAAACCGTTGAATCGATCAAAATGTGGTGCACACGGAAGCGACCACTATAAATAGCCATTAGTAATAAATACATTAGCAAAATCGAGACTAGTGAAACTCGCATAAAAACTCAATATCAAGGATCAAAACTGAGGGTAGACTATATTATAGTCTAGACCATTAGAGGAGACAATCCAAAATAAATACGGCGTTCAGCGCTATACACACACAGAAACACACAAATATAAAATCACATTCCGGGTGGAACAACATGAAAAATAGAAAGGATATAAAACATACCAGGGGGCAAATGCCTTAACTGCCAAGAAACATACCTATATGGGATGCTAAAAGAAGCGGGACACAAATATGAGAACAACAAATCGATTCCCCTAGCAAAAAGCAGGGTGAACCATAAAACATTGTTGTTAGGCCAACATATACAGGAAATACAATATACACCAACAAGAAGTACCTAAAAAATACGACAACTAACGTATTACTCCGGAACAAAACAGCCTGGAGTCACGGGATGACAACAATTATTTCCGTAGCACATAGGCTAGTACATCTCAATACTATAGAGACAGGTGCAAGAGCACTAAGTACTAACAATAACCAATGTCATATTGCACCTCGAGCTGAAAACCAGTGAGTGAAGACAATAACACTTGAAAATATATTACGCGCATGTACGCGAGGAAATCCAAAACGTCGGATATACGACTTAGATCTAATCGTGCAAACGTACAATTAAAGGTACCACGCCGATTGAGATACCTATGTTTCTAAAAGTATGAAAGACCGTGTATAGCACCAGCACATTGGAATGAGGTCAGCAATAACTTGTTGCTAGTAAACAATCTATAATACATCGATAGGAACAAAAAGGTCAAATTGAGCCCTATGTTCGTGGGTTTGCACCTCATTACGGAGCGAGTGGGCCCATTAGAATGTATTTGGGGAGAGCGCACAAAGTACTCCACGCTTTTTAGCCGAAGAAGTACGTGCCTCACCCTTCACATACTTTAGAGCCCAAAAGACTAGAGTTTGACCCGTCTCTCAGATATGAAGATACTCCACTCCAAAGTTTTGATACGAAATGAGGGAGACCACAACCAAGACCATCAAGGAAGTCAAAGTCCTTTGGTCGATCCATGAGGCGGAAGAGGCCACATGGGAGTTGGAGGACTTTATACAAGCCAAGTATACAATGCTCTTCCCATAGCGGTTGTTAGATACTCTGGGGGTCACGGGGTGTAACCCCTTTTAAGGGGGGTAGAGCCTCTTGGCGTACATTAGTGTACACTAGGATTTGGTGATGTTTGTGCTATCTTATTGTAATGTATGCGGGACATACTTAGCTGTGTTTATTTGAATGTGCGCTTATGCACTTGTATGTATGTTAAGTATCCTATAAGATACTTGGATGGTACCTTGATATGTATACTCATATAAATATATGTATACATTAATAGTTCACAGTAGTGATAGCAAATAGGAAATGGAGAACATAAAAGATGTCCTCACCCTAGTTCTGAGTGTTTACGCACAAATATCACGAATACTAGACACATAAATACCTATCTTGTTAGCTCTGATGTGAGAATTCAAGTAGAAGGAATAGAAACTCCGTGATGTGTGAATTGTGACTCGGTATGAAACCGGGTGTGGTAGAAGTTGATAAGTGACTTGGTATAAAACCGATGAGTAACCTAGTGGAAGTAAATCCTCTAGGAAGTGGATGATTGAAAAGTATGGGGACTTAGTTCCATGGATGTGTTGTATACGACCTTTATGCCTAGGACTGGATTAATCATACTACTTGACTTGTGTATCTATTGAAAACAATGTGGAAAATATCATGAGGAAATAAGATTAGATATGGGTAAATAAATTGATTGGTTGAAATTGACGTGGGAAGTCAAACTTGATCCTGGTCTCAAGGAAGACCGGACACAAATTGGGGTGAAAGATAATTCAACACTGACGCTGACCACGTCGGGGTTGGATGACTCTCGAGCTCTCTACTAGTGGACACATATATGAATAGATAATGAGGTGTGAGTATCCCCTGAGATACTAGTTATATATATAGGTGATACCTTGTGTCACTGCTGGAAAAAAAAGAATAAACAACGCCCCTTTAACAACGGTTATATTGTAAATCGTTTTTTTATCATAGACCGGACATCTTAAACAATGCTTTGTTTACAAAGCGTTGTTTTTGTTATCAAGCCCAAAGTCAAAAACAACGCTTTGCTAGAAAGCGTTCTTTAAAGAGACATGTATAAAAAACGCTTCAGAAATGAAGCGTTTTTTATGTGTTTAGGCGCGATAACATAAAAAACGCTTCACTTAAGAAGCGTTCTTTATGCTAGCATAAAAAACGCTTCTTAAGTGAAGCGTTTTTTATGTTACCTAAATTATAATACACTGATCCGATCTTTTCGCCCTCCCGCCCAGTTTCTCATCAATCAAATCGCGACTGTTCCCCTACCACAAACGCTCTCTGTAAACACGCTAAGCTAGATCTCAATCCAAACCATCCCAAATTAAATTTCATTTCGATTCCGCCGCGGCACGCCTCTTCTCTTCCCCTTTCTTCTATATGCGCTCGCCATCTTCACTAGCTTCTAACATTTCTCTGCAACCCGGCGGCCAAACTGTTGATGCATGCATGCGTCGATATCAATCGTCGGCGCCTCGAGCTCTCTCGCTATCGGTAATATTATTGAGCTGCGAACACATATATGCCTATCGATCCTTTAGTTTCATATATATACTCTTCAGTAATTAATTTTGATTTTGCAAATCGCACGAACAGGGAACAGACCCCTGTCGCACGCACGGCGGCGTCTGGATTACAACTGGCCCCAAGTAGCGAAAGGAACAACATACATGCGCCCTAGATCTGTCGGCTCTATTCTTGTGCTGATGAGGTAATTTTGCAAACCGAACTTCTTAATCAGGAAAAATATACATGCTTTGTTTGTTTGGGATTAAGGATTAAGGCGTCTGTTTGTTTATGATTAAGGCGTGAAATATATTGTGTGTGTATTGTTTGGGAATAATTTTGCATGCAAACAAATTGTGGCGCGCATTTGTTGTTAACCTATGTGTGCTTGCAAACCAAACTTGTTAATCGGGATCATATATACTCTGTTTATCTGTTTGTTTGGGCTCGATTAACGGCGTGAATAAAGTGTGTATGTGTGTTTGGGAATAACTTTGCATGTAGATCAACGGACTTGCGCTCTGGTTTTTACTATATATGTGCTGATTGTTGTTAATCAGGCGCGTTTTTGTAGTATATATGTGCTGATTTTTACTTGCTGGTACAATTAATGGACTTGGGAATTAATGTGTAATATAATGCGTTTCGGCATGCATACAAATATATATATATGGCGAAATTAATTTGGTTAGATGATTATAGGGTGTATTAATTAATGCTATATATATTATAGTATAACCTAGGGTGCAAATATTAGATGACTATAGGATGTATTAATTAGTTACAAAGACATAGCATTACGGTAGCTTGCCTGACGTATTCCCCTTCCCCATATTGCTTTTACCTTAACATCCACCCAGAAGTTTATCTACGTTTCTACCAATACCAACATCAAAAACTTTTAAGTTCCTTCACATTCTTCTCAGATTTGTTATCCGGTCAAGCTAGGCATTCCAATTAACCCTCTAATGTTTTGGAAATCTATATGACCACCATTGGCCATATTAGAGACCTCTAGCGCTACTTACAGCTTCTTAATTCCTTGTAGTTATTATTTTAGTATCCCTTTACATTTTTTGGCTAGCGCCTATGACCTTCGATCGTCATCAACCTATAATAAAAAAATTGAACTCGGACGGGCCCACCAACTTTATTTTCCTTCACGACCTTTCTTCTCTCCTTTTCGATTCCTTTAGTCACCTCTGACTAGTATGTATGATGTAGAAGCTTCAGTAGACCGAGCAATCAGAACTGGACAGCACTGAAACATCACAGAGAAAATCGGATAAAAAGTGAGACGAATTTGGCCGATGTAGATGGTTGCTGCCTCTGTTGAAGATGAAAGTACCGACGATCATGATGATTCTTCTACTGATACAAAAGAGACAGAAGAAGAAAAACATGTTACAAAAGAGACATAGGCAGATACAGATGAAAGGATGAATGAGAACTCAGAAACGGAGAGGTTGAAGAAATTGACTAAATAGTTAAGTGAGGCTGCCACGAAGTAGAGTCCGGTGGCGATTAACGAATTACCGGCATACTTCATAACCTTGAATGAAGAAAACGGTTTTCTAGAATAGTGGTATCAGGAGGATAAGAGGAAACTTAGTCAATTATATGGTGGCATGGGGGACTATATGAAGATAAAGTGGTACCACATCTCCCGGTTGATGAGTTTCATGACTTATGGATGGAAACGGAGGTGGAGAAGGTACACACTTCTCCATCTTCAGTTTAGATTGGATTCGCATCTTCTTTCAGTTTTGAACATCGATAGGTCGGAGAATCTTCAAACACTTGGACATGAATGTCTGTAGATTGCATGCAGTCAATTGGAATACTAGCCACACATTGTTGATGTGGGGTGCATCATACCTTTTAAAAAAACTAGATGAAAAACTCTTGGCAATTAAAAAGATTGAGAGATTCCCCCTAAGTATGATTCCCCCTGAGTTTGCATGTTAAGCGACTTTAACAAATGATAGCAATAAGTGATAGTTTTTATGCACAATAAGTGACAACTTTTATGTTATACTGTAACCTTAGTAGATAACTTTCTACTATGGTTATAGTATAACATAAAAGCTGTCATTTATTGTGCATAGAAGCTGTCACTTATTGCTATCATTTGTTTCTTGATAGCAATAAGTGACTGCTTTTATGCACAATAAGTGACAGCTTTTATGTTAACTATAACCATAGTAGAAAGTTATCTACTAAGGTTACATTATAACATAAAAGCTGCCACTTATTGTGCATAAAAACTATCATTTATTGCTATCATTTGTTAAAGTCGCTTAACATGCAAACTCAGGGGGAATTATACTTAGGGGGAATCTCTCAATCTTTTTAATTGCCAAGAGTTTTTCATCTAGTTTCTTTTAAAAGGTATGATGCACCCCACATCAACAATGTGTGGCTAGTATTCCAATTGACTGCATGCAATCTACAGACATTCATGTCCAAGTGTTTGAAGATTCTCCGACCTATCAATGTTCAAAACTGAAAGAAGATGCGAATCCAATCCAAACTGAAGATGGAGAAGTGTCTACCTTCTCCACCTCCGTTTCCATCCATAAGTCATGAAACTCATCAACCGGGCGATCTGGTACCACTTTATCTTCATATAGTCCCCCATGCCACCATATAATCGACTAAGGTTCCTCTTATCCTTCTGATACAACTACTCTAGAAAACTGTTTTCTTCATTCAAGGTCATGAAGTATGCCGGTAATTCGTTAATCGCCACCGCACTCTACTTCGTGGAAGCCTCACTTAACTATTTAGCCAATTTCTTCAACCTCTCTGTTTCTGAGTTCTCATTCATCCTTTCATCTGTATCTGCCTCTGTCTCTTTTGTACCATATTTTTCTTCTTCTGTCTCTTTTGTATCAGCAGAAGAATCATCATGATCGTCGGTACTTTCATCTTCAACAGAGATAACAACTGTCTTAGCGAATTGGAAATTTCTTCTCAGGTACGTATTATAAGTACTATTGTGTTTGAATTGGTGATTTTAATTATTTACGCATGTTTGGATAAGTTTACATGGTGTACTTAATCGCTTTTATAATTCTGTTGTGTAGCTTGTTGATTTCTTCTCAATACTTATTCACAAGCCGATCGATCTGAAGTTTGTCAATAAGGAGAGGGCGCACACATGTGTTTGAATTAGGGGTGGCAATTCGGGTTAATGGGTCGGGTTGAAGCTCACCCATACCCGACCCGATTAAAATTGTATTGACCCATACCCGACCCAATAATAATCAGGTTACAAATTATCAACCCATACCCGACCCATATAAAACGATTAAACCCATACCCAACCCGTTTAACCCAACATAATTAGGCTATGCAAAATTTAAAAGACCTGGAATTAAATTTTTTATATGATTGCTCAAACGGAGTTACAAATGAATGAAATCATACATTCAATATGGTAGATATTCCAGAGTTTTCATTATCCTCCGTCATTTTTCTTTTTCCACATACATGTCGTGCTCAGTAGCACTTAACAGAAGAAGGTGATGTGTACGCGCCTGGGCCAAATATAATTGTATTTTCTCCTTCAGAATATAGAATCAAAACATAGACAAAAATCTTCAGAGTACAGAAGAGATAGGACCACAGTGGGAGCTGTGGAGGAGAGAGTAGCACACTGTCTTTTGACAATCCACATAACGAATACTCTCGTTTTTGCTTTATAAAGAAATACAACAAAGTAGTATTCTCAAATACACAACCTTTCATAAAAAAGATACTACATAATCTGTATTATACTAATTAAATGGTAGGTTAGCACTTACTTGGTAATATATTTATATTTTTATCTAATTATTTATTTATTATTTTTAATAAAATAAACTAAACGGGTCGGGTTGACTACGGGTTAGGACTTTGAACCCATACCCAACCCAAAAATTTAATTGGTAACCCATACCCGACCCAATAATTAAATGGGTCAATAATCGTTACCCAAACCCGCTATTTTCGGGTTGGGTATGGGTCGGGTTATTGGGTTGGGTAAAAATTGCCACCCCCAGTTTGAATACACTAAATTGATCAGAAGAAGTCATGAGTCATGATCTATATATCTTTTCTTTTTTCAAATGGTTGTATTGTACATGTTATGATCGAAGTACTTGAACCATTTTTAGTATTTTGGTTAACTAGCTAGTTACAAATGTTGTAGTTGATCGATACTATATACACTTAAGCGTATGTGCGCTATATTGCAAACAAATTACTAATGTTGTTGATCTATTAATTAAAATTCTCCAGTTTGGTTAATATGCTATATTCAATACAAACAGGTTTTGAATGATTTTGTGATTTTAATTTTGTGTTATGCGTAGGGTAATAAATTGTATAAAAAATAAAAATATAAAAAAAGGACCATATAAGAAACGCTTATATGTATAAGCATTTCTTATACTCTCGCGCCAAATGACATAAAGAACGCTTATAATGAACAAGCGTTTTTATAGTCGGACATAAAGAACGCTTCAAGGTGAAAGCGTTCTTTATGCCTCGTAGATTCCCGCCACCTTACCCACTTAAAAAAACGCTTTAGGGATAAGCGTTTTTTTAAATTAATGTATAAATAACGCTTACAATGCGTTCTTTAAGAGGCTCGACCATTTACGTTGCCGGCATAAAAAACGGTTATAAAACGTTCCAAAAGACAAATAAAAACGTTGTTTATTCCTTTTTTTCCAGCAGTG
The DNA here is from genome assembly GCA_023374045.1 of Limonium bicolor. Taxonomy (NCBI): domain Eukaryota; kingdom Viridiplantae; phylum Streptophyta; class Magnoliopsida; order Caryophyllales; family Plumbaginaceae; genus Limonium; species Limonium bicolor. The sequence goes on along the minus strand of CM041776.1, from coordinate 392,671,564 downwards.
TGTATCCTTTTGTGAGTACCATGTCAAGTGCTATGTTGCGGACTCAAAAAGTCTTTTGTTATGGTGTTTACCATTGAGTCTTAGAGGCTGCATACAATAGAACGGATTGACCTCTATTATTATATGTCATACAAATAGTATGAGAGGTATAGGACAAAAACTACAATACCCCTAAAGTATCTTACATACCAGGAATTTGAAATTAATATTCATAGTGTGGATGAATCACTTATATTGTGATTGTACGTGTATTTGTATTGCACTGATTAGTTTTGGTGCGCTATTGTTACACTTTGTTGGGATTTTATGAGGTATCTTGTATAGTATTGGTTGATGTGCACTCTTGTTGCACTTTGATTGTTTATATGGGTACTTTGTTACACTTTGAGTGTAGTACATGTGCACTAGTTGCGACTGTAGTTATTATTGTGGATGTTATCGAGATTATATGTGCTGGACATGTACAGTGAGATTAAGTTGTTAAGATACGGGACTTGATCCCAAGAGTGGAGATTAGTGTGGAACTAGATCTTCTAGTACTATTGGAATTGAGGAATATGACTTCGGGATGAAGTCTCTTTAAGGAGAGTAGATTGAAATACCACTAAGTTTTATATAATTTAATCAGGGTAATCATTTAAGGTTAATGAGCCCTAAAACGATTAAGGAATTATACAACCTCCAATATGTTTATATAAATAAATATATATAGTCTAAAAAGGTTACTAAACCCTACATAAAATATTGGGCTAAAGTGGAAGTGGTTATTAAAATAAATCAATAGAAATATCTCAAACATTAATTAATCAAATTAATAACGAATTAAGTAAATGAAGGCGCTTAACGAAAGGTTAATACCCTTAAATAAATAAAAAGGAACAATAGAATGTAAATGATCATAGGGAGGTTAAAAAGAGTTTATTTAACCATAATTGTACATTTTATATAAATATGTATAAGTTAAAGGGGAGAGATCGTTCCAAATCACATTCGGTGATAACATCAATGAAGGTCTAAAAAGGTTTATTAGACTTTAGACACAAAGAAACATTATGGAGGAAAAGAAAGGAATTAAATAGCAAACATGATATGATATGATATACATAATGTGTAATATACGAGGAGGTATATGAAATAATAACACAAATTATGATATGGGAATGTGGAAATTCAATTGACAAGTTAATGGAAATTGTGAACGTTAAAATGACTCAAGAAAGCGGAAGGAAAACGATTGGGCCTTGTTAATTGATTAAAATAAGCTAACAACTAATAAGTCCAAACTAGCAAATTGGGGAGCCTAGAAAATAGGGCCCAACCTGGCCCATGGGTTGAGAAAGCCTTGCCGGTGAACAGAACTACATGCCCAACACCTCTGGTTCATTCCAAAATTTTGCAAAACTAATGGAGGAACGCTTCTGCCGCCTCCCTCCACTTTTCATTTTCTTCTCGTTCTTTGTCGATGGACATACATGGCCTACATCGTCCTTCATTCCCCGCTCCCTTAATGCTGGAAACGCTGACCAACAAGAAATATACACTCTGTGCTCTCTTGACCTCTTTTTTTTTCTTCTTTTCGTTACCCTTCCAGTGATAAAATCAGTGAAAACGATGCCACTTGAACACACACAGCCCACACTATCTTCATCCTCTTCTTTTGATTAACTGGCAACCAAGGAGCGTACGCGCTCACTCCTGTCATTCTTTGCTCGAATGCACTTCAAAAGGGATTTATCACTGAAACTACTACATCTTGCACACTTGCGTGCCCTGCAGCTGTTTCCATTTCCTCCCTGTATTTGCACCTCTGAAGAATAAATATCTGAACATTTGCGCACAGATCCAACAAGGGTGTTCAAAACCGTTTCTGCTGAAACCGGTAATATGCTCTAGCTATCTTTTCTCTCCACTGATTTCCTTAATTATTTTACAACCCAAATAGTACACCAGAACATACAGCTCTGCTCCTCTTCATTTATCTTCACTCTCTATAGTGTTGCAACCCAAACTAGCCAGCAAATGATAGACAACCTTGCACCTTTATTCATTATCTTGACTCTCAGTAATTTACAACCTTAACTGTCGAACAAGAAAAACATACATGCATGCTCTACACTCTTTTCAGCCCACTTCTTGAGTTGCCCTCTGGTATGATAAAGTTCTGGAACCGCAAGCTACTGCTCCTCACATGCCAAATTGAAGCCGTGGATGAAACAATCATTCTGGAACCAAAACATGTAGACTGCATCTCGTACACCAGGATGGAAGGGCTTAAAACAATTAATTTCAGAACGGTAAATATACTTGCACTGATGTTTTCTATTTGGCGATTATTCTATCACACCTTGTGAACAAACAGGAAGAATATAAGCAGTAGCGTATCCCATATTGTTCAGAATCCAAACAAATTGTTATTCCTTCTGTTACATTTGGTGAAGCAAATGATATCCAGCAGTAAAGTAGTCCCTGGTGTGATGTATTCGGGCAGATTTTGGTTTAGTTGAACAGCTTCTTGGTTGACAATAAGTAAGAGAATCACCATTCTGTTGATGTTTGGTACATTTGAAGCAAGTGCTAACAAGTGTTCACTTTGTGATCTAAAGAATGAAATTTTAGTAATGCATTTCGTTTACATATATATACGATATTGTGAACCGGAAGTGAAGGCTATTTTGTTTACATATAACTACGCTTAAGATGGGTGAGTATTGTGTCGTAGTTCATTTGAAATAGAGTGGGTGTGTACTGTTATAGGAGTAAAGATTCTATATGTGAGTCTACATGGATAGCTATTATGATGTGGTTACCATGGAATAATAGTATTAATTAACGACTAAAGGAGTTAGTGGACTAAACTTCCGGATGGCTAAATTCAAATTAAGTGATAGACAAAGAATAAGTGATTAATTAAATAAGTTAGAATTCAGGATAAAGAGTTATATAATGAGATATTATGGTTGGGTATAACAACTAAGACAAAATCTTACCTACAGCCAAATGTATGTAGGATAGCTACATATCCAAACAAAAAAAGAGAAGGATGGAGGGGAGTCGACGCGCTCAGCGCATGTTTTTTTCTTTTTTTTTTTTTTTTTTTTTGCTTTTTATTATTTTTCTTACTTTATCATAAAATCTAAAAATTATTGTAATTTTTAATATATAGGTCCAAAATGAAAAAAAGTTATATCAGTGTTCATATAAATTCAAACTCTTCAAAACAAGACCAGTCATAGATATGTTTTGATAACTTAAAAAAAAATATTTTTATATGTATAGTGCACAAAATGTAAAAAAAACTTGTACAGATGGTCATACAAACCTGTACAAATGTTCATTAAAACATGTACATCCACACGTAAAAACTTGTACATCATCGCAATAACTCGACAGGTTTTTAGAGTTTGTGGTAGCGGGTTTAAGGTCGTTAGAGCCTAAACCCGCCACTGCAAATACTCTAAAAATGACTTCGACGTTCTTTAGCTATCCTAGGGTGGGTTTTGGGGTGTTTTGGGGGTAGGGTAATCTATTTGGAATTTGTTTCGTACTTTACATTGTAGCAACTAACTCGATAGGTTTTTAGGGTTTGTAGTAGCGAGTTTAGGGTCATTAGACCCTAAACCCGTAACTGCAAACCCTAAAAATGCCTTCGACGTTTTTAACTATCCTAGGGCGGTTTTGGGGTGTTTTGGGGGGTAGGGTAATCTATTTGGAAACCGTTCTATACTTTACATTGTAGCAACTAACTCGACAGGTTTTTGACCCTAAACCCGCTACCACAAACCCTAAAAATGTCTTCGACGTTTTTAGCTATCCTAGGGTGGTTTTGGGGTGTTTTGGGGGGGTAGGGTAATCTATTTGGAAACCGTTCTATACTTTACATTGTAGCAACTAACTCGACAGGTTTTTAGGGTTTGTGGTCGCGGTTTTAGGGTCGTTAGACCCTAAACCCGCCACTACATACCCTAAAAATGCCTTCGACATTTTTTTGCTTTCCTAGGGTGTGTTTTAGGGTGTGTGGGGTTAGGCCCGTTAGGGTAATCTATTTGAAAGCCGTTATATACTTTAATGTGAGAATGTACATATTTTAATGTGAGAATGTACATGTTTTAATGTGATGATGTACATGTTCAAATGTGAGAATGTACATGTTCAATTATGAGAATGTATATGTTTTAATGTACATGTTTGTATGACCGTCTGTACAAGTGTTCTTCCTTATATGTACAAGTTTTAATTTAAGGATGTACATATTTAATTATTCGTACAGGTTTATATGACTATCTATATGTTTTTAATGCGAGGATGTACATGTCTTTACGTGAGGATGTACATGTTTTAGTGAACATTTGTACAGGTTTGTATGACAATCTGTACAAGTTATCTTTTACGTTCTGTGCTCTATACATATAAAAATAATTTTCTTTTAAAATTATCAAAATATATTCATGACTGGTCTTGTTATGAAGAACTTGAATTTAGATGAACAGTGATATAATTTTTTTCATTTTGGACTTATATATTAAAAGTTACAACCATTTAAAATTTTTATGATTAAAAGAAAAAAAAATTATAAAAAAACAAAACAAAACCAAAGATAATGACGCCGGAGGCGCTGAAAAAAGAAAAAAAATGAGTCGCGAGCGCTCCGCATGAAAGGATGTAGCCATCTGGCTACATTTACTTGTAGGCAAGACAGCCTGAACAACTAAATAGTTGTTTGATACTATGGATCGGGGATTTATGAGGATTTTGATATAATGAAGAGTAATGAAATATGATGGCATAAATAATAAAATAGTAATATGAGAGTAAAGTATTAAGTGGCTAAGTAGATGATGATGGGTTAAGATGATTAAGAAATTGTTCTATAAATTGTATTAATTATTAAATGTTAAGGTTGATATTAATTGTATGAGAACTTAGATGTATACATAACGGGTTAACATCGGAATTGGCGAGACTATATAAATAAATATATATATATATATATAGCTCGAAGAGTAGAACGAAAGGAATTTTAAAATTCATACGAAACTTAGAAAAATATGAGGATATGAATGTATGTGTCAGTGTAACATTAAAATTGATGGAAACATACTTGTAAGGTATATATATATAATTGAGATTAAATTATAAGTTAGTAAATATTGCAGGAACGATATAACATTAAATAAAATCGAAGGAGATAGGATTATAAGTGAAAATCATAATTACTAACAGTGAAGGTTGGCGTAAGTACGGGGAATACTGGGAGCAATAATGTAATATTGGTATTACATTAGGATTGTTAAGAACATACTTGTAGACTTATAAATACAAGTATACATGGTTAAAATGTTAAACTAGAGGAAGTATACAAGGAGAAACATGTTATATGTAGTAAGAAGTTAACTCATAAGGATTAATACGAGACTCATTAAGTATGGGATTATATAGTATAACGCTAAGAGATATAATTTCATTATACTACCTTAAATATGAAGGACCTTAATGCTTATGCCTAAAGTGGTAGAAAATTTTATACATTAAAATGTTGGAATTGAAAATGTGAGGATATCTACGTTATGGCATTGGAATCAAATTTCAAATCACATATTAAGGTTGGGATTTAAAGTATGGGATAAAAATGATTAGAGGAGAAAACCTAAGTCATTAGTATGTTATTTAAAGTTATGTAAATCATTAAATTAAGTGGTTAAGGATTTGATTAAGTAAGGAGATTAATCAACATGGAAAAATCACTAAGGTCAGTAGAAACACATTGACCGAGTCAATATATTGACCTTGACTGTGTTAACCAAATTAGTAGGTTGACCACATTGACCAAACTCAACTAAGTTGACCAAAAAGGGGCAAGTCTAACTTATACCCCTCATGAGAGTTTAAAGTTTGAATACACTATAAGGTCGATTATAACGTATAGTAACAAACTATATTGTGATATATAGGTATGTATGTACATGTATATACAAGAGTAATAGTCTACGATTATTTGGGATATCATATGGATTAAAATATTGAGTAGTAACTAGTACTATATATAATTTGTAACATAAATAAAGTATGATTTAACTAATCTCGAACACATTCAAAAACCGAGTAACAACGACAAACCAATTAAGGGGTTAATTACCGGGGGGTTAGCACTGTTTGGAACACTGGATCAGTTGGATTATAGTAAATTAATACTTAGAGGTATGTTCCAGAGGTACGAGCTAGGATACGAGCTACAAGAGGGTATAGTGGGCGAGCGTGATACTTCACACTAGCATTGTTCATCGGTATAAGGTACGTTCTATATGGCCCGAGTGTTCCTGAGGGCTTCCTTGGGTTCTGGTATGTGTGAATGCATGACAAGAGTGACATATTTGCTATGTGTTGTGGTTGTGGATTTAAATGTTTATTGCTTCGCGATCTTTATTGTGCACGACGGTTACAGTTTGAAAATAATATATGAAAACTCGGATCAAATTGTGGTTGACAATATGGAAATGGTAACAAGAAAATGACTGTGAAATTATTATACATACCTGAGGATGGACGTAGCCTAGGCGACGTCTAGGTGAAAGTTAACAACCTTTAAGGTCCTTACATGGAGAATATAGTCCACATTACCTAAGCATAGATCTTAGGTGAAGGTCACAGACCGAATTATATGGTGGAATTAAATAATTAATTAAGATGAGAAAAATCCAGGGTAGTCATGGACTACATGGTTGCACATGGGTGATCACTGAAGAGAGGGAACGACCGGATAGGGTTCTCTGATGTGGAAATTCCAACGAGCCGGATACTATCGTTGGTAGAAGGCACTGCTGTTGGTGCAATGGCTCCGACCATCAGGCCTCTGCGGACTCCTGACAAACCGCACTATTATAGTGCACCAGAGCGACTGCTCCAGAAGAGGAAGCTTATACGGGTTGTCCTAACATGGCGTCCACCTTATTGAACAAATTAAGTAAAAGTTAAGGAATGACTCAAGGAAATCTTCTTAGCCCTGAACAGCGAAAAGAAGGCCTCTTGGCCGCATAACATGATCATTCAAGAGAGCATAACTCTCGCACTGTTAATTGACGTTGTTTATATACTTGCATATTGCTTGTTGTGGAATGGTCTGGTGATTGTATGAATTTATATGTGTGATGATTATTGTGATACTTTTATTGTAAATGAAAATGGTACAACATGAAATTGGAACAGTATGTTAACAATTGGGCTAAATAACTTGAGTAGTCTTAGGGTTCATGAAGATTATATAGTTTCATGCTCGGCGGTTGTGCTGAGCCTTTATGGCCACCAAATTACAGGTATTGATCGAGGACGTGTCGTAGCACGGGACTATTGGGGATAGATAGATGGCTCACTATTCTTTCTGGATTTCTTCGGTTTGCAAACTTTGGTTATATTAAATCTTGTCATCACTGCGGTAGGTTAGATTGGATATTAGGTAAACGCTACATTACTCGCATGGGCGAGTAATGGCAGGTAACACCCGGCTTATTTTGTATACGACTATCAATTACCGCTACGAATCGACTGATTATTATGTTAGGCGCGTTAGTCTAACCGGATTTTAGAGTAGGGGTGTTACAGTACAACATTCAAGTCTTTATATTATAAAGACTATGATGACAAGGTAAACCCCCTAAAATATTTATATGTGGGTGGCAAAGAAGGAATAGTACCCCATGAGTCACCAAACTTGACTTTATTGAATGAAATATCTTAAGTGACAAGTCTCACTTGTTACCACTATTATTAACTCACTTATGTAAAAAGAAAACACACTTTCCCTCCTCTCTCATGCTTGGCCGAGATCTCCCCCTCCCTTGGTCATCTTCTTCCTTTTGAAACCTTCAAGAACACATTCATGGCAACAATGGTGACTTGAGCACCTTACACCCTTCCTCTCAAATCTTCCACTTTTCTTCATCTACAAGACAAGGAGAGTAAGGATCCACCATTCCTTTGAGCAAAACAAAATTCAACAACATTTTAAAAGGCAAAGAAATTCAGCATTGGGCAAAGAATGGAGCTTAGCCAGATCTAAGCATGCCTAAGGTAAAAATATGCTTTAAGCTCTAAGCCTCACTTTTAAGTGAGGTGCAAGTTATATAATCTCTATTCTTTTATGATATTAATGAGAAACCTAAGTAGTGACGTGATGATACGCATTACAACCATTCCCAAGTTTAGGCGTCTACACATTAATCTTGGTTAGTGTATGCCTCAATTGAAAAGGTATGGTTCTATAGTTGAAACTTCATTAACATTCAAACCATTCCACGTTCTAAACATAAAGAAACCTAAGCATGTCAAAATATAGAGTAAAATAAAATAGTATTGATATACACATTACTTTGTGTTACAAAACATTTTAAAGCAAAACATCTATACAGAATCCCACGCACTTAGGTTAAACCGACATTATAATAAGTTGTAAGTAACATAAGTGGAGGAAAAATAACTTAGAAGGGTAGTAAAAGTAGTTTGAACCTAGATAAGTTGTATGCAAAGCCCCCAAATCTAATCTCTACCTTTCCTAATTTACTGTAGGTTAAATTAGGTGGTGCCTCATAATAGATTCTAGTGAGCTAGCTTAGATTTTTAATAATTGTGTCATAACATAGTTACTAAACTTAGGTTATAAGTGGACCTATAACCTGATCAGACCCAAATCAACCTAATCAACATAGGATAAAGTTTGATAACTGAGACTCACACTACTTACGAAAATTAGGATTGGTTTGAATGAAGTTGGAGACAAATTAGGGTTTGTGTAATTAGGAGTTTTAAAGAGGTATTGGTAATTACAAGACTAAAAGGTTAAGTTGGAGATTGCTAAAAGATAAGGGTCAGAGTGGAAATATAATTAGGGCCAAAAGTTTAAGTTTATGTGGGTTAAATGTGAAAGATATAAGTTTAGTAAGGTTTAGATGTAAAATGTAAACTTTAGAAAAGTTGTGGGTCAAAACGTAATATTCGAAAAGTTATGTGGGGACATGAGGAATAAGGTCAAACCTAAGTGGACTAGGAGTTTTCACCAAAAGAAAGAAATAAATGTTGGAATTTGAATTTGGGAAGAGTTAGTTGTATATTTGAAATTTTAGGAAAATTTGAGGGGGAATCCAAAAATTTGAGAAAGATTAGAGTCGAAATCTAAAATGTTAGATTGGGGTCTATTTAGAATTTTGGAGAATTGAATTTAAAACCTTGAGATGATTAGTGAAAAGTTGAAATTAGAAGATAGTTGGAATTGGTGGAAAATTGAAAGTTAGAAAAATAATTGGTGGTATATTTTTATATTTGATGAAATTTGTGGTAATGGAATTATAAGTGTGAATTATGAAAGGTAAGAGTAAAGGTTAGGATAAGTTTACTGATAAGATTGTGTAGACACCAAAAATTCTCACCCCAAAAAGCAAAATTCAGACATATAAATAAAATAAGAGGGTTGTCGCCTTCCTTTTCAAAACTTATTCATGTGCATACCAAAATAAAACTGTCATTTTATGACATTTTTTAAATCAATTTTCAAAGCATCCGCTTCCAAACCCGTCCCTCCTCATTATTTACTTGGTTTACCATTGTATTTTTGATTTATTTCATGTTAGTCGGTTCTATTTTATTCGCTTATTTGTTTACCTATTCGTTTTTATTTTGGGTTCATGTTATCTTGTTACTTGTTTATTTTATCTCACTTACCACTACTCGTACATATCTAATGCAATTTTCATTTTTTACTTGTATTTTATTACCATTATTAGTACTATTTCACCATTTTCTGTATGTATTATTATTTTTACTTTATGATTATTGTTATTAAGTATTCTTATGATTTTGATTATTCTACCTCATTTGCTACTATTTGCATGTATCTAATTCAGTTTCCATTTTTGTTGCACTTTTTTATATTTCCACCATACTAGTATTATTTCACTATTTCATGTACTTATTATTCTTTATTTCACTTATTTCATACTTTATAATATTTCATTTTTTTCATAATTGCATGATCCTTATAAAATAAAGAAAACAATTCATTAGATAAAACTGTTTCGTTTTACGGTATAGTTTCATTTACAACTTTAGCATTTTAAAAAAAAGAGATCATCTAGTCTAAATTAGAACTTTAGTATTATTTCTTGTGTTCATACATTGAATTATGTCGTTGGTGTAGTTGGTTAGTATGTGTATTTGGGAACCAGACGATCTTGTGTTTAAACCCTAATAGAAACATTGAAGTTGTTTTTTTTTTATTTTTTTTAGCTTGTGTCAAAGCTTGATTATTATTGTTCGCATTTATTAGTTGAATTTTGTTATAGGGTAATTGGTTAATATGAGTGTCAACAAGCCCAGTGGTCTGGAGTTCAAACTGTTTTTTAAGTAGGTGTGATTCTTGGTTTTCTTTTTCCTCATTTTGAAGCTAAACAGCTCACTTCATGGCTCATCTACAACCGTTGATCTACTCAATTGAAACGTTAAACCCTAATCTCCTCCATCGCAGATTCGACGCCACGGCCGTCCCGCATCATATTTGGTGTGGTCCATCCATTTGGCAGTCCAGCCAACTGTTGACTGGATTGTTTTGCTGACTGGGCTGCCTTTTTTCTATATTAATTTTAATTGGTTATAACTTTGAAATATAAGTCCAAATGAAAAAAAATTATATCATTGTTCATCTAAATTCAAGCTCTTCAAAATAAAACCACTCATGGATATTTTTTGACAACTTTTAAAAAAAATTATTTTACATGTATATGATGATACACTAAAATTATAATATGATTCATTAGTTTTGATATTATTATTCATTAAAATTTGATATTATGATTCATTAATTAATAAGTGGTGAATTAGATATCAAACTTTGGAACTGATAAAAATCATTATTATTTTATAGTGCATTATTTTTGTTTTATAGTGTATATTATTGTTATATGGTGTATTTTAACCTTATATGATGAATCGTGTATATTTTATACATACCAAATATTTTGTGTTTTATTATTGTGTAAAAATTAATTTTTTATTGTTTACGATGATACACTAAAATGGAGATATGATTCATTAATATTGATATTATGATTCATTAAAATTGATATTATGATTCATTAACTAATAAGTGGTGAATTAAATGACAAACTCTAGAACTGATAAAAAATCATTATTGTTTTTAGTGTATTATTATTGTATTGTAATGTACTTTAACCTTATATGGTGAATCATGTATTTTTCTTACGTACCAAATATATTTTGTGTTGTATTATTGTTTACAATTTTTATTTTTATATGTTACTGATGATACACTAAAATTATGTTATGATTCATTAAATTTGATATTATGATTCATTAAAATTGGTATCATGATTCATTAACTAATAAGTGGTGAATTAGATAATAAAATTTCGAAACAAATACTGAATCATTATTGTTTGGTGGTGAATATTATGTTATTTGGTGTATTTTAAACTGTATGTGGTGAATCATAAATGTCATTGATGAATGTTGATATGTACATGTAACTAACATAAATTTTTAAACTTGTCAAAATATATCTATGATTGGTCTTGTTTTAAAGAGCTTGAATTTAGATAAACAATGATGTAATTTTTTTTTAATTTGAACTTATATTTAAAAAGTTACAAACATTTAATGACAATAAAATGTTATTAGATTTGTTCTCATTCCTCAACTTTGATATACAATGCTGACATGTATTTGTATTTGCCACTGTGACATGTGGGTGCATCAAATACGGAATGTCCGTCCCGTACAATCTCCAGGCTGCTCATCCATATATAAGAAACACTACAGTGGCGCGGTAGCTATTCTCTTTTTCACGCTAAGGCTCTGCTCTTCCATCCCCATTTACGTCGGTAATCAAGCAGAAAAATACAAACTGTGCCCCATTCCATTCTCTTTAATCATGCCGGTCTTACATCGAAACTGTCGAACAGGACACATATTGCTCTGAACTTCTTTTCATTCTCATCTTCACGGTAATTTGCAATCAAAACTGGTGAACCCAGAACACATGCTCTGCACCTTCATTATTCTCTTCGATCACTCATGGCGTCTGTGCAACCCATTGGTGGAACGAGGAAACACGTGCTCTGCGCCTTCATCCTCCTTCCTTCTTCACGGCGATTTGCAAGCACTGGCGAAGGAGCATGCATACTCTCTTCTTAATCCTCACACATTTTTCTGCAACAAACTAGAGAGCAAGGAAGCTCCTGTTCTGCACCTGCTACATTCTCTTCTTCACGGTTTTTCAACCCAGGCTGGCGAACGAAGAATATACATGCCCAGCTACTGGCGAACAAAGGAATATGCGTCTCTGCTGTCTCCTTTCTCTTTGTAAGGCTTGCGAACAAGGAACATACAAGCTCACCTCTCTGCACCAGCGTACAAGGAACTAACCAGCTCTGGCTCCTCTCTATTCTCTTCATGCTACTGCTTCGTACAAGCAACTAGCGAACGAGGAACTAACCAGCTCGCATCTTCTCCATTCTCTTCACCTGAAGAACAAGGCACATACGGGCCTGTGCCTTCTTTTTCTTCCTCACATCGGCGAACAAGAAACCAAGCCAACAAAGAGATTTCACACCGAAACGTGCTTGGAACGATGTTGCTGGAGTCTTGTGGTAGAGCTGACCTCCATTTGACAGATTGTTTTCTCGACCGTAATATATTCCACTGTTCGAAGAGATCAGGGGCGGACCTAGAGTTTTAATCCTATGGGGTCCATTATTTACAGTATATACATATATATATAAATATTTATATATTGATTTTCATACTAATATTTAAAATATTTTTCAATTGACCTCTACGATTCTTCATTGCTGTTTTTCAAAATAAAAGCTACTTCTACTTGTAAGTTTTTTTAGATAATGTTATCTGCTCACATAACTAGTCTATCCACAAATCTTAAACCAACCTACAAAACATACTGCATGAGAAACCAGAATGCTCAAACAAACAAAAAAAAAGAAAAAAAAAGCTAAGTTTGAGGTGTAGTGAAGTCTCTCAACTGTTGTTAATTCAAAAAAGAAAAAAAACGCACAGCACCAAAAGAAAGCGCCCATTTTAAGCTATTATTTGGACCGGGTTGCTTCAAAGGGCTGAAATATTTTTTGAAAAAACAGAACAAAGTGACAACTAAGAGGAGTTGAACCCTGGACCATCAATACTACTAGTTTTTAACCACTAAGCCACATTCACTACTTGTTAAGTATGTCATTTTATTATACTCATACTAGCTTCTATTTTTTTTATTTTTTATTTTATAGAGAGCTATGGGGTCCGGGCCCCCATAGGACCCCATGTGGGTCCGCCCCTGGAAGAGATCACCTCCTAGCGCAACGGAGAAAACTCCGGTTGTCATCTCTTGCGGTATTTATCCATAATCTGAATTGTTCTTAATCATGTCTACTTAACAGCATGTTTCAGTATTGGGGAATACATGGACTGGTATGGCAGTCCACGTGAGAATCTCAACCGAATTGCAGCACGAGGATATTTCAGTTTGTTAATATTGATATCTAGTTTGTTAATATTCTTTACCAAGCTTTGTACTCAACAGAATCTGTTTTTCCTCTTTATTAGCGTTTAGATAAAGGGTTAGGTATAGTAATATATGTATATAAGTACATTAGAGGTTGTAAAGTATTGATATACTAATGAATGAAAGCGTTACATTTTCCATTGCGTTCCACACACAAACTCAGACAAACCTATTTCTAATATGGTATCAGTAGCAAGGTTACGATTCTAAATTTCTTTGGCACCCGCAAGCATGACGAATGTGGTGGTAGAAGACCCAAGCAAAGGAAAGAATCCAGAGTCTGATTCTTCCTCCAGCAGCAGCGCCATTGATGTCAATGACCCGATTTATGTCCACGCAGCGGAGAACCCTGGATTAAGTCTCGTGCCTAATTCAATGGGACGGGCTTCTTGGGGTGGAAGTGCGACATGATTACTGCTTTGAAGGTTAAAAATAAGTTCGGCTTCGTAACAGGTAAGGTTGCTAAACCTGATGAAACAATATCATTCGTTGTAGTGCCTGGGAGAGGTCGAATTCTCTGGTTTTGTCTTGGCTAAAGACGGCGCTGGACCCGAGTATTGCCCAAAGTGTCCGCTTTATTCAAGATCCAAAGGAATTGTGGGACTCTCTGTGTCGCAGGTTTGGGAAAAGCAATCTGGCTGTTACCCATAACCTGAAACGTGAATTAATAGATGTTAATCAGGGAGAAGACAGTGTGAGTGATTATTTTACGAAACTGAAAAGGCTTTGGGGAGAGTTAGAGTCAGCTCGACCATTAGCTATGTGCAGTTGCGGAGGATGTACCTGCGACGCCAAGGAATCCACCAAAAAGCAAGCAGAAGAGGATAAACTTCTCCAGTTTTTGATGGGATTAAATCGGAAATATGTTTCAATCAGGGGCCAAATTTTGGCTATGCAAACCACACCCAGTTTAGAGGAAGCTTACTCTCTGGTTGTTCAGGAAGAGGAGCAGCGGGGGGGTGAGCAAGTCAGAGACGACTCGATGTCGTTTTCCAGTCAGGCACAAATCGCAACAGGCGAATCTTTAAAAAACCCCAACCGGAAAATTGAAAGAAAGAAGGTTACCTGTTCGTATTGCAGGAAACCCGGCCACAGCTTCGACGAATGCTACCAGCGCCAAACCTGTACACATTGCAAACGTTCAGGTCACATATCGGCAGAGTGCTTTCAGTTGCATGGTAAAGACAAGGTGCTGGCACGAAAGAAGAAGAGTTTCGCAAACTCGGCTAGGGTTTCAGAACAGGTTGAAGGCGATGATGTTGAGCAAGGGGATGGATTGACCCCTAGACAGTTGCAGCAGATCACTCAATTGATTCGAAACGCCAATACAGAATTGAAGACAGAGGAGGTGATTATTGCAATTTCTCAGGTAATCACCTACTCTGTGTCAATAACAAGTTTTGTTTCTTGAGTAATCACGCAGATAAACGATTTAAGGGAAAATGGATCGTAGACTCTGGTGCGACCGATCATATGTCGGGAGCTGGGGAATTGTTCGAAAGATGGAGAAAACTTGACAGAGAAAGGGTGGTTGTTTTGCCAGATGGGAGTCCGCAGAGCGTCACCTTGATCGGAGATGTTAGGGTTGGGAACGGGTTGCTGTTGGAAGATGTGTTGTTCATTCCCAATTTTTTGTTTAATCTGATTTCTGTGAAGAAGATGGTGACACAGTTGAATTGTGCTCTGGTCTTTGACAAACATGGGTGTTTCTTACAGGGCCTTTCTACAAGACCAGTTGAGCGGCGCTTTGGACTGGGCCAGGACAACCTGTATGTGCTGGACAATTCAGCAGCGGGCTTGACCGACGCGAGTTTGGGCTTGAGCGGTGTTGATCCAACACGTGGTGCAGGCTTTTGTCAGTCTCCAGGCGTTCCAAGCGTAGTAGGAATAAGTCCAAAGGCTAAGGATATACACATTAGACTTGGACACGTACCGTTTCGTAAACTTGTAACGCTTGGTTTAATAAAAGAAGCAGATTTTTCTTCTGAATATGCTTGTGATGTTTGTTACAAATCTAGAGCACAACGCCTCCCATTCCCGCATTCGGTTAGTACTACTAAGAAAGCTTTTGAGTTGATTCACATAGATGTATGGGGGCCGTTTCATACCGACACTTATAATGGCTATAGATATTTTGTTTGCTTTGTCGATGATTTTACACGTACGACATGGGTTGTACTTATTAAGCAAAAGGGACATGCTTGGGAAACAGTTGTGAAGTTCATTCGAATGGTGGAACGACAGTTTGAGGCGAGAATTAAGGTAGTCAGAACGGATAATGCCAAGGAGCTTGGTAGTTCTAACGAAGGAAAGAAGTTCTTTGCGCAAGAGGGTATTATTCATCAAACCTCTTGTGCGTATACACCCCAGCAAAACGCGGTCGTTGAACGAAAACACAAGTATCTTTTAGAGACGGCGAGGGCGTTATATTTTCAGTCACATGTTCCTTTGGCTTACTGGGGAGAATGTATATTGCATGCTACATTCTTGCTAAACCGACTTCCTACAAAGGCTTTACGTGGCCAGACTCCATTTGAAGGTTTGTACAATGAAAAGCCTATGTGATGACTTAAAACCTTTTGGATGCCTGTGTTACAAAACAGTTGTTGGTCCTAAAGGAGGAAAGTTTGAGCCCCGGGGAGAAGCTTGTGTCTACCTTGGGGAAGATCCTCGGAAGAAGGGACACAAAATTTTGAGTTTGGTTACACAGGTTGTTGAAGTTTGCCGCGATGTCAAGTTTCATGTTCAGTGTTTCCCTTTTGCTGAGCAACAACATGGTAACGTTCCTGTCCCGTCGCTTCATCACGTGGACAGTAATATTGTTTCACCGGCACTTTTAGATGAAGGGGATGTCATGCCTAGCAGTCATGCTCCTAGTACCGAGATTGTTGTGCAGCGTCCACCGTCCGAGGCCATGCTCGATCAGGATATTTCGCATGCTGAGTTACGTAGATCCACTAGAGTGCGTCAGCGACCAGGGTACCTGACAGATTATGTTTGCAACTCATCATTTCAAGATATTCTCGATGAGAGAGTTTATAATATTACTCAGTCCGATAATCTTCTACCAGGATATGCTAGTTTGACAGAAACCACTCCTACCCATACTATAGCACTTTTCTCCACCGAGTCTCTTGTTGACGGTGCTCTTGTGGAGCCTCGTGATTACAATGCCGCTGTGAGAGATGAAAACTGGCGCATAGCCATGCAAAAGGAGTTGCGGGCTTTGGAAGACAATGACACATGGGATATTGTCACGTTACCACGAGGAAAGAAAGTTGTGGGTTGCAAGTGGGTTTATAAAATTAAACTTAAGTCTGATGGCACGTTAGAGCGATACAAAGCACGGTTAGTAGCTAAAGGGTTTACGCAGCGACACGGTTTGGATTATCATGAGACCTTTTCGCCCGTGGTTAAGTTGACTACTATTCGTTCTCTCATTGTTGTTGCTCTTCACAACGGGTGGATAATCAATCAGTTAGACGTTAACAATGCCTTTTTGCATGGTGATCTTGATGAGGAAGTTTACATGAGGCTACCACCGGGATTAGAGGTAGCAGGGACCAACAAAGCGTGTCGTTTGAAGAAATCACTGTACGGCTTGAAACAAGCTTCCCGTCAGTGGTTTTCTAAGTTGGGGAGTTTTCTTAAAACTCTCAACTTCGTTCAATCCAAGAATGATTATTCCCTTTTCCATAAAGACGGTCCCGCAGGCAAGATGTTTGTAGCAGTTTATGTTGATGACATGCTCATTGTGGGTCCACACCAGGATGAAATCAATGCTATCAAACAGGCTCTTGATGACAACTTCAAGATCAAAGACTTGGGCACCCTGCATTACTTCTTAGGGATAGAATTTATTCGTACCACGCGAGGATATGTTCTTTCCCAAAGGAAGTTTTGCAACGAACTTCTCCAAGACTTCGATTGTAGTGATCGCCGGAATACCAAAGGACCAATGGTAGTAGGGAAGCCGTTACTAGCCACAGATGGTGATCCACTTCGTGATCCTACTCCTTACAGAAGGTTGGTGGGCAAGCTTAATTATCTCACCAACACCAGGCCTGATATCAGCTTTACTGTTCAGGTTCTTAGCCAGTTCATGCAACATCCAAGTGATGTTCATATGGAGGCAGCAATGCACGCATTGTGTTATATCAAGGGAACTGTTAACTATGGGATTGTTCTTGCTTGCTTCCAGTTCCAAACTTGACCTTGTGGCCTATTGTGATTCAGACTGGGCAGCCTGTCCCAACACGCGGAAGTCCGTTCGGGCTATTATATTTTCCTTGGCGATAGTCCTATTTCTTGGAAGACCAAGAAGCAAGGATCTGTTTCTCTTTCCAGTGCTGAGGCGGAGTACCGCTCCCTGCGACGTGTTACTTCAGAATTGACTTGGCTTACTCGTTTGTTACATGAGCTTGGTGTGCGTGATGTCGTTCCTATACCCGTTAAGTGTGATAATCAATCCGCTATCTACATCGCTCGCAATCCTGTTTTCCATGAGCGTACCAAGCACATAGAGATAGATTGTCATTTTGTGCGGGATAAAATCCAGCAGGGACTCGTGGATATTGTTTACACTCCTACGTCCACTCAGCTTGCAGATATGATGACAAAAGTTCTTCCCGGGGCCAGATACAAGGAACAGCTGTCACAGATAGGTATGCATCATGACGACTCTTCAAGCCTAGGTAAAATACGTTCACCTACAGCTTGAGGGGGGTATTGGGGAATACATGGACTGGTATGGCAGTCCACGTGAGAATCTCAACCGAATTGCAGCACGAGGATATTTCAGTTTGTTAATATTGATATCTAGTTTGTTAATATTCTTTACCAAGCTTTGTACTCAACAGAATCTGTTTTTCCTCTTTATTAGCGTTTAGATAAAGGGTTAGGTATAGTAATATATGTATATAAGTACATTAGAGGTTGTAAAGTATTGATATACTAATGAATGAAAGCGTTACATTTTCCATTGCGTTCCACACACAAACTCAGACAAACCTATTTCTAATATTCAGTAATTCTCAAGCGTCATGTTGCCTGTTTCCGAGATGCGACCTCACGTTCAATCCATTTACGTATTAATCTTGCCTGCTGATGCATGTTCTGTATGCTCTCGTTTATACGCAAGTTTAGCTCGTACCTGAATGCTTAATTACCACGAGTGAATGGCAAAGAAAAGCAATGTTGTGATTCGAAGCGATTGGTTTCTTTAACTTACTGTTCGAACTAAGTAGAAATTTGCCGTTGTTGAGGAGGAACTTGGTCCAATCAATTGGTTAGACGTTTTTTTGAATGAACAACTAGTTTAAGTTTCTTATTAGGTCCATGATAACTCTTGCCTTTTGCTTTCCGATGCTGGGATTTCAGGATTTAGTCTGGGCTTTAGTAGTGAGGGTGTTTCTTTTGTTATTTTATTACCTTGTAAGTTCTCATCTTCAATTAACGACAAAACAGAAAGCAGCAAATAAAAAATGATTTAGGAATTTCACTTTAGATTTCATCGGATTACAAATTCTTTTCTCTTAAGCACTTTGTATTTTTGTTTCCTTTATCTTAGAATAATATAAAAGTGAAATAATAAAATAGATTATCAACCTGGTTAAGGTTTGATCCACAAAGGAATAAGTCGGGCATAGCGTTCAATCATAGGTCCCTTAATTCACTTATTTTAGTAGTATTAGTTTGACCATTATCTACATCACCTTAGCCTAAGCCTCTGCTTTCTTCCATTAAACCGATAATGTTAGCTTTTCTAACTTCCTTAGTCCCCATCCATTCACAATCTTGAACCGTGGGAGATTTATTTGTTTTGAGTATTCCTAACTTTGCAATGTCGTTCGATTGTTCAGTTGACTCGTTATGTACGTTCTTGTATGATCTACATGTATATATGATTGTCCCAAATTTGTAATCCTTACCATGTTTCATTTCTTATTGGATTGAGCCCGTTTGGGTTGCTGTAAACACTCACCCCAAATTCAACTTTAAATTCGTGTCCAATTCATTTGCTAGCCGAATCGGGCTAGGACAGGTGGCCCTAGATAGACCATTAGGACCCGATTATTTATGGATCATCAAATCCGGTGTAGAGAAGCCTTTGAAGGTACCCCACAGCTAGCTCATTTCTATTTGCTTTGTGGGAAACAATACCTTCCAAACTTTTAAACCTTATCCCAAACCATCCTTAATTTCACTTTCATTAAAAAACTTTACCAAAAAAAGAGAGAATAAATTCAAAATCCAAATTCAATTTCAATCTGGTCCAAATAAAAAAGACCAATCCGGCACCAAAATCAATAAGGCCCATTCGGCCCAATTTTCAAAGATCCAAAACAAAAACCCAATTTGAGGCCCAAACCCAAATCTCAACTTTGGCCCAACAAGTCTAAAATCAGTCACAAGCTCAAAACATCCCCGTAAATCATTTCAACTCATCTCTACTATCAAATTAGTCCATCTTTACTTTCAAAAATCAGCCCAATGGTGAAGCCCACTTCAGCCCAAATTCAAAAGACCCACTTCGGCCCAAGCCCATTTCAACCCAAGGCCCAATTTGGCCCAAAAAGCCCTTCAGGCCTAAAAAACCCAACTTTGACCTTGACCCAACTTTGACTCGGTCCAACTTTGACCAATATGAACTTTGACCTTGACCTAACTTTGACCTGGTCCAATTTTGACCAGCCCAAGTTTAACCTTGACACAACTTTGAACTCGATCCCACTTTGACTCGGTCAAACTTTGACCCGGCCCATTTTCCAACCCCAACCCAAATTCAAATCAAATCTGATTCCAATTCAATCTCAATTCAATTCCAAACTCATTCAAATCCAAATTCAATTCAATTCTAAACTCATTCTAATCCAAACTCATTCAATTCAAATCCAAATCAACTCATTTCCAAATCAAATCTGATTCCAATTCAATCTCAATTCAATTCCAAACTCATTAAAATTCAATTCAATTCCACATTCAAATTCAATTCTGATTCCAATTCTACTCCAACATAAATTCATCTCAATCGAAACTCAATTCAATTCCAAACTCATTCAAATCCAAATCCATTTCAATTCCAATTCAAATCAATATTCATTCAACCCCGGTTCAACTTTGATTTCAATTCAATTTCAATTCCATTCCAGTTTCTCATACACTCTAAATGTCTCATAGACCCGAGCGTCTCACAGACTTTGTCATTCCAATGATTCGAATGTCTCACAGATCTGAGCGTCTCACAGACCCGAGTGTCTCACAGACCCAAGCGTCTCACAGACTTCGACATCTTAAGGTCTCAAACGTCTCACAGACTTGAGCGTCTCATAGACTAGTTTCCCAAACCCGGAACTTCTCGAAACCCCAAACTCCTCTAAACCCTAAACACCTCAAAAACCTTCAAAGTCCCAAAACGTGAGCTACGTAAGGTCTGATCTCAATAGGGAGTTGAGTACGTAGGCAACCCAACTAGGGTGTGACCTCATTCCAAACAAAAAACTCTTTTCCCCCTCTAAGGCGTTCTTCATACCTCTCAAAACACTCAAACCTTCTTTGACTCCCGCGAACTTCAAACCATCAGACTTCAAGTCTTGTCTATTCACTCAACCTCATACTTTTCCCAAATCTTCTTTCTATACTCATCCAAATTCAACAATTCCTCTTCTTGGCGCTAGCTTGGTAGAAAAGCTCGCCTCATCCACTCTATTTCTCTCTTTTCGTCCTAATCTCATCCTTGGCTTTTAAATGAATCTCTCTAAAAGGTTTTGAAAGAAGGCAATCCCGACAATTGGAGACCGAGGTTTCCTCGGGCACCAATCCGAAGTCGTGGTCGTTGCCACTTCTATGGGGTGTAACCCAGTACGAACCCAACACAGAATCTCTGACATGACCAGATAAGTCCTATCCATAGGCAACAATCTCAGAGTCAATTAACGGTTCTTAGAACCCTCCTTTCCTTCCTTCCTAGTATCTTAGGTCAAACTAGGTGGCGACTCTAGTCAATTTCCGCCCTTAGGGAATAAGTCCGCGTGGAGCCCATTGAGAGCGGGTGTAGTGCACACTTGCACTCCCCTTTATGCTTTCTGGGAAAGATGAACGATTTAGTAGGTATTTGAGGGATGCCAGAATAATGGGTTTTCACCCTCCACAGAATTGCATTTTCTAGGATCTAGGCTTCTCAATTAGACCACATTTAGATAGACCCCCCCTTATACCGATAAATCACCCTCCACAGATTGTATTACATTAAGTATAAGGATCTTAATGTTAATGTTTAAGGTTGTTGGGAGCTTAGGAATTTTGTAATTCTTAGTGTTTAATGTGAATACTTAGAATTGTATGATCATTATGGTGTTGGAAATTAATTGTGGGATAAGTATAAGTATGCTTAGGGGAGAAAACCTAAGTCATTATTAGAATTGTATGTGATCCGATTGTTCCCGAGGATCACCTTGGGTTTGGATGTGCTATTGAATGATAAGATGATATGTGTGATTGTATGCTATTGTGCCTTGTGAATTTTTTAACACTTAGGGGCATATTGTGAACTTTAAAAGTATTTTGTTAAACCGAACAAACCACAAGAAATAACTTTACGTTGTGAGTCATCTAAGCGCACTAGTTTAGTAGGTAACTCACATTTTGATTAATTCACTAACTAAAAGAAAATCAATGGCTTAGTGTTCATATATACTACCAATAATAGATTTTTGGCTTTAAAATGTTTTATAACACAAAGTAAAGAGTATATCACTATTATTTTATATTACTCTATATTTTTACAAATTTAGGTTTCTAGAAAAATTAGAACTTCAAAATTGTTTGAATGTTGATGACATTTCAGTTACAAAACCTAAACTTTTTAGTTGACACTTATACTAACCAAGTTTGATGTGTAGATACCTAAACCGTGGAATGGTTTGAAGGTGTATCATCACCGCAACACTCTGGTTTTTTTATTAATATCACAAAACAATAAAGATTATAAAACTTACACATCACTTAAATATATTTGTAATTTTAATTAAGTTAAATTATGGTAATAATAGAACATAATATGAAAAAATAGGATGATTCTCATTCGTGAGTGAGCAAAAGTCGCTCGCATGACGTGCACACGAGGCGGTGACGAGGGGCACGCACGCGAGATAGTAACAGTTGACACACGTGCGAGGCGGCAACGGGCTGCGCATCTGAGGCTATGGCGGGCGGTGTACGTGCGAGGTGGTGAAGGGCGGCAAGCATTCAAGGCCGCGTGAGGTAGTTACGGGCGTAGGACGGCGGGAGGCACAGAGTGAGGCGTGGCGGGGTAAACCATGGGTCGAGTGCTGAATATTCACCACTGATTCACAACATTTTAATTTTATTTGGTCAACACAATTTATACATCTATAGTTGAAAATTCATATACAAAAATTATTATTTGGGTTGAGTATGTCTAACCAATTCACAATAGTTACCCATGGGTTCCCCGTATCAACAATAACTAATTAGCAAAATCTATTCCCTAGTGTTAGTTACTAGATAAACCTATTATTTTGCTGATAATTAATTATTTTCTATTAGTAGCTTAAATATAGGATCTCTCCACTTATATCTTCTCTTATTAGTTATTGTAACACCCCTACTACGTACTTAACAAATAACCTAGATCGCAGCCGAAATTCATAACATAAACGGTAACTAATCGAAGTCACAACGCCGTTAACCACCCACGTGGTTAACAAGGCAGAATAAATACAAGTGTACCGGTCTGATGATCAGACTCCCGAGTGTTAGGTACTAACATCCATATATATACATAACCAACAATACCGAGTATTTACATCACAACGTCACTGTAAACTGTCAACAACCGCCACTGTCAAAAATAACGGTACCAAAATATAACGCCACGGGAGCACAGGCGCATCCCGGGCCCAACATCCAAAATAACCAAAAGTATTCCATAAACCTAGAATCTAGAGCCACTCCGCTGCAACATAGGAAAACAATATGGTGCCCCAAAGGGGCTCAGCAACTCATGGCTGGCATGGCTAACGTGCAGCCCATCGACTACCGGGATACACGCAACCAATTGTCATGATAACATGGCATTGATTTTAAACAAACATTTTAGTTAATATAGCAACAAGATTTACATCACAACATAATCACATAACATAATAAGTACGGTTCTCTTTAGGAACCGAACCAAAACATAGTCAATTACCCGGTGAGCCTAGAGATTACTGCCAAACTCATGCTAAGCTCGTTACATAACTTGTTACCGTCCGGTTAAATGAACGGTTAACTTAACCCATAGGTGTGTCGGATATAGTAATCCAAGCACACCGAACAAACATAGTATGCCCCTGAGCCCGACGTGAGTCAGTAAAATAGCCTTGGATAAGCTAAGGGAAGGTTAGAACCTAAAATGGAAAACAACCATAACATGCACAGAGAATCGAACCGATTATGACATCAACTCCCATACTCACACGCGTGGCCGGAACAGACCGGACTCCTCACTTCCCCCGTTAGCACTTGTTAGAAAACCCATCATTGGAACTTAATAAGTCAATTCACAAGCAAGTGTTTAGGTCTAGATAGACACACACACAAGGGTAATGAGGCATAACACACTATCACAGTAATATGAACAACTGTAAACTCATTTCATGACTTAAGTCTTACAAGGTCATAAACACACAGAAAAACAAACAACACACAAGCCGGTGTAAACCGGTAGGCAACAGACTACAAGAAAACCATACCTTGGTCCCTGCTGCATTTGTTTTCCACTGTTGAAGAATCCTATACACATTTAGTAATGTCGGTTAATTAACGTACTAGTCCGTTGTTAACTTATTACTTCACATATCTAGTTTATTTTATTTTCACACTTTGTTATAACTTTCCACCTTTTAAATCGTCATTATAACACACCTAAAATGTCTTAGACAACCTCATAACATCATCACTAACTAATCCCCATCATTAGACATCATTATTTAACCTTAAACTAAGTTTTTAAGGTGGTCCGGGACTTGGTCCTCATCTAAGGTCCCGGACCTAGTCTTTGTAAAACTCTCGGGTTGTTTTCAGGTAGTGGTCCGGGACTTCATACTGGACTTAAGTCCCGGACCAATGTAGGCAGATACTCTCGGGGGTAAATTAGGGGGTGGTCCGGGTCTTAGTACAAGACCTAAGTCCCGGACCAGAGTGGCTTAAAAACTCTCGGCCTGTTTTAATGCATGGTCTGGGAGTTTACCTTGGACCTGGGTCCCGGACCACTGCTACAGATTTGCATTTTAACATTTTCTAAGTCTTGTTGCAATGGTTCTCCACATCCATTATATGTATAAACTTCCCAAATGATCTTAGGTATATTCTAATGCCAAAATATCATCTTAAACTCACCTAGTTCCTTGTCCAACTTATTACTCAATTTCTTACAAATTTTACCAACACTTCTAATATTTCTTACTAGGTTCCTAAGTGGTGTTTCTCACCTATGACAACCACTATCCCAAAATGCTTTCTCACCACTCTAACATCATCTCCCAAACATCTTTTCTCACTAACCTAAACTCCTTAATGCCACTCCTAGAATTTTCTCAACAAGTTTACACCTCTTGCTTTCAACACCTTGTTTTCTCATTGTTTACCAAACTTGCATAAATCTAAACACAAGCCCACCATGATCTTGAAGTATCCCAAAACACTCATTTGCATTCTAAATCCTCCAAGATAATGCCTAAGTCCTTTTTGCACTCTAGAACACCTTAAGACATGTTTTCCTCTCTAGTAGAACACTTATTCATTTCTAAAACTTCCTAGTTCACCAAAACTCATTTTAAACACTTAGAACCTCTTGTACATTATCCAAATTTTGACATGGGTTCTACTAGCACATTGGTACACCAAAACACATAGTTTTCACCATTAAACATCCAAGAACACTTAAATCCATCAATAACATTCTTATACACAAAACTTCACCCAAACTACACTACATCATAATATAGTGCATTGTTTAAATTGCTTGGCACTTAGGCCCTTAAATAACATGGCTCTTAGGCCCTTAAATTGCATAAACCATAAACACTGAATTTCCACATATATATTGCCTTTGACCTGCAAATATACTCAACATCATATATGTCCTTTAATAATCTCTTTGAGAGCTTTTACTAACTCATTCACCATTGGCTCTTTAGGTAGTTTTAATAAGCAACATAAGCTCATTTTTCTTAAGGCATTAAACTACATTAGGTTAGCACATTTACCTCTTTTCCTCACAAACTTCTTTCTTGTTTCCTTGATTAGAATCGGCAAGGACCTTTGATTGCTTGTCAACTTCTAATCAACACACAAGTAAGGTAATGAGCATTCAAGCTCCAAGCTTAACTCATTATTAAACCCTAGGTTATATAACCTCTTAAAACACAAAGGTGATTGTTTTACCTTGGAAATGGAAGAGAGTTTGAATAAGTAGCAAGAGAAGACTCCACCAAGTCTTTGAAAGATTGAAATGAAGCTAGAACAAAGCAAGAGAAAACACCATGAAGAGGATATTTTTGGCCAACACTAAAACAAGAGGGAAATGGGGTTTTCTTTGGTTTTTCCTTACCTTGAAGCAAAGGTGATCAACAAGGCATAAAAATGATAGCTCAAGCTCCTTCAATGGTGGATCTTCATGGCACTGAAATAGTGGTCTTGAAGGTTTGAGAAGACAAGGTTGAAGAGCTCGATGAGACTAAGAGAATGGTGGTCTTAGAATTTGATTTGGTATATGGAGCTAAGAGAAAATGGCAATGGAAGATGGAGTTGGTGTTGTTGCTGTAGCAAAACCGATGGAGAAGAAGAAGAAGAAGAAGGTTGGAGACGGTGGGAAATGAAGAAGGAAAGAAGAGAATGAGAGTAAGTAGCTAGTTTTAGATATTTAAGTAAAAAGCAAATAGTAACTATGCTTTATTACTTTACTTATCTTATTAAGCTAGCAAAGGGGATGACTCACCCTTATAAAAACCGGCCCCCATTAGCTATCTAGGGGTGTTTTGGTCTTTGTTGACCAATTAACTTACTTATATTGGCTTATGTTATAAACTAGCTTAATTTAGTTGCTATTCACAAAACAAGGCACATAATTGTGAAATTTTTGATTTTCCATTGATTTAGACCTCCTAATGTGATACTAAGTAGTAAACATGTTAATTAAAGAGTAATGATGGACATTTAGCCATTCAAAACCCATTTACAAGACATTTTTTCAAAAATGTGCTTTAAGACTCCTTAAAGCACATTTTGTGTTTTAACTTGTTTTCAAGCTTGGTTTTCTTTGGTAATTGATTTAATATGTTCATTAACATGTAAATAAGGTCTTGGTAGGCTCTTAGAGTCTAAACCAAGGTTATCCCAAGCTTAGAGCACATTTTTGCTCTAACTGCCTTTATGGTATTTTACAGTGTTTTCTATGGTTTGAATTGTTCACTAATGTTTCTAAGGCACTTTTTAGCCTTATTATACCATATTTTAGTGTTTAAACAACATACTAATCTTTGGGGGTATTTCAGTTACTATCAAGTGTATATATATAGCTTAGTCTGTACACTGAAATTATTGCAAGAAATACAATCAAATATTCTCTCGCTCATATGGTATCAAGAGCCTAAACATCCTGCCAGTTTTTTTTCCTCACGGACATTGCTCCTTTCTCCCACTCCATTCAACAATGGCACCCTATCAGAACCAGCTTCCCAACCCTTCTGAACCAACCAAACCCCTCTCATGCGTTCAATTAACAAATGTTGTCAAACTGGTGCCAACAAATTATTTGAATTGGAAACTCCAAATTCAAACAATACTTGAAGGCTACGATCTTTTCAAGTACCTAGATGGTACCTACCCAACTCCTGCATAAACCATTCTCACTGGCAATCCACGAGCAGCCACACCCAACCCAGCCTACCAAACCTGGAAACGGCAAGACCGTCTCATTTATGGCGCCATTCTGACCACTCTCTCCTACACAGTCGCATCCCTGGTTTCCCAAACCCGCACGTCCAACAACCTATGGACTCTACTGCAGCGTACATACGCCAAATCCTCTCATGGCCATATCAAGCAACTCAAAAACCGCCTCCGGTCTGCTGAAAAAGGTAACCAAACCATCACAAACTACATGCACTCCATCAAGGCCACGACTGATCTCCTGGCTTCCATTGATGCCCCTGTATCTACTGAAGATCTTACCGACTACATTTTGCGTGGTCTTGACAGTGATTACAAAACTGTAATTGATGGTGTTAACGTCCGAGATACTCCCATCTCGTTTGATGAGCTACTAGAAAAGCTCATACACCATGAGCTTGCACTTACTATGACTCCAAAATTACCGGCCGAACCAGCAGTTGCACTGACTGCTCAAACACATACTGGCCGCAACAGCCGCCCTCGATCCCAAAACTATCAACCATCCAACTCCAACCCTCCTCAACAACGATATGATGCAACCTCCACACCAAAACCTTTCCTCGACAATTGTCAATGGTGCAACATCAGAGGCCATGTTCTCGCACAATGCCGCTCATTCAAACAACAATACCCCTCTATCCAGCCGCCACCAAGAAACTAGGCAACCTTTTTCACCCCTCAAGTTCATTTTGCTGATGTTGGCGCATCTGACCAACGCTTCCTTGTTGACAGCGGGGCAACCCACCACGTCACCAAAGATCTGGACAACCTCACTCTTCACCATCCCTACAGCGGCCCAGAGTCTCTCTTCATTGGTAACGGATACGGTTTAAGTATTTCACACTCCAAAACTATTAAATTTAATGATATATCCCTCCCTAACGTGTTGTGTGTTCCTTCAATGAAACAGAATATTATCTCTGTTTCTCAGCTTACAAAACAAATTCAATCTACTGTGATTTTCTTACTGTGGAGGGTGATTTTTCGGTATGAGGGGGGTCTATCTAAATATGGTCTGACTGAGAAGCCATGACTCTAGAAAATGCCATTCTGTGGGGGGTGAAAACCCGTTATTCATGACAGCCCTCAAACCTACTAAATCGTCCGTCTTTCCCAGAAAGCATAAGGGAAGTGTAAGTGAACACTACACCCGCTCTCAATGGGCCCCACGCGGACTTATGCCTCTATAAGGCGGAATTAACTAGAGTCGCCACCTAGTTTGACCTATGATAACTAGGAAGGAAGATCGGGTTCTAAGAACCGTTAATTGACCCTGATGATTTGTTGCCTATGGATAGGACTTATCTGGTCATACTAGAGATTCTGTGGTGGGTTCGCACTGGGTTACACCCCTTGGAAGTGGCAACGACCACAACTTCGGATTGGTGCCCGAGGAAACCTCGGTCTCCAATTGTCGGGATTGCCTTCTTTCAAAACCTTTTTATAGAGATTCATTTAAAGCCAAAGGACAGGATTAGGACAGGGGGAGAGAAAGAGAGTGGATGAGGCGAGCTTTTCTATCAAGCTAGTGCCAAGGGGAGGAGTTGGTGAACTCAGATGAGTATAGAATGAAGATTTAGGAAGAGTTTAAGGTTGAGTGAATAGACAAGACTTGAAGCCTGATGGTTTGAAGTTTGTCAGAACCGAAGAAGGTTTAAATGTTTTGAGAGATATGAAAGCCACCTCAGAGGGGGAAAACGGTTTTTTGTTTGGAATGGGGTCGCACCCTAGATGGGCTGCCTACGTACTCAACTCCCTGTTGAGATCAGACCTTACGTAGTTCAAGTTTTTCGGAAGTTTTGATGTTTGAAGGTTTTTAGAAAAGCTTGATGTGTGGGGTGTTGTAGTCTGTGAGACGTTTGAAATCTTGAGATGTCGAAATCTGTGAGACACTCGGATCTGTGGGACACTCGGGTCTATGAGATGCTCTGGTCTGTGAGATATTCGAATCATTAGAATAACAAAGTCTGTGAGACGCTCAGGTCTGTGAGACATTCTGAGTTTAAGGGAAATTGGAATTGAATTGAAATTGAAGTTGAATTGGAATTGAATGAATTTGAATCGAATTGGAATTTACAAGTCGGGTTGAATTTGGGCTGAATTGAATGGATTTGAATTTGAGATGGGATTGCATCGGTTTTTGGATTGATTGTGTGCCAAATTTGAACTGATAGACCTGGCTTAGGCCTTAAGATATGGGCCGAAATAGGCCTTAGAAGTTTGGCTGAATTGGGACCTTGGAATGGGTCTCGGATTGAGCTTTGAAAATGGGCTTTAAAATGGGCCTCGAAATGGTCCTTGAAATGGGCTTTGGATTGGGCCTCGAAATGGGCCTTGAGATATGGGCTGAAATAAGCCTTAGAAGTTTGGCTGAATTGGGACCTTGGAATGGGTCTCGGATTGAGCTTTGAAAATGGGCTTTAAAATGGGCCTCGAAATGGTCCTTGAAATGGGCTTTGGATTGGGCCTCGAAATGGGCCTTGAGATATGGGCCGAAATAGGCCTTAGAAGTTTGGCTGAATTAGGACCTTGGAATGGGTCTCGGATTGAGCTTTGAAAATGGGCTTTAAAATGGGCCTCGAAATGGTCCTTGAAATGGGCTTTGGATTGGGCCTCGAATTGGACCTCGAAATGGGCCTTGAAATGGGCCTTGAAACGGTCCTTGAAGTGGGCTTTGGATTGGGCCTCAAACTGGGCCTTGGATTGGGCCTTGAAATGGTCCTTGAAATGGGCTTTGGATTGGGCCTCGAACCGGGCCTTGGATTGGGCCTCGCATTGGGTTTTGAATCGGGCCATGAATTGGGCTTTGAAATGGGCCTCGATTTGGGTTTTGAATCGGGCCATGAATTGGGCTTTGAAATGGGCCTCGATTTGGGTTTTGAATCGAGCCATGAATTGGGCTTTGAAATGGGCCTCGATTTGGGTTTTGAATCAGGCCTTGAATTGGGCTTTGAAATTTTGACCGGATTAGACCTTAAAATGTGGTCCAGAATTAGCTTTGGAAAGCGGGCCAGGTTTGGACCTCAAAATGTGGGCCAAGTTTGGAAGTGGGCCAAGTTTGGATGGGAAAATTTTGGATTGGGATGTTGATTTTTTTTTTGATTTTTTTTTTTTTACCTTTGAGAAGCAAAATTTGCAAGAAGAAATCAGATTGGAAATGAGTTCATTACTTAAAAAAACGTTGGGATTTGTGTTTACAAGATGGTTATGGAAATGGGAGACAATTTTTGAATTTGAGGATGGAGGGCGTGACAGAATTTTGAATTAAGGGGTTTGAGGGTCTGAGACGGAAATGAGATTTAATTACATATATATACATATTTTAGGGGTGTGTTTTAAGGTTTAGGGGTGTCACCACCACGAGATTGGTCAATGACCTATCAGGCCAGGGGGACCCCTCTATCCTGATGGCTTGGACCTAAGGACATAGTAGCTAAGGCTTAGTATACAGTGAACGTTAAGAAAAGAAAAAAAAATTAACATAATGAAGCATAACAGAGGCAAGCGAAGATTGAAGATAAAACATGAATGGGAATAGAAGTGGACAGACATGGAATTTGACATTTATTACACGCCGTGAGCGATCAATCAGCAAGGGTTAACCAAATCAAAGTTTAAGAAGAGGCTAACCAAAAGGGTTTTCAAACCCGACGAAGAGTAGAGCATGAAATTCACAAGGCCCATTCAAACTCAAAGCTTAATTCAACTCTCGAATAAAACCATAAAAAAAGAGGTAGGTGCTGCTCCAAAATGCCGACCACAACCCACAAACTCAGTGAAGGTCCACTGTATAGTCGCAAGATGCCACCATCCACTTGAGTCCACATCAATGTAATTTATACCTCGGTGATGACACAAAAACAAAGGACAGGTATAGTCAAATAACCATCGAAACCGGTAATTAGAGTCACACAATTCATACGAAGCAACGAAGCGAACCCAGATGCCTTTTGACCGGAAATCAAGACCAACAAAACATGAGATCGACTTCTCCAGTTCGTACCCAGATCAGTAAACAGAGAAACATAGCCCTGTTGATGTCTGTTAACAAGTCAAAATTGTCAAGCTTATCCACATTACAGCTGGCGGTATAAAAAGCAACATATACCTACGAGGATAAAAAAACATATCGGCTTTTCTAAGAAGAACTAATGGACAGATTATTAGTGAGGAAATAACATAACGTCGTAGGCAACTAACAGGCCAGAGCAATCAATAATTAGGAAACAGAGGGAAGCTGTTACTGATAGATTTGAACACAAAGATGATATGAGCTCTGAACCCTTGACTTGATACCGAATTGCAACCTTTCTCCTTGAAACTTACTGCCGTCAGAATCAACTGCTAGTGGTGAGGAAACCCACCATCAACAGAAGTCGACTCCACCTCAATATTCGACCGATATAAACTCCAAGACCGACCAACGATTTGGTGAAAAAGAATCAAACAGAACATGGATTAATGTCTTGCCAACGCTAACAACCAGATACCAGTAAACGAAATTGTAACGAAAATCCAAATCGAAGTAAAGTTAGAAGAGTGAATCATCACCTGGGTTTGTTCAGCGAAGCAGGGATGATTTTTTGTTCGCCTGGGGTGTCGGATTTTGAAAGCAAGGAGAATGAAGGACACAGCATATATGTTCCTCGTTCGCGGGTCGGGTTGTGGAATTGCCGAAAAGGCAGTGAAGGTAATGAGGGAGACATTGTGGGCCTGTATGTTCTTGCTCGCCAGGGGGGTAAAATTACCGGTAGTGAAGGAAATGGAACTGTCGATTGCTCCCTGCTCGCCAACAAGGTTTGCAAATTCATCGAGGGTGAAGAGAATGACTGTTCGCCAGAGTAGAAGGAGATCGGGGTCGATTTCTTCTGTTTTTTTTTAGTTCAAAAGTGCTTAGGGTTGACAGAGAGCAGGAAATCTCGGAGAGGGTTGGGAATTCGAATTCATGATGGAAGATTGAGGCCATTGTTCTGGCTAGATTTTTGGGTTTGGAGGAAAAGGGAAGACGGAAGGAGTGGTCGTAAGAGAGGGAAGCCGACGGTGGGATGAGTTTGACAAAGGAATGAAAAACTCCAGAGGTTCAAGGTGGATTGTGTTGAAGAAAAAAAGTATTGTCGACTGGTTGGATTCTAGTGTTTTTTTTTTGGGAGATCGACAAGGCTTGAGGCGGATGAGGAGAAGAAGATCGAAGAAGAAACAGAGGGATGAAGATGGTGAGAGCTGGCGGCTACAGTAAAAAATGGGAATCCCCTGCCCAGTGTAGCGTTTTTGTTGTCTTATAATGAGAAAGTGTGGATTTTAGGGTTTTGGAGATGGGTTGGGTTTTAATGTGGGCTTTTGAAGCCAAGGGCTGAAAATAGAGTGGGTTTAAGGAATTGGGCTAGGCCAGATTTCAACTAAGTGTGGATTGAGTTTGAAAGATGAAAATGAGTGTGTATAAATAGAAATGAAAATAAAAATACTAATACTAATAGTAGAATAAAATAAAATATAAGAAAAAGTGAATAGATGAATAAAAATAGAATAAAATAAAATAAAATAAATAGAATATAAACAAAACAAAATAAGATAGTAAAATAAGTGAATAAACAAAAGGGGACGGCCTTGAAACTGGACCGTCGATGGAAATTCATTTTTGAAGAATTGTGTTTTTTTTTTCTGAAATGTTTTGCAAAAGATTATAAAATGATGGTTTCGTTTTAGCACACACGTTAATATGTTTTGAAAAAAGAAAGGCGACGACCCCTCTTATTATTTCAGAATTTGCTTTATGGGGTGAGAATTTTTGGTGTCTACACTTACCTGATTCCTTTTTTGTGCAGGAAATTCAAACAGGACGCGTGATTCTTAAGGGTCCATGCGTGAATGGAGTATACCTTTGGCCCACCTCTCATTCCCCATCAACTAATAATGTTCAGATTGCTGCATCAGATCCGTGGCACCACAAACTCAGACATCCGTCCACATCAATTTTTCATTTCATTCAAAATAATTTTTCTTTAGGTTCATCACATTTTAATCAGTCCAATTGTCACTCTTGCCAGATCAACAAGTCTCATAAACTTCTGTTTCATGAGTCTACAATAAAATCTACATATCCATTGGAAATTATTTTTTCGGATATATGGACATCTCCCGTTGTAGCACATGATGGCTTGCGTTACTTTTGTATTTTTGTGGACCATTTTTCATGATACATTTGGTTATACCCTCTCAAGCGAAAATCTGACTTACACATCATCTTTCCAAAATTCAAAAGTCTCGTTGAAATTTTTTCCACAAAAAGATAAAATACTATACTGATAACATAGGAGAATATTGGATACGTCCTTTTCTCTCTACACACGGCATAAGTCATTATACTACACCACCACATACACCCGAACACAATGGAATTTCTGAACGACGAAACCGCCATATATGTGAAACCGGTCTCTCACTACTCACTTATGCTGGTCTTCCTACAATATACTGGCCCTATGATATGACCACTACGACTTACTAATTAACCGCTTACCCACCCCCATTCTTGGCAATGCCTCCCCTTATTCCAACTCCTAAACACAGCACTGGATTATCTTAAGTTAAAAAGTTTTGGGGGTTTATGCTTTCCTGGCTTAAACCGTATGCTGCTAACAACTTTCTCCAAAGTCCTATCATGTGCATCTTGTAGGCTATGCTGCAGACCAACATGCTTACCTCTGCTTGGATCCCAAGACAAACCGAGTTTACACCTCTCGCCACGTCAAATTCCAGAAAATGAATTCCCGTACAGCAAACTGGTGGATCCTCCACCTTAACCCACCACGGAACATGAACTCACTACACTTACCATCCCCATTCTTCAGTCTGATCCACAGCCTACTACTTCACTATCCTCTCCTTCCCCACCTGCCCCATCACCACTTCCATCTAATCCTCAACACCCCCAACCCCAACCCATGTTACCCGCTACTGCACCATCAAACACTATCCCAACCCACCCTAATAATGCCAACAAACCACTACTGGCATGGTTACCCGTTCCCGAAATAACATCACCAAACCCACACAGAAACTCAATCTCCATGTCCTTGCTGCCCCATCCACTGAACCCACCACAATAAACCAAGCATTACGTGACCCTAATTGGGCGCACTGCTATGCAATCTGAATTTGCGGCTCTCATTAAAACACACATGAGATCCGTTCCTCGTTCTTCTACACAGACCGAATTTGGTTGGCTGCAAATGGGGTTTTTCTGCATCAAACGAACACCAAGTGGCTCGATTGACCGATACAAGGCTCGGTTAGTCGCAAAAGAATTTCATCAACGACCTGGCTGGGACTACAATGACACCTTCAGCCCTGTTGTAAAACCGGTAACCATTCGAGTAGTACTCACTCTAGTTGTTCGCACAAGCTGGTCCATCAGACAACTTGACATCAACAACACATTCCTTCAAGGCACACTCATGGAAGAAGTATTTATGATCCAGCCTCCCGGCTTCATCAATAAGGACTTCCCGGATCATGTTTTCCGCCTCAAAAAGGCACTCTACGGACTTAAACAAGCCCCATGCGCGTGGTACACAGAGCTCCGGCTCTTCTCTGCTCTCGCCCTTGGCTTTGTGAACTCCACCACAGACGTATCACTTTTCGTCTACAAAAGAACACTGTCACACTATATTTATTAGTGTATGTGGACGATATCATCATCACAAGGAATCTCCTCTGTCGCCCTCACCAAGCTGATGGCTCTCCTTGCTGCTCGCTTTCCTTCTCCTTAAAAGATCTAGGAGATCTTAGTTATTTTTTGGGCATCAAGTCATACCATCATATACCGGTATGTTTGCTTAGTCAACGACAATATATCACGACCTTCTACACAAAAATCAGGAATGGCCAACTCTAACCAGCAGCCACTCCGCTATCTCCAAGTGTTCCTTACTCAACACTCAGGTGATCCGTTACCTTCTCCAACAGATTAATCGAGCACTTGTTGTTAGTCTTCAATACCTTAGTCTAACTCGTCCAGACATCGCCTTCATCACCAACAACAACTTCGCCAGTTTATGCAACAACCCGCGAACGATACACTGGTCCTCTCTCAAGCGTGTGCTCCGATATCTAGCGGGCACCAAAGACAAAGGATATTCATCTCCTCTACCGCGCCACTCACCTTCCATGCCTTCTCCGATGTTGACTGGGCCGGTGATAAGGATGATTATGTCTCCACCACTGGCTATTTATTGTACCTCGTACAACACCCATCTCTTGGAGCTCTTGGAAGCAACGATCTGTTGCACAATCTTCAACAGAAGCTGAGTACAAAGCTCTAGCGGACACTGCTAGTGAACTACTATGGGTACTTTCCTTGTTCATAGAACTTGGTCACCAACCCAAGACTCCTCCTGTCATCTACTGCGACAATCTTGGTGCCACTCATCTTAGTGCTAATCTTGTCTTTCACTCTCGTATGAAGCACATCGCTTTAGCCTACCATTTCATACGTCACCATGTTCAGCAAGGGACGTTCCGGGTGTCGTTTGTTTCCACGAACGATCAGCTTGCTGATATATTAACCAAGCCACTCCTCCGTCCCCGTTTCGAGTTACTACTATCCAAGTTGCATATCTTCAACAGAATATCCAACTTGCGGGAGGATATCAACAATAACTAATTAGCAAAATATATTCTCTAGTGTTAGTTACTAGATAAACCTATTATTTTGCTGATAATTAATTATTTTCTGTTAGTAGCTTAAATATAGGATCTCTCCACTTATATCTCCTCTGATTAGTTACTATCAAGTGTATATATATAGCTTAGTCTGTACACTGAAATTATTGCAAGAAATACAATCAAATCTTCTCTCGCTCATACCCCGTAGGTAAACTAAAACCAATATTTACCCATGGACCCCTCCTATAGGTAAACTTGACCGTTTACCCACAAGAGTGTCACTTAATAAACTCCTCAAAACTTTTCATATTGTTAAAAAAGATAAAATTAGAAGTTAAGGGAACAAAAAAATAAGCAAAAAATTAAGTTACCATAATTACCCTTTTAATTTTTTCAACATTTTTTTGAATTTACTTTATATTAGATGTTTTATCTCTTTTTCTACCCATTTTACTAATTTCGTAAAAACGTTTTTAAATTTTATATTCATATTAAAAATATTTAATTTTTAGATATTTTTAATTATTATCAATATAATTTTATATATTTTATGAATTATGTTTTATAATAATTATAATCTATTTCAATATGCTTTTTAGAGATTTACATATTTTATAGTATTTTTTTAACACTTATATAAACCAAAGTTAACATGTTAGATTAAGCTAACTTATATTGATTTGGTTTTTTTTTCTCAATGTTTAGTTTGTTATTATATTGGTTACCTACGGGACATTTTGTTTTTTACCTAATTTTCTTTCCTCCACTTTCACTGAAATTTGATAAACCGCGCGCATTGTTTTCTCTCTCACCGCTATTGAGCTCTCGCGCTCGAAGAAGAAAGTAAGCGAACCCCAAATCAAAGTCAGGTAAATGATGTTCTTATTTTTCAAGTTTTTTCCTCCATCCGAGTGGTATTAGAAGAACCCTAGCCGAGTTTTGTTTCCCCGACGTCAATCGATTCATTGAGCTAAATCGGTCCTGCACTCGATTGATTCAATCGATAGGCCACCAGGAAGAGAGCGACATTGCGCGAGTGGGAGTTTGTTGGCCATCTTGTTTATCTTCTAGGAGGTAAATAGTATGTTTCTCAATAAAATCTTGCTCTTTCATTTTTCAAGTGTTTATCCTCTATCTCAGTTGTCCTACTAAAACCCGAGCGTAGTTTTGTTTTCCCAGCTTGAATTGTTCCATACACCCGTCTCTATTTGCTCGTCTTAGATGACTCTAGATTTCTTACATCTGAATATGGATACAACTGTTAAAAGTCAGAAACACATCATTCTTTTTTAATGTGTATTGAACTTATATTACAAAATCTGTTCTTTTACTATATTACCTTCTTCCTTTCCTAATATTGTTGTTATTACTCACTTATTAAGTGTAGTATCTTTATATGTATTTGATTATTGAGTTGGCTTTGTTGATCATCAAGGGAGCAGAAAAGAATCTACTTGGTGTTATCTATTTGTTGGTGAAATAGATTTTGCAGGTTCATTGTTTGTTGATAAGCTCGTATTCATGTTGCCTCATTTGTTGGCTTATCGGTTAATTTACTTTTTCTAAGCAGGCTGACAATGTGACTGGTCTTCCTTTAGCCTATCATACTTTGAGACAAATTTGGTGGTAGTTTTGATATTTAGTTTTGTTGCTTTTCATTTCTTACACTATTCTTAGCTTTTCTCTTCCAACACTTGTTTGATATTCAGTCTATCTGCAACCTTCACCATGTTTGTCATATTTAGCAAGACATATGAGGTACTAAAATTTCATAATGGATAGTGCATCTTTTACTTCCTGTTTTTATCCACCACTAATTTGACAGAAAGATTAATAGTTTATAAATCTGTTTTCATTCTATATCGTGTAGGATGGTTTCTTGTTCTTCTAAGCTGGTTGAATTTATCATGTAAACCCTCCTCATGGTACACTATCAGAAAAATAAGTTTTGTTGTAAGTTTTCCCTTGGTCTATAATGAATCTGTAACTTCTGGTTTTTTATGAAGTAAAAAATGTATGTTTATATACTTAATGTGCATACAACTTTACTATTTTTTAGGTGTAACTACAAAGAGATTGACATCCATTTATAGACAACTATGTCAGAAGAAAAGAAGCTCTGTTAATCTATCATCTCCTCTCTCTCTCTCTCTCCATCATTACGGCTACTTAGGTAGGCAGTATGATGCTTTCATGTTTATCTTTTGCTCCTTAAAGTTCACATGATTTGGTTTTCTCTTCTATAGCAAGTGTGTTTGATGTATTTCTTAGATGGTTTTTTGTGTTAAGTAGTGATTGTAACATTAGTCGTCTTCAGTTTTCGAACAAAGAAGGTATTCAATCTGTTATCATGGTTTTAACTCAATTATTTATACTTGATATTTGCAAATGCAACTTTGCACTAAGTCTTCATTTTTGCATGATTCCAGGTTCAACGACACTCAGAATTTCTCTCTGTAGTGGTGATGAAGGTAATATAGTTGTTAGCAGCTAAATGATGGAATTTTGTCGGAAAAAATTGTATTCCAACCACTCTAGTTTTTTCATTGCTAATATTTATCCCCTGTTGGTAGTAGAATAATATGCAACTAGCGAATCAAGATAAACTAACTGAATGAGATTAAGTTTTAGGAACTCACAGCCCAAGTGTTTTTCCATATTTCGTTTGCCTAAAAGTGATCTTGTCATGTTCTTATATGTCATTCATAACCCAGTCTTAGGTAATGTTTGATACTATCTCCATAATGGCTTGAAAATGACTTATGGTACACAATCTAGTACACCATTGCTTTTTAATTTAGAGTTATATGAAGATTTTAGCTATCTTTATTTGTTGAGCTTTCTGTTGTATAATCCATCCATTTGGTCGTATTAATTCAAGCTTCTAGGGAACTTAAACTAGGCTTGTACTGATCTTGATTTGATCAATTTTTTTGTTATACAGTAAGCTATTTTCTGACCATTTGTTTATTTTCTCTATCCTCTGATCATTTTTTAGTGATTGTTTCCATTGATCTCTGCCCCAAACCCTGTTGATGTCGTGCTGAAGGTAAGCTTTTTCTGTGGATTTATCTATTTGTATTTTCCTAGTGATTGAAAAATAGCTTAATAGGAAACAACTTGACTTGAATGTGAATGTGCCCAGATTTCAGTGGATAATGTACAAGCTATGAGTACAAATGGACAGGTACAATTAGTTGTTAAGAATGTTGTGCATCTGGAGTTGCTAACAAGAAAATTGTAGGGAAAAGATGTACAAGAAAAATAAAAGAATAAAAGAAATATAAATAATCCTATAACTCTACTACGGGTAGCAAAAATCCCGGTCGGAGTATAGCGTGAGTAGATTACGACTGAGAGTATCGAACTCAAGGGCATTAGTAGAAATCAGTCATAATCCTAGTAATAGTCTATTCTAAAAACAGGGGGAAATTGAATAATAGTTCTAAATTAAGGAAACTAACTAAAACTTATCTAAATGCATGGTTCGGGACTAGATCAACCCTAGCTACCAATTGATAAGTGGTGAAATAATGCTATTTTAAGAGCTTCATTCACCTTCATTTTATTGGGTGTGTAACTTATTTCACCACTTAATAGAGTGTTTTAGTGATTAATAGTGAACTTATAGAGTTTGATCTCTTGATAGGTAAAAGCTTATTTTGAGCCTACTTTTGGGTTCTCTTTGAGCTAGTGGCATGCATCAATAGATTCCTCAACTCTCAAGCTTTCCAACGCCGCAAACGGGGAGCAATTCCAAGCCACAATGAAGATTCTAGGCCCCGCGCAAGTTAGAGCAAATCTCTGGAGCAGGACCGACCCAATCTGGGTCGGTCGGATTGGATTTTTCGGATGCCCAAGCTACTGGAATCGATCGACCCATAAGCCTGGGTCGGTCGTGGGTCGGTCGTACTTAAAATACTCACGTGCCTTCTCTGCGGAGAGACCGACCGACCCACGGGACCGACCCAGACTGGGTCGGTCGGACGGAAAATTTGCCCAGTTGTGTTTTTTAAAAGCTGATTTTGGGGACTCTTCTCTCATTATCCACCACACACACAACTCCAGCCTGAAACAGGAGACAGAGAGGCGAAAATAGAGGAGAAAAGAAGAGGCTAGAAAAGAAGAGAAAAGAATAGAGGAAGAAAGTGAAGATTTCTACCTCCATTGAAGCTTGGAAGCTCCTCTAATGGCTAATTCTCCTTCTCCTTGTCTTTCCTTTAGCTATGGCTGAGTAGTTCCATTTGTATCCTAGGATGAGGGTTTGAACCCATTTTGCTCATTGAATGCTAGAAACCTAACTCATTTATTACTCTCGTTTTATTCCTTCAATATCAATTAATGCACTAAATTGATCTCTTATTGCATTTATGGTGGTTCATTCAATATTTGAGCTTGAGTTTGGAACTAGACCAACAAGGGAGTAAACCCTAACTTTTGCTTTCTTGATTTTGGAAGTGAATGCTTAGGGCTATTGATTAAGAGTGCTTGCTTAATGCTATTTGATGACTTGAACCTCCTTTAATTAAGGGGTTTGATTATTTAGGTAAGAATTGGATTTCCCATGATTTGGGGATTCATGAGCTAAACTCTAATAGGCATTGAGATGATGAGTTATGGTTTTGAAGTTCTTTGAGTGAATTAGGTGATTCCCACTATCCTAGGGTACTCCCCATCCATTCCATACACAAACATTTTACTGTTTTTATTGCATTCAATTAACAAACAACCAAGCTTGCCTCTGGCTAAACCCCCACTTTTACTGTTTATTCGCACTTAACTATTATACCGAAGCTTGGGATTTAGAAACCAATTTCCTTGTGGATACGACACTTGTTTTATTGCAACGAATTGGGTGCACTTGCCCATTTTAGCTAGGTTTAATTACTATGTTTGTAATTTTCCCAACAAGTTTTGGCGCCGTTGCCGGAGAGATTAATTATTTAATTCACTTGGTTCGGTACTTTAGTTTTTGTGCATTTAGTACTTTTATCTATTTTATTTGTGGTATTTGTGTTTTTAGTTGTTGTCTATATTTTTACATTTCCTTCTACTTAAGAGCATTTGGTGTTGGTGCGGTTTAGGTACCTTCTGTTTTCTCGGTGTATGCCAAACACTCGAGCCAAAGGATCTCCACTTGTTAGTCCGAGACCCGAGCTCGAGCGTTCATTGTTGAGAGCCATCTGAACTGTGAAAAATTCAATCATGGCTGATCTAGACCAACACGGGGGTTTAGAAGAAAACGGAAACCCACAACAAATGGCTCTCAAAGACTACAACCAGCCGGACACCGAAGGGAGACCTTCGGCCATAGTCCTACCGGAGTTGACGCCTCAAGAGGCCGGACAATGGGTATTCAAGACCCACTACATCACTGCTGTCCGGGACTTAGAAAAATTCAGTGGAGCAAATCCCGATGATGCTCCTAACCACCTATGCCAATTCCTCGATTTTTGCAACTCATTTGGTAGAACTGGAAACGTTGGTGAGAGGATACGCCTGCAGCTCTTCCCTCACTCACTGTCCGACGCTGCATCAAGATGGTATAGGAGCTTACCGTCAAAATCAATCCATACTTGGGCACAAATGGCTCAAAAATTTCTTGCCAAGTATTACCCCACTAGTAGAACGAGGCAATTAATTGGAGAGATTAATACCTTTTGCCAAGAGCCGGGAGAGACGATATACGATGCATGTGATAGATTCAAGGACATGTTGATGAATAGTTCCCACCACGGCTTGGATGACCAATCGCTTTGTCTATCATTTTTCAACGGTCTCGACGACTCGAATAGACTACTTGTGAACTCCTCAGCTGGAGGAAGCTTTATGACTAAGTCACCTCAAGAGGGGATGGAACTCCTAGAGGTGATGACTAGTAACACAAGGCAATGGTCTAAGCCAAAGGGGAGAGCACCAAGAGCAGCTGGTCTCTTACATGTTGAGCCCACCGACCACCTTTCCGCTCAACTATCTTCACTCACCAAGATGGTGGAGAAGCTAGCTATAGCTCAAAAAGAAACAACAAAGTCTATAGCTTCTTCATCATCACCCTCTCCATCTACTTCTACTTCAATCCAAGAGGGGTGTGCAATTTGCGCGGGTCCTCACGAGACCCACTTTTGTGAAGGCAAAGTTTATGCCGATCACATGAGGATGTAAACTTTGTAGGCAACCGCCCCGGATACAACTACAACCAACAAAACGCCCCATGGAGGAACCATCCAAACTTCTCATGGGAAATAATGACCAAACCCAAGGGGGAGCTAGCAATGCTTCCAACAATCCCACGGGCTACCGGTCACAAGGGTCGTCTCAAATGTCCAACCCACAAATGGGTTACCGACCACAAGGAGCACCTCCGGGTTTTCAACAACAACAACACCAACCACATCAACAACCTCCTCATCCGTCCACGGATGCCAATGCCGAGCTAAGAGACATGATGAAAAATCTTGTCTCGGTTGTGCACACTAAAGCGGCTGATTTGGATGCTTTTAAAGCAAGCAAGAAGCCACCAACAAAAGGGTTGAAGCTCAACTTGAAAGCATCTCCCAAAACTTGCTCAAAGACAACCGGGTGTTCTTCCAAGTCAAGCCAAACCCAATCCAAGAGAGCAAGCAAAAGCGGTAACACTAAGGAGTGGGAGACTCCTTGATCCGTCATGCTCA
Organism: Limonium bicolor; assembly: GCA_023374045.1. Classification (NCBI taxonomy): domain Eukaryota; kingdom Viridiplantae; phylum Streptophyta; class Magnoliopsida; order Caryophyllales; family Plumbaginaceae; genus Limonium; species Limonium bicolor. The sequence continues at coordinate 392,628,700 of CM041776.1, read as the reverse complement.
CAAGAGGACATGGAGTCCCAAGAAGATGAAGCTCAAGAAGAAGAGCAAGAGATTGTTGAGGAACCACCACCTCCACCTAAGGAAGTTTCCAAGGAGAAGGAGTCTCCTGAACCTTCTACTTCTACTACTCTTGCAAAACATCTTCCCCCTCTTCCTTTTCCCAATAGACTCAAAAAGAAAAATTTGGATGAACAATTTGGGAAGTTTCTAAGCATTTTCAAGAAATTAACAATTAACATTCCTTTTTCTGATGCTTTGAAACAGATGCCGATTTATGCTAAGTTCATGAAGGACATCCTAGCAAACAAGAGATCGCTGGAGGAAGCGGAAACCGTTCACCTCACCGAAGAAGTTTCAGCGGTTCTACAAAGAAGTCTACCTCCAAAGCTTGGAGATCCCGGTTTGCCTATCGTTCCTTGCTATATTGGTGAAATTGACTGCGGTAGTGGGTTATGCGATTTAGGTGCTAGTATAAATCTTATGCTCTCTCAACTTTTAATAAGCTTGGAATTGGTAAATGCACTCCCACTCCCATTCAATTGCAACTAGCGGATAGATCTTTGGTTATCCCTAAAGGGAAGGTAGAGGACTTGGTAGTAACTGTTGGTACATTCGTTTTCCCAGCTGATTTCATTGTAATAGACATGGAAGAGGACCAGAGAGTGCCACTGATTTTGGGTAGACCTTTCATGAGAACTGCTAGGCCCTTATAGATGTGGAGAAAGGCAAAATAATTCTGCAACTTCATGATGAAAAATTAGAATTTGACATGTCTAAAGTAGTGAAGAGACCCTCACAGGCTAAGGCTGTTTTTGCTATAGATGTCATAGATTCAATTGTGCAGGATCACTCTCTCTCTCTTGTTAAATCTGATGCCCTTGAATTAGCTTTGTTTGAGGTCTGTTTTGAACAGGAATTCCACCCAAAAATGATTGAAATGGTGGCTGAGTTGAACAGCAGATTTTCTGGCTATAGACCACGCTATCCGCCACCCGAACCATTGGAACGAGCTGCTCAGAAGCCGTTGCCCTCGGTTGAAAGCCTCCCACTGTGGAGATGAAACCTCTACCCTCTCATCTTAAATATGCTTATTTGACTGATCCGTGTGTTCTACCTGTTATTATTTTTCTTCCTTGACAGGTGCACAAGAGGAAAGTCTGATGAGGGTGCTTAGAAACCATAAACGGGCTATCGGGTGGACTATAGCCGACATCAAAGGGATCAGCCCTCATTTCTGCACCCACCGGATATTCATGGAAGATGACTACAAGCCGTTGGTCCAACCTCAGAGGAGATTAAATCCCAATATGAAGGAGGTGTCAAAAAGGAAGTTCTTAAACTCTTAGATGGGGATTATCTATGCCATCTCCGACAGCAAATGGGTAAGCCCGTGCAAGTGGTCCCAAAGAAAGGAGGCGTTACCGTCGTCCCCAACGAAAAGGTGAGCTGGTGTCTCAGAGGACTACCATGGTTGGAGAGTCTGCATCGACTACCGGAACTGAACACCGCCACCAGAAAAGACCACTTCCCTCTCATTCATTGATCAAATGCTCGAGAGGTTGGCGGGGCAAGACTATTACTGTTTTTGGATGGATATTCGGGGTATCTCCAAATCCCCATAGCCCTGAGGACCAGGAGAAGACGACATTTACATGCCCATATGGGACGTTTGCCTACACCCGGATGCCTTTCGGGCTTTGCAACGCCCCGGCCACATTTCAAGATGCATGATGGCATTCTCTGACTTCCTAGAAAAAGCATTGAGGTCTTTATGGACGACTTCTCCGTCTTCGGCACCTCCTTCGACACTTCTTGGACAACCTCGAGGCTATCTTGATCGGTGTGAGGAGACAAATCTTGTGCTCAATTGGGAAAAATCCATTTTATGGTAAAAGAAGGAATTGTCTTGGGGCACAAGATCTCTTCAGAGGGTATTGAGGTAGACAAGGCTAAAATTGAAGTAATTGAAAAGCTACCTCCTCCAACATCAGTGAAAGACATTCGAAGCTTCTTGGGTCATGCCGGTTTCTACAGAAGGTTCATAAAAGACTTCTCCAAAATCTCAAACCTCTCTGCGACCTCTTGGCCAAGGATGTAAAATTTGAATTCCAAGGAGTGCCTTAATGCCTTAACACCCTCAAACAGTGCCTTATATCTGCACCTATCGTGGTTTCCCCCGATTGGAGTTTACCGTTTGAGATCATGTGCGACGCCAGCGACTACGGTGGGGGCGGTCCTTTGTCAGAAGAAGGAAAAGATATTGAGGAGTATCTACTACGCTAGTAGAACTCTCAATGATGCCCAAAAGAATTACGCCACCACCGAAAGGAGCTGTTAGCTGTGGTTTTCGCCCTCGACAAATTCCGATCCTACCTCTTGGGCAGCAAGGTTGTGGTGCACACAGACCACTCAGCACTAAAGTACTTGTTCAACAAAGGCGATGCGACACCTAGACTTCTCCGATGGATTTTGCTCTTGCAAGAATTTGAGATAGAGATCCGGGATAAACCGGGTGTGCAGAATGTAATAGCTGATCATCTATCCCGAATGGAGGTCCCTGATGATGGTGTGCCAATCAATGAATTCTTCCCAGACGAGAGCATCTTCATGAATTCAGAGACCGGAGACCCTTGGTATGCGGACTTTGCAAATTATTTGGCAAGGGGAGTGGTCCCACCAGAGATGACCTATCAGCAAAGAAAGAAATTCTTCTCCGACGTCAAGAGGTATTTCTGGGAGGACCCTTTTCTTTTCAAAGTTTGTGCGATGGGGTGATCCGGAGATGTGTGCCCATGAGTGAAGCGCAGGATATTTTGATTCGCTATCACTCGAGTGAAGCCGGAGGACACCACGGTCCGGCACGAACAGCGGCTAAGGTTCTTCAAGCCGGGTTTTTCTGGAAACCCCTTCATAAGGATTGCCACTCGTTTGTTGCCTCCTGTGACCAATGTAGAGGCTCGGGAACACTCACGCAAGCATGAGATGCCTCAACATAATGATAGAGGTCGAGCCATTTGATTTATGGGGTATCGATTTCATGGGCCCCTTCCCATCTTCTTGCTCCAACTTGTTTATTCTTGTGGCGGTCGACTATGTGACCAAGTGGGTTGAAGCAATTGCAACCCCGACTAATGACGCCAAAGTTGTGATCAAGTTTCTGAAGAAAAATATTTTCACCCGGTTCGGGGTACCGAGAGCCATATTGAGTGATGGCGGATCTCATTTTTGCAACAAACAGTTTGAAGCGCTGATGAATGAATATGGAGTGAGACACAAGGTTGCCCTTCCTTATCACCCACAATGTAATGGCCAAGCTGAGGTCACCAACAGAGAGCTCAAATGGATCCTCCAAAAGACAGTCAACTCCTCAAGGAAAGATTGGTCCATGAAGCTCGATGATGCATTGTGGGCATATCGGATCGCCTACAAAACCCCAATCGGTATGTCCCCGTTCCGGCTCGTCTATGGGAAGGCTTGTCACTTGCCGGTCGAATTAGCGCATAAGTCATATTGGGCGGTGAAGGCCCTCAACTATGACCTCAAGAGCGCCGGTGACAAGAGACGGTTCCAATTGACCGAGTTAGAAGAGATTCGGGAGGAAGCCTACGAAAATAACCGCATCTACAAAGAAAAGGCCAAGAAATGGCATGATAAGATGATTATGAAGCGGGAGTTTCACGAAGGTGACCGGGTTCTCCTCTACAACTCGAGGTTGAAGTTATTCCCCGGGAAGTTGAAGTCTCATTGGGCTGGCCCTTTCACTGTTACAAGAGTCACCCCTTATGGAGCTTATGAGCTGAAGAATGTCAAGGGGAGACTTTCATGGTCAACGGTTCCCGGCTAAAGCATTATCATGGAGGAGACATCCAAAAAGTTGAAGCTCGGGCTCTTTACTTAAGAGACCCTCCAGGTATCCTCTAACCCTCACTATGGTCTAGCCAAAGACCTTAAAAAGACGGGCAGCTTTCCGGGAGGCAACCCGGACTCCTTTCCATCTCTTTAAGCAATTTTAATGTAGTGATGTGCATATATCCTTTTTGCATGTGTGGTTGTTTATTTTAGCTGTTTTGGCATGTTTTTATGGTTTCTATGGTCTTTTGGTGCCTGTTAATGTTTTGAGGAGAAAAAACAAAAGGTTTGAGGCAATTATTGTTCCGACCGACCCATCCGACCGACCCACTGTGGGTCGGTCTGGCGTATTTGTCACAATGTCAACATTCTGGAACCGACCACCCGCAGCCCTAGGTCGGACCTGGGTGGTCGGGTGAATTTTTTTTGAAACCAAACCTTCTGTAATGGACCGACCCATAAGTCCTGGGTCGGACGTGGGTCGGTCGGGTGAAATATTTTGAAAAAAAAAGTGTTTTTTACCTTTCCCCCCTTTTTCTTCTTCGTCCTTTCCCCCGACCCCTTTCCCTCTTTTCCCCCCTCGATACCCAGAACCCAGCCCCCTCCCTACACTTTCTCCCTCGCGCGACCCAGCCACCACACCGCCCTCTCCCTCTCTCACGCCGCCACCAACCGCACCACCAGACCGCCCCGCACCACACCTCATCGTCGTCCCTCCGCGCCGCCGCGACACCCACGACCGGCCGCACCCACCCGAAGCCCCAGCCCAAACACCACCCAAATCCCTAAAAACCCAAATCCTTCCCCAAATCCAATTTCCACCCAAAACTGTTAAATTTCTTGTCTAATTATTGCTACAAAACATCAAGGTATGTGATTCCACCCATCATTTGTCAATTTATGCAATTCTTGAGCAAGTTACATTTTGGGTTTGATTTAGGTCAAACCAAACGGGACATTAGGTGACACATTATGATTTGTGCAAATTTGGTGAATTGAATTAATTATAATTGTTAATTAGAGGGTGTGTGTGCAAAATTTAATGTACAACTTGGCACCGTGGTGGTTTTGGCAAGATTTTTGTGCTTACTAGCTTATATTGAATTGTGCTTTGTTTAACATCACTTAGTGGTATTTAAATCATGCATTGCACTGTGGGATTTGCTGGATGTAGAGCATAATACATGGTTAAAATGGCTAAGGTAGGGAGCTAGAATGGTTGGGAATGGAGGTCCCTCACAATGTGCTTAATTGGGTAAATTTTAAATTGCTTAGTGACATTTGAACCGCCTGTTAGCAAAGTGCTCTTGGGATGATGCAATATCTGAATGCCAGCCTTCGGGTTAATTTTGTGGAGGTTCTTAGAACCGGGGAAAGGGTAGAAAAACGGGGGAGACTCTGCCCAAATTTTTACTTTTAGTACACTATTCTTTTATTTCTAATTTTTAATCTCCCATCTAACTCTTATGTGTTTTGTTTCCTTTTGTTGTGTGTTTCTTTGTTTACCTTTTGATGTTTCAGAATCATGAGTGGACGCCCCAAACGAAACCCCAAGCGCAAGAGTGGTGCCAGTTCGTCTCAGGCGATCGAGCTCGCCCTGTGCCTCCTAGCCACCCCTCGGGCCTTATCGACGACCGATTTATCAGTGAGGAGGCCCGGAGCTGGTACAACCATCCTCGCATTTGGGAATTTGTGCGAGAGCGCACGGTCGACCCCGAACTCATTTCAGACCTCAACCTTCAGGAGGTGATGGATCGCACCGGATGGGGGTGTGTCCTGAACATGGGCGGCCAATACTGCCCTCGGTTGGTGAAAGAATTCTACGCCAATGCTACCATCGAGGCGGAGTACGAGACCACTGCAGTTATCTCCCATGTCAAGGGTCGCGCATCCGAGTCACCATGGAGACCTTTCTACGATACTTCCGACTCCCGGTCGAGGATCTCCAGTACACCACCTGCATCTCTATCGGCGATCTAGGCGCTCACCGAAGGCACTACTTAAGCACCCTCCCTGTCCAGGCGGAAAGAAGAATCAGGCTAGGACAGATGTTCGGGTCACCATGACCCTGAACATGGTCGGTGACCCAGTGAGGAGGGTCATGCTCGCACTACTTCGCCACAACATCCTGCCAGGATAGCAAAGATCTCAACTCCATGGACTGCTATATGATGGATTATATGGTAGCCCGACCCAGACCACCTCTCTCTCTCTCTCTCCGGGCTGATGTTCCACCACCTACAGCACATCGTGAAGCAGAAGAGTTCTCACCATTTGGGCTTCCCACATTTCCTGCACAGCCAGATTGTCCACCAGGGCGTATCGCCTGTTGGCGAGACTGTGTCCAACCCTATGGACTACATTCATGGCTACGCCATGTAGAGGATGGGCTTCTCTTGGGATGGGGTGACTTGGGTGAAGGGAATTGTAGAGGACGATCAGCCGAGTGCCGGTTCCTCCTCCTCCGGAGCAGCAGCTGCCAGCGCCAACCTTCTTGCTCTGCCCCCGCCACCACCAGACATGATCTCTCGGCAGGAGTTTGAGGAGCGCATGGCAGCTTATCAGCGCCAGATGCAGGTCGAGATGGAGGCCAGGATACAGCGCATGCGAGCAAAGTTCCGCCCTGATGCTCCCCTACCTCAGTAGCCAGTTCATGATGTCCGCTACCCGAGTCTTGTAGTTTAAAACACTGTTATGATGAATTTGGCGATTGGTTCTGTTTATATTCTCTAGACTTCTTTTCAATTACTTATCTCGTACTTTATTTTCCACTTAACCGTTATGTTGTATGCACCCCTTTTGGATACTATGCTATGAGACTCATCGATGAGTCTCCTTTTGATATCTAACCATGGGCTTAAAGCGTATTCCTTGGAATCCTGTTATGCCTAGTTTATTTTTGTTTATGCATTGTAGATACATCCACACTGCATGCAAGCACCCTTCAACGCTGAGTCAGCCACATACAAGAGGAACTCTTGCAAAATTTTCCTGGGTCTCCGCGATTCAACGACCCCGGACACTCTCAAGTGTGGGGGAACCCTTTGCCCGATTAACGTCTTATCAGGGGAGTACTAGTTCTCTAATTACTTACACGATGCTTTATAACTTTTTGTACTCTATGTTTCGTGCTTCGGAAAGGTCTTCTGTTTGTTTCCCTTTCGGTTTTGCTTTGACTAATGTGGACATTGTCCTCCTCAAGTGTGGGGAAACGATCTTTTCTTTTTGATGCACTTCTCAATCTCCTTATACATATCTATTGCTGCCATGAAGAAGTTCCATTTGTATTAAGCAAGTCTTTCCATGAATGCTTAGAACTTTCCACCAAATTTTTCAAAAATTTCTCTCTTGAGGAGCAATTAATTGCGGTGCTTCCATAAATCCCTTTCTTGGAGAATTTTTATTGCTTAGGGGTCCTTTCTAATCTTCTCATCTAGGGATTGCTAAGGGGTGTTTCCTCGTGGAAATTTTTAAAAAGGACTTGAGAGGCACCATCGGTAACCAACAAATGAGAGTTGAGTGTTCTGTAAAGCAAGGCAAAATGCCAAAGGCACAATTCCAAATTATCTCTTCTCATCTCTTGTTGCAAAAGAAAATCAAATGCAAAACTCTATTTTTCCTTTTGTTTTTCCTCAATGCCCATTCTTGAGAGAAGTTGGCCATGGTAAAAGTTCTCCAAGTTCGAAAGATCTTTAAGCACTTGGAAACACTCTAAATCATACCCCGAAGCTCTATATTTTTATTTTCCCTAAGTACACCCATGTCACCATGAGAAGGTTGGTTGCACTCCTCTTGAGATTTTTCACAATGTTGCTCACCTAAGTTCAAGAATTCATCTAAATACTTGCTTGCTATAAATGTTCCTTCTTGTTATGGGTTCCTAGATAAGTTTGCTTGAGGACAAGCAAATAGATAAGTGTGGGGGAGTTGATAAGTGGTGAAATAATGCTATTTTAAGAGCTTCATTCACCTTCATTTTATTGGGTGCGTAACTTATTTCACCACTTAATAGAGTGTTTTAGTGATTAATAGTGAACTTATAGAGTTTAATCTCTTGATAGGTAAAAGCTCATTTTGAGCCTATTTTGGGTTCTCTTTGAGCTAGTTGCATGCATCAACAGATTCCTCATCTCTCAAGCTTTCCAACGCCGCAAACGGGGAGCAATTCCGAGCCACAATGAAGATTCTAGGCCCCGCGCAAGTTAGAGCAAATCTCTGGAGCAGATTGGGTCGGTCGGATTGGATTTTTCGGATGCCCAAGCTACTGGAATCGACCGACCCATAAGCCTGGGTCGGTCGTGGGTCGGTCGTACTTAAAATTACTCACGTGCCTTCTTCTGTGGAGACCAACCAACCCACGGGACCGACCCAGTCTAGGTCGGTCGGACGGAAAATTTGCCCAGATTTGCGTTTTTAAAAGCTGATTTTGGGGACTCTTCTCTCATTATCCAACATAACTCCAGCCTGAAACAAGAGGAAGAGAGGCGAAAATAGAGGAGAAAAGAGAAAAAAGAGAAGAAAAGAGGAAGAAGAAAGTGAAGATTTCTACCTCCATTGAAGCTTGGAAGCTCCTCTAATGGCTAATTCTTCCTTCTCCTTGTTCTTTCCTTTAGCTATGGCTTAGTAGTTCCCTTTGTATCCTAGGATGAGGGTTTGAACCCATTTTGCTCATTGAATGCTAGAAACCTAACGTTTATTACTCTCGTTTTATTTCCTTCAATATCAATTAATGCACTAAATTGATCTCTTATTGCATTTATGGTGGTTTCATTCAATATTTGAGCTTGAGTTTGGAACTAGACCAACAAGGGAGTAAACCCTAACTTTTGCTTTCTTGATTTTGGAAGTGAATGCTTAGGGCTATTGATTAAGAGTGCTTACTTAATGCTATTTAATGACTTGAACCTCCTTTAATTAAGGGGTTTAATTTTTTAGGTAAGAATTGGATTTCCCATGATTTGGGGATTCATGAGCTAAACTCTAATAGGCATTGAGATGATGAGTTATGGTTTTGAAGTTCTTTGAGTGAATTAGGTGATTCCCACTATCCTAGGGTACTCTCCCCATCCATTTCATACACAAACATTTTACTGTTTTTATTGCAATTCAATTAACAAACAACCAAGCTTGCCTCTGGCTAAACCCCCACTTTTACTGTTTATTCGCACTTAACTATTATACCGAAGCTTGGGATTTAGAAACCAATTTCCTTGTGGATACGACACTTGTTTTATTACAACGAATTGGGTGCACTTGCCCATTTTAGCTAGGTTTAATTACTATATTTGTAATTTTCCCAACACCAATATGATCATTTAATGAATAACAAGTTTTGAAATCACCCGAACAAATGAACGTGCCGGATGTCCTGCCGGATAGTGACGCACGGCATATTCAAAGACATTGAATATGCTGGACACACTAAGCCCGACATTTGACCCGGCAAGAACAAAAAATGCAAATTTTTATCCCAGCCTCAAATTCTGAAAACAAGGACTCATTACCCAATTCAAACCCAACAATCTCTCTTCAGTATTCGACCGAATAACGAAAATGGATAAGGTAATTCCAACTCTTTCAGTGTTGTCATCTACACCTATGCATTTAACAACGGTAAAAGACCACTAAGACTCCTTAACCAAAGCACTCTTGTCTTTTGAACCTCGAGTAGAATTTAGAAGATAGGAGAATAAGTCGCGATCTCATTCTACCTTATAAGGAAATCTGAATCTTAGCAAAATTTGTAAGAATATATTGAATGATCAAAGTGTTTACAAGGAAGAAACTCATCCCTAACCAAAAACTAACAAGAAATTCTACTTCACCACCCACACAACTACAAGAAGAGAATACAAGAGGAGAAGGAAATGGTCATAGCCTTAACTCGGCAAGATCTTCTTCTTCTCTTCGCGTGGATGGATCTGTAGAACTTCCTTGGACACCAATAATGGAGTGGATGCGGAAATGGAGATTTTAATGGAGTGTATAGGGGTCTTGAAGTGTATCAAATGATGCAGGCTCTCGGCCTATTTATAGGCAACAAAATCTCCGTGTGCCGGGTGGCATGCCGGGTCAAAATCTTCCGGCACCACGTGTTAAATATGAGTAACCGTTAATGGTCAAAACTGCCAGACGAAACGTTGCATGTGCCGGACAGGAGATGTCGGTACCGTACCTGGCATCAGTTAGATCCATCAACTGTAAATAACTGTCACCGTTTGGTCAACCATGGTGGCTTTTCACATATGTCGGATGGAATGTACCTGGCACTGGATCCGGCAAAGCTCCTTTTCTGCTCCATGCTTGTGCCGTGCAGAAGGCATCCGACATCATGTCCGGCATCACTTGAACTTTTGCCTAGGAATTCGATCCTTGCATAAAAAACATATAAAACATAAGTCTGTACAAATAAAATGCTTTAATACATAATTTAACATAAATACTAACTATTTAACCTTATTTAGACTAATAATCTTCTAAATCTAACACATAAAATATGATAAGTTGTGGCTTATCAGGAGTCACATATGAGCTTCCTGTAAATCAGTGAATTCGTTGTCCATTTTGGGCCTCTAGGTTTCTTCTATATCTTGCGCTTCAGGAGCTACCTGAAATGGATGGTTGTTGGATGAGCTATGTCTGTTTGCTGTGCTGTTAGAGACACTAAACACATCTGATTGGGTGTTAGATGACTAATTGTTCTTATCCCTTCTATTGATTGAACATATGTATGATTAAGTGGTGATTAGCTAATAATGTGTTTGGCATTGTCTTTATGTGTGTGATTGCAGACCCACACCAGTGTAAATGGTTCCCTAATTTGAGAAATGGAGAAGCATAACTAAATTTCTATTATGATAGGTAAATATATACAAAAATGAGTTCTTATTTATACTTACATGGTTATTGTCATGATGTCCTTGATAGTGCTTGCTTTATGGAAACATTAGACTTAATCTACCCCATAGAGTACTCATATGGGAAATTTGGTCAGCCTTTATGATAGAAAGATTGGGATTTGCGATAAAACAATACTTTTATGTTGTCTTTTTCTTCCCTTAAATTGCTTATGTAGATATATTTGTTTATAAACTCAAATAATCTCTACTATACTATGACATTATCTGTTCGTTTACTATTTCTTTCTGCGATTTCTATAACAGGTGTAGTAGTGCTTGAACTTCACAAGAATCATAGAGAGTTGGATACTGCTATCAGCACAAGATTGTTGGATTTGAGTATGAAATTTTTTCTGAGTTGCTATCAGATGATGATTTATCCATGTAGTCGATATTATGAAAATCGTCCACACTTGTATAGCTTTGGTGTAAAGACCCCATAGTACATTAGTTCTAAAGAACAACCCTGTACATTGAGTATTTATGTCTATCCTATTCTCGTACAGTTCATTATATATACATTCCGACAACAAAATTTAAGTCGGTGTATATAATAGATAAATATAGAGGAAGATGAGATTAGATTATACTACTATATACTTTAATAGAATCTACACTTCTTTTGTATAAAATTATGCTCTTTTCAGATCTAAGTTTTGCTCATATCGAGGCAACACTAATTTATTTTTCTTGTATCTGTGTTATAACTTCAATTTAATATAGGTCTTATTGATAACTTTGATCAATCGAATATAATATTCAGTCATCTGATGTAATAGACCGAAGTTATACTTCATGTTAACTAAATTACAATTGTGTTTGACTAAAATTCAACCAGTAACAAATCATATAATATGAGTAAATAGACAAAATTTTGTATATACTTAAATAAAGTATTCATAATTATTCTGTTACTCTAACCATTATATTAATATATACTAGTATTTAAAATTTTAAAAATGGAATTAGCTATTTTAGTCTTGAACTACAACTTTATATAATATTACTTTGATCAATCAAAGTATATAATACATACACATATATAAATTAAAATCCCAAAATGTACATGACATCCAAAAACAAATACTATTATTATATCAACTAACTGCTACATTTCCCTCATTTACAAGTAGACCTGCCAAAAGTAACATGAACCCGAAAAACCAACCTGATCCGAACCTAATTTTAAATCGAATGACATGACTTGAAATAACTCGAAAATCCAAACCTAATCGAATCAAACCGCAATTTGGTACTTCCCTGAAGTGGGCAAAACTTCATCATTACTAGGAATAACAAAGTGATCCTAAACACCTAATGGATGTTATTTTTTTTATCCATAGAGTTTCTGAACTCTTTTATGTGTGTTGGAGCTGCTGAAAAGGGGAAACCTTGTTAAGTCAGTTGATATCCGCGCTTACATGCAATATTTATCTGAACGGTTGAATTTTTTTTCAAACATTAACACTGTACTCCGATGACTAAACTAAATGATCCATCGACTATATCACGTGAGGGATTATATTTAGTACCTCGTTCATCTCATTTAGTCAATTGTTGTGAAAATTTATTCAACGTCTTAATTTTAAAAATTCAGTGGATGTCCGCGGTTACCTGCTGCTTACCCTCGTCTCACCTGAACGATTGTTTTTTTTTTCGAATTGTAACTCTGTACTCCCACTACTAAACGAAATAATCCTCCAACTCCATCTCTTTCGTTTCATTTAGTCAATAGTTGTAGAAAATTATTCAGCGTCTTAACTTTGTAAAGTCAGTTAATGTCCGCGCTTACTGTAGTTTACCCTCATTTTACTTGAACGCTTGGAATTTTTTTATTGTAACTATACTATGATGACTAAACGAAATGATCCTTTGACTTTGTCACGTGAAGGATTAAATTTTAGTACCTTGTTGGCTACATTTAGTCAATGGTTGTAGAAGTTTATTCAGCATCTTAACTTTGTAAAGTCAGTTGATGTCCACACTTAATTGTAGCTTGCCCTCATCTTACCTAAATGGTTGGATTCTTTTTTAATTGAACACTATACTCTGATGAAGGTTAAATTTAGTAGCTTGTTGACTACACTTAGTCAATGGTTGTAGAAATTTATTCAACGTCTTAACTTGGTAAAGTAAGTTGATGTCTATGATTACTTGCAGCTTACCCTTGTATTACCTGAACATAGTACTACACTGTACTAAAACGGCTAAACAAAATGATCCTCTGACTTTATCACTCGAACGATTAGACTTAGTAACTCGTTCACTTAATTTAGTCTTTGATTGAGAAATCCATTAAACATCTTAATTCCGAAATATACACCCCTAAGTTGACAATCATCATAACGTAAAAGATAAAAAGGACAAAAGTGCAACGATATTGATCTAGCTCCTTTGAAAAAATGATGACACCATAAACTACAAATTTTCATTTTTGCACATGATATGGAGAGGAAGGTCTATATGAGTCATGTTTAGTGGAAAATATTTTTGAAAAGTGTTTTATGTGATCTATGTTAAATATATCGTTGAATATAGGCCAATTCCTATTTCCCTTAGCGACATAAAGGGCCTTGCTTGCTCGACATGTCATCAATTCCTAGCAAAACTGGTGATCACTCGTGTATCTTCCTGGGAACCCATCAAAATTGCGCAGATCAAAGAAGCTTGAGCTATAATATTTGGCAGCTTAGAATATCTCTTTTCTCTCTCTGTGTTTCCTTATGCCTGGAAGTGATCAAACATTGTCTTTATACACAAATGATTTTACTGGCTACAACTTAATCTTGGAAATATCACCTTTTTTAATTGGATATGTGTAGGCTTCATAGTTGATTTTCTGACCCAAGCAACTCAACTTTGTAAGCATCGTGATCAATTAACCTGTTAATTTGGTCTATAGACATTAGGTTCCAGCAGTAACAACTTATATTGTGATATCATCAATTCAAACCCAGATAAATCTTTGTCCAAACATATAGTAATTGCTTTCCGGCAAGCGCAAATACTACAACGCATCAATCACAAAAGTAGTCATGATATATCGTCTAGGGAATGAGGGAATATAAAAAGAAAAGTACACAACTAATTTATACAAAGAACAATTACCTGTCCGTTGGAACCATATTCAATGTACAACAAACTTCTTTCTCTTCATTTCCACCACATTTACGGATTACAGCAGCTAGGAAGGTAGACTTCAATATCGATTGTGTTGTATACCACGAAAAAATAAAATCCCAAAACACACAATTTATATTTACACGGTATGTCCAGATTTCACATGCATATTGCCACCACAAAATACAGGGAAAAGAAAAACTCCATTTGCTCCACGGACTTGTAACAAACACAAGCAAAGCAGAAAGGTTCTGGTATTGATTGGTATATGATCATAAAAACCTACCTGCATATTGAGATCTAATAAGTGGACAAAAAAACTAACTGGTTCTGAAGGTATCTGATGAAGATTCTACGGACCAAGCTTTTCTTATAAGTCCGAGGTTCACTAGGAACTCGAGATGGTTAGCAACAGTTGTGCATGTACTCAAGAAGATTTACCAGGTAACCATCAGCATCCTCCTATCTAGCATTCCAAAAGTTCCTAGATATTACTAGTTGGAGGACATGAATCAATCTTCAATCATCCATGCTTTATTTCAACATATCAGCCCGTCAAATGAAACCAAAAGCAATGAAAAAATGTTACAGTTTCAAGCAGAGCTCAAGTTGAAGTATTGACCTGCTTCATGATATACTAGAATCATGAAGACTTGTACTTGATGAGCTTGGTCTTTTCAAACTTGTCAAATTCAAACCAAGCTTAATCTTAAGAAAGGAAATCAAGCTGAGCTACAAGCTAATGATGTTCAAGCTGCATTTTGTTTACTTAAACTTGTTGAGCATAGTCTTTTCAAACTTGTCATGTTCAAACCAAGCTTAATCTCAAGAAAAAAAATGAAGCTACGCTACAAGCTAATGGGTTCGTTTGTGATAAACTGTTTGTGTTAGTTGTCAAACCTAACTGCTGAAATAAAGTAGAAAATATGGGCCTTTAAAAATAAAGTAGATGAGAAAATATGGATCCAAGTGGGTCCCACACGGACCAAACGCTGCTTGGGACGTCGCTACTCAGGCTGCATTTTGTTCATCGTCACACTGTTGTAGGTCTGTAGAGTAGAACTTCAATACCGCTCATGCCCATATTCAGACCATTAATATTTCCACTTTAAAAGGTTCTACAGCACTCAGTCCCTCAGCAACCAAAGTTTGTTGTACAAATCTAGCAGGTGAAAAGCATGCCCATATCAATCAAGTGAATGACTCGGAAAGGGAAATTCATCGAGTCTGCCAAAGTTGGCCTAATCAAGAAATTGCAATTCAAATAGGCAGATCACCATGTAATGGAAACTAATATTTGTAACTAATTGCAGCAGAATCAACCAGGGGGCTACAATGCACAAAAATGAATATGCCTTGGAGAGTAGGTGACTAGCATATTGCCCTTAAAATCATCACAGACGCTAGTTGCATATTTCGAACGTTCCTTGCATAGAAGTATCACCAAGACCATAATCACCATGGTCATTGTCATACCCATAACCATCATATAGTTGAAGAGAGGGTCTACAACGAAAGAGGAAATAAGAGAAGAACCTAGCGTAGGGCTCGAGTTAAAGTCTGTAACTTAAAAAAGGTGATAGAGGCCCAGGTAATCAACTTAATGATATACTATCACCCAGTAGGTAGCCTTACGGCATAACTAGATACCAGGTTGCAGTTACAACCACAGATAACAATCCACCAGTAACGTCTTTTTTTGAGAAAGCAAAAATCTACATTTCAAAGAGATACAAATACACAAAGTGCAAAGTAAGAATTTATACCATAAATCTAGTTGACCTATATTGTTGTATCATTTATCCTAGCATAAAAAATAATCTAATACAAAATTACACAATACAAATGACTTTCCTTTTCCTTAATTTTAATCTGAGGCAACAAATTACTATTTCTTTTTTAAAATTTGAGGGAAGGGGCCACCACAAAACACAGGGAAAAGAAAAACTCCATTTGCTCCATGGACTTGTAACAAACACAAGCAAAGCAGAAAGGTTCTAGTATTGGTATAAGATCATAAAAACCTACCTGCATATTGAATGAGATCTGCAAAGCCAATTGGTCCACCCTTGGAGGATGAATCTAGGTCCTTCTTTGCTTCTTCCAACAACCTCATTGCTTATGCAAGACCCTTGTTTTCAGGTCTATTCATCTCTGCGCTTTAAGAGAAATTATGGGTATTATTGTAACGCCCCTATTTAACGTATTTACAGCAGAACTAAAATACTAAGGCGATTACAGACCATCGGGTTCCAAACACCCGGTACCAACCTCACCAATTACAACCATTACAATTACCTAAGTTACGGTCTGAACTCAAGAAAACAACGTAAACAAAACTGAACGTAAAACAAAATAACTCTCCACAATTCCTAATTCCCATCCCAATCACTCATGCTCTTCGTGGCCACCTGTATAAACAATTCGTACCTGCAAGATGAAACCAAGCAGCCCACCCCAGGAGGGGTGAGTCAGTTCCCTGGAATAGAACTGGTACAATTCTCCAAAACAATATTTAAAACATAACTCTTCAAAATAAAAAGTAACTTGAAATCAAACTCTTGAAAGTAAAACAGGGAAACAAGGCACTTTAAAATCACCAAGTCAAAGATAACAAGTTAAGGATAAAGATAAATAATAGAAAGGTAAAGTTAGTCAATCCAAAAACCACACCATGAGTTAGTGAACATCCAATGCTCAAGTTAGAACCAATTCCAGTTTGGAGTAGAAAGACCCAAGTAGTCACAAGGACTAGGAATGGAAAGATAATATCCAAGAACCAACAACTCAAGAGTGGAATAAAACCAAATGGGAGAGATGGCCCCCACTACCAAGTACGTCCTTTTAGGACAGGGGATATACAGCCCCTCACTGTTTACTACGTCCCTTTTGGGACAAGGGATATACAGCCCCTCACTATATCCCCTGTCCCAAAAGGGACGTAGTAAACAGTGAGGGGCTGTATATCCCCTATCCCAAAAGGGACGTAGTAAACAGTGAGGGGTTGTATATCCTCAGTCCTAAAAGGACGTACTTGGCAGTGGGGGTCATCTCTCCCATTTGGTTTTATTCCACTCTTGAGTTGTTGGTTCTTGGATATCTATATTTCCATTCCTAGTCCTTGTGACTACTTGGGTCTTTCAACTCCTAACTGGAATTGGTTCTAACTTGAGCATTGGATGTTCACTAACTCATGGTGTGGTTTTTGGATTGACTAACTTTATCTTTCTATTATTTATCTTTATCCTTAACTTGTTATCTTTGACTTGGTGATTTTAAAGTGCCTTATTTCCCTGTTTTACTTTCAAGAGTTTGATTTCAAGTTACTGTTTATTTTAAAGAGTTATGTTTTAAATATTGTTTTGGAGAATTGTACCAGTTCCATTCCAGGAACTGACTCACCCCTCCCGGGGTAGGCTGCTTGGTTTCATCTTGCAGGTACGAATTGTTTATACAGGTGGCCACGAAGAGCATGAGTGATTGGGATGGGAATTAGGAATTGTGGAGAGTTATTTTATTTTACGTTCAGTTTTGTTTACGTTGTTTTCTTGAGTTCAGACCGTAACTTAGGTAATTGTAATGGTTGTAATTGGTGAGGTTGGTACCGGGTGTTTGGAGCCCGATGGTCTGTAATCGCCTTAGTATTTTAGTTCCGTTGTAAATACGTTAAATAGGGGCGTTACAATTATAAACAAGGCAACAAACAATTTAATTTACAAGCAAGAAGTGCAAAAAGGACTACACAGTTGCAAACAACAATACCTGAACCGTATTGATCCATTTGGTCCTCCAGATTTTGTGGCCTACAAACTTAAACACAAGGAAATCAGTTTCATCAGTTTTTGTTTCTGAGAAGAGCAACATAAATTGATATATCTGGTCTGACCTGATCATAAGTCATATCATCATTCAGAGTGTGTATCTTGTTGTAGACGCTTGGATCCAAGATCAAGAAAGGATATTACCCCTACATATCATGGTGGACTAGTTTCTCACTGGTCTGAAAAAATATAAGCTAAGACTACATCAATCAAATAACGAATCAGCTCTGTAAAGAACATATCTATTTGTAGAGATCTCAATAAAATATTGTCGATTTTAATCTGGAAAACATATTTAAGGACACTACAAGCAGAATAAAAAATGTAAGCAATCTGGAGTAGTCAACAACTCGATCTCAGAGGCATGCACGGAAAACATCAAACTTCAGTAGTGAAAACACACATTTCAGTAGACAACAAACACATCTTCCTTTGTGGGGATGGGGATACAAGCACAAGAATTTATTAGACATTCGGAATTTCAAAAATGCAACAACATTCAGAAAAAAGAGGTTGACCACTCCATCTTTCTTTTATCTATGAACACAGTTAACCTATACACATGTAAGAACCACTTCATCTGTACTGTTATGATAAGACAAATGATCATGTATTAACATAGAGAAATGGAAGAAGTTGATAGACGTTGTTTAAGCTCACATCCATACCTTTAAGGTGTGCACCAAAAGTACATGAAGACATGTTCACCGACTTTAAAGAGCATCAACATCAAAAAGCATTGACATAAAGCACCATATCGACAAAGAGTAACAAGAATATACAAGCATACTAAGTCATCGTTCGATGATCACACCATATCCTTCCATGTCATTCTCAATGACAGAATTGCTACATGTCGATGAGGAAGATCCTGGGTACCTGAAGGCATAGTAAGGTTGAGACATCTACATCAAACACACCAAGAGCAATTGCAGGGAGAAAGGTGAACAACACGTTAGAAAAAGAAGATAACTTGCAATTATACGCATGATGGGTCTAAAATAACACTTGCATTTCGAATCAAAACAGTGTGAATCCAAAGGCTGCATTCTAACAGAAAAATAACAAATTCAACAAGAAAGAAAGCTAGTAAGCAACACCGACAAAGAACTATACCTGAATAAACTCTACTTCAATGTCTTCGTTAAATCCTAGATGACAAAATGTATTCGTCAATCCCACTAGGGTGTAGCCTCGGCACAAGCTTACTTTGTAAGCTGACAATCCCACTCGAAATGTTCCCTTTTTTAGTTCCATTGCTTTCCAGCGAGTTTAACAGCATGATTCTCAATCATCATTAGGGAAACTGAGAAATTGAAGACCGAAATTAACAATACATTGATGAGATTACCGTCTCACTTATACATCAGGTGCTATGAATAGTAAATCTCACAGGAATTCAGAGATGAAAATAGGTAGACTTACAATGATAACAGGATGATTGAGACTAACTTGCGATTTTCGCTTGAAATCCATTTGAAGCCCTTCTATCAGCTCAAGCTCTGTGAAATTTATTTAAAGAAGCCAGAGGATGTGAAAGTGAGATGGGATTACGAGCAACACTGTCGCGAAGAAGAAGGAGATGAGAAGATTTGAGGAGAGGAAGTAGAAAGTGAATCTGGCTGATTTTTTGTCACGGCTGCAAATGTGAAACCCCTCTTTCACTGCATAGAACGATTGAAAGAAAAAAGATGCGAGAAGAGGTAAATATCTTACTATTAGGGACATGGGAGCAAAAGAGAAATAAAGAAGATAGACCTCTGCATAAATTTGGACCACAAGATCATTTTTAATATTTTGGGAAAATTATATCCCCACTCATAACGTTTGGTGAAATTACATACCTCACCCACGAGGTTTCAAAAATTACTTTGCCCACCCATGTGGTTTTCTTTATTTTACATCCGACAACTTTTCTAATATTTGATCAACTTAAAATATGCTTTAATGTTGTCCAAAATTGATAAAACTTTACATGGATGATGCTAAGATGTTATATTTGTGTCTAATACCAAATCTAAACTTTTTAAAATTCATATATGACCTATGGGACCCAATGAAAACATGTTGACATGTCACATGTTTCATTGGGTCTCACAGATCACATATGAACTTAAAAAACTTTAGATTTCATGCTAGACCAAAATATAACACCTTAGCATTGTTCATGTAAAGTTTCATCAATTTTGAACAACATTTAAGCATCTTTTAAGTTGATAAAATATTAGAAAAGTTGTCCGATGTAAAATAGAGGAAACCACATGGGTGGGCAAAGTAATTTTTGAAACCTCGTGGGTGGGGTGTGTAATTTCACCAAACGTCATGGGTGGGAGATGTAATTTTCCCTAATATTTTTTATTGGTGTCAGGGCCAGATCGGACAGGATGAAGGATGTAACCGTAAGGCGTTCAAAGTTTTTTTTTGAAACAGGTACTTGTATTAATAAACAGAGCATAAAGTTCGTACAAACTGTGAAAAGTCATTAGACTTCCAACAACTCAGAGGGAGTTGTGACATTCTAGCATGATATGTTAGGTTATACGCGACAACATTACCATCTCGATGGACATGAAACCAGGCAATGTTGGCAAGCGGCGCCAAAGTAGAAAGCATGCTTGTGACTAGCGCCCGAGTAGGGCCATCTAAAGAAGTATCAGTTGAGTCCAAAATAAAACAACAATGCTTTTACAATCAGTTAAAATGCGAACTGAAGCAAAGTTGTAGCGCTTGGTGGCGTCAACTCCAAAAGCCAAAGCCATGGCCTCCACCTACGAAGGTACAAATTTACCTAAACCTGCAGTAACTCCCGCTCATTTGATTACTTCCGCTTCCATGATAATAAAACTAAGACCAAACCAACTAAACCGATCAAGTCTCGCATCAACAAAAATATCAACCCCAAGTGTGACTTTGTCGGTACAGATAGCCCTGTTGAAGAGAAAGACTGAGTAGCTGACATGCTATAGCGTAACAAATTATCGGCATGAAACGTTCAAAGTTTGACAATAATGATTTTCGGGATCATCTCCCTCCTTCACAGCCAAAAAGTAGTAAAAGACATAATCAAAAGTTACTTCATAATCTAGCTCATTAGTACTATACACTAATTAAATTCAAACAAGTGTTGTTTTAGTATATTAGTAATTTATAAATCCCATTGAACGACAAAGTTAGTACGTAATTAATCTACTTTTCTTCTCACAACTGATACTATATTTTATTCCCATGCATCGTTACTCGTTATCCAGCTGATTTCAGAGCCCACGACACCACCCTTTCAAAAAATGTAAAGCACTTATAAGACCTTTTCTTTTCCTTGGTTTTTAGTATTTAATTGATGAACTTTCTTTCTTTCTAAAATAAATTATATGATCAACTTAGGACATCCACAATAGGGTTTTTGACACGGTTATATATGTGAAATGTTTTACAATGGTGTAGATTCCACCCATTTTCTCTCTTCCAAAGTTCTTAAATAAGAACCTCACTTTTTATGACACATTAGAGTCATCTATGTGTATCTCTTTCATATTATATCTCACATCTAAATAGTGATAGTTTATTAGTTGTTCATTAAGAGAGAAGATTAAAAAACTTTTGTTATTATATTAAATAAAGTATAAGTAATAAAATTTTTTAGATGAGATAAATGCGCTAAACACACCAAACAATACTCTGTCTGTATAAATCCCCTCCATCATCCCTCTCACACACAGCCGCCGGATGAGAAAGAAACGCATAGACTCAGTACCTCTTTCATTTCCAATGACCGCCGCCAGTGGACTCACTCTTCTTCTCCTTCTACTCATCCCGACGTTAATCAGAGCCGCCCCTGCCCACCAGCAGCGTTTGAAAACAGAGACTCACTCATTCGGCTTCCCTTTCAACAGCTCCTACTACGACATCTTCTCCGTCCATTCACCCGCCACCATCAGCAACGAAGTCTTAAAAGTCACACCAGATTCCGCCGGTAACTTCTCTCTCAGAAGCCGCTCCGGTCGCATATTCTTCAACCAAGCCTTCCTCCTCTGGCAAGAAAACGACACTTCTTCCTCATCACCACCACCCAAGAACACTACTACTAACACCACCACCACCAACAACAAACTAGCCTCCTTCAACACCAGCTTCATCCTCAACATCTATCGCATAAACCAAACCTCAGTCTCCGGTGAAGGTGTCGCTTTTGTAATCGCACCAAACCCATCCGGCCCACCACCATCCAGCTCCGGCGGATACCTCGGCCTCACAAATTCCACAACCGACGGCGATGCATCCAACCACCTATTCGCCGTTGAATTCGATACTCACAAACAGTCCAACTTCTCCGATCCCGATGATAACCACGTCGGTATCAACATCAACAGTATCAGATCAAATAAAACCGCTTCAGTCAACAAATTCAACTTCACCCTCGCACCAAACGATACCGTCTTCCGCAAGATCTGGATCAACTACAACGGTGACACAAAAACCATCTCCGTCTACATGACCGAACTCGGCTTTGACAGATACAAATCCGTCCCAATCCCAACCACACCAGTCCTCAAAATGAACTCATTAGATCTAAGCTCAATCATCAACCAAAGATCCTACTTCGGATTCTCAGCTTCAACAGGTGAAGACACACAAGAACTCCACTGCGTTCTCAGCTGGAACTTAACCGTCCAAGTAATCGGTGACATCAGTATCAACGAACAGCAGGGGATCACTACCGGAGTTTTAGCCTGGGTTATCGCTGCGGGGGTGATGGCGTTATTAGTGATTACTGGAGTGGTGGGTTGGTTGTGCTGGAAGAGAGGTCGTTCGGGTGCTGTTGACCCAAATATACTCGGTGCGTTGAAGAGTCTACCCGGAACACCAAGGGAGTTTGAGTTCAGAGATTTGAAGAAGGCGACCGGGAACTTTGATGAGAAAAATCATAAACTTGGACAGGGTGGATACGGTGTCGTTTTTAAAGGGTACTTGGCTAGTGAGATTGAGAATGCCGAGGTTGCTGTGAAGAGATTCTCAAGAGATGATATTAAGAGTAAAGATGATTTCCTTGCTGAGCTTACTATCATTAATCGGCTTCGCCATAGACATCTTGTCAAATTGCTTGGTGAGTATCTTATCTCCCTCCTAAGGTTGTTGTTTGACTAATTTATTTTCCCGCCGGAACATATTAATAGCTTTAATTAATGCTTTCGTTTTCTATTACTATTTCTTTCCATTCGTGTTGTTGTTGCAGTAATTGAACTCCAAAAGCCTGGATTTTGCAAACTTTGACCATCACTACTCGACTGGTTTCAGGGTCAATAATAAGTCCTTGACGAATATGAACTGCTGCACCCTTTAACTGAACATAAGAAGGAACAGGCTTCCCTGAAATAGCAATCAGCTGAAATTGCCAAAAACTAGCCAACACTTTTTTTGTAGACGGAATATGTCAAATTCGAATTACCTAATACCAAGGTGTTTTCTCTCTTAATTGATCGTTTGTTTCCATTTTCCTTAATCATCAGGATGGTGCCACAAGAATGGAATGCTGCTCATAGTCTACGAGTATCTCCCAAACGGATCTTTAGACAAACACATCTTCTGCAACGACGATCAAAAACCCTTAAACTGGCTACTCCGGTACAAGATCCTCAGAGGAGTTGTTTCCGCCCTCCACTACCTTCACCACGAATACGAATCAACAGTCATCCATCGCGACTTAAAAGCCAGCAACATAATGCTCGACCACAATTTCAACGCCCGACTTGGTGACTTCGGTCTAGCCCGAGCACTCGACCAAGAAAAAACCTCATACGCAGAACTCGAAGGCGTGCACGGCACAATGGGTTACATCGCACCAGAATGCTTTCACACTAGCAAAGCAACTCGCGAATCCGACATATACGGGCTGGGAGCGGTGTTCCTTGAAGTGGCGACGGGTCACAGGCCGTGGGCGAAACTGGATGGGTACAATTGTTTAGTGGATTGGGTCTGGTCATTGCACAGGGAAAGAAGGATATGTGATGCGGTGGATCCGAGGTTGGGATCAGAGTATGCGAATGAAGAAGCGGAGAGGGTTTTGTTGCTGGGTTTGGCTTGTTCGCATCCAATTGCGGGTGAGAGACCCAAGACGCACAGGATTGTGCAAGTTTTGTCTGGGTCTGTCCTTCCGCCTGAAGTTCCAGCGTTTAAACCGGCGTTTATGTGGCCAGCAATGGGACCTTTAGAAATTGATTCGAGTTTGGGGTCGAGTACTCTTAGAGGAAGATAGTTTTCAAATAATAGTTACATTTTATTGCTGATTGTAATAGATTTCTGTTAGTCGTTACTAGCTGTGCCAGCTGTCTGTTATGAGCTTCTTATAAACTTGTAAATATCATTCTTGAACATAACATGAATATACACAATCCTCTTCATTTTCGATCTCTTCTGTCTGTCCTCTCCTGGTCTTGCGTGGTCGTATTTCCCTCATCAAGATGACTTGCGAGGTTAGTGTTGGAACGATTGTTTGATGAACATCAGTAGGGGTGGCAATCCGGGTTAATGGGTCGGGTTGGATCTCACTCATACCCAACCCGATTAAAATTGTATTGACCCAAACCCGACCCAATAATAATCAGGTTATAAATTTTCAACTCATACCCGACCCATATAAAATGACTAAACCCATACCCGGCTCGTTTAACCCAATATAATAATTAGGCTATGTAAAATTTAAAAGACCTGAAATAAAATTTTTTATATGACTACTCAAACCGAAATGGAGTATTTGTTTTTAGGGTTTCACGAGTGAACCGTGAATTTTGATATTGATATAGACTACATGGGCCTAAATAGTAAATACTAGTGGATTGTGTGGATCAGTAGTATTTTATCTATTAGTATTATACTAATAGTATGTATAGAATTGATACTTATTTAGTAATATATTTACATTTTTATTATTTTTAATAAAATAAAGTAAACGGGTCGGGTTGATAACGGGTTAGGACTTTCAAGTTTCAACCCATACCCAACCCAAATATTTTATAGGTAACCCATACCCAACCCAAATATTTTATAGGTAACCCATACCCGACCCAATAATTAAATGGGTCAATAATCATAGCCCAAACCCGTAATTTTCGGGTTGGGTATTGTGGAGGGTGATTTTTTGGTATGAGGGGGGGGGGTCTATCTAAATGGTTCTAGCTGAGAAGTCTAGATCCTGGAATTTTGTCATTCTGTGGAGGGTGAAAACCCATTATTCTGGCATCCCTCAAATACCTACTAAATCGTCCGTCTTTCCCAGAAAACGTAAAGGGGAGTGCAAGTGTGCACTACACCCGCTCTCGATGGGCTCCACGCGGACTTATACCTCTATGAGGCGGAGTTGACTAGAGTCGCCACCTAGTTTGACCTATGATAACTAGGAAGGAAAACCGGGTTCTAGGAACCGTTAATTGACTCTGAGATTGCTGCCTATGGATAGGACTTATCTGATCATACCAAAGATTCTGTGTGGGTTCGCACTGGGTTACACCCCTTAGAAGTGGCAACGACCACGACTTCGGATTGGTGCCCGATGAAATCTCGGTCTCCAATTGTCGGGACGACCTTCTTTCAAAACCTTATTAAAGAGATTCATTTACAAGCCAAGGATATGATTAGGATGTGAAGAGAGAGAGTGTGGATGAGGCGAGCTTTTCTGCTAAGCTAGCACCAAGAGGAAGAATGGGTGAATTCGGATGAGTATAGAATGAAGATCCGGGAAAGTCTGAGGTTGAGTGAATAGACAAGACTTGAAGTCTGATGGTTTGAAGTTTGTGGGAGTCAAAGAAGGTTTGAGTGTTTCGAGAGGTATGAAAATTGCCTTAGAGGGGGAAAAGGGTTTTTTGTTTGGAATGGGGTCGCACCCTGTGTGAGCTGCCTACGTACTCAACTCCCTATTGAGATCAGACCTTACGTAGTTCACGGTCTTTTGGGATTTGGGAGCTTTAGGGGTTTTGAAGGAATTGGGGTTTTGATCTTTTGGGTCTTTAAAGGATCAAAGGGGTTTTGTGGTCATTTATGGGGGTTTGATGGATTGTCGAGTTTGTTTTGGAGTTTGAGGTGCTTGACTTTGA
Organism: Limonium bicolor; assembly: GCA_023374045.1. Taxonomy (NCBI): domain Eukaryota; kingdom Viridiplantae; phylum Streptophyta; class Magnoliopsida; order Caryophyllales; family Plumbaginaceae; genus Limonium; species Limonium bicolor. The sequence continues at coordinate 392,602,927 of CM041776.1, read as the reverse complement.
GAGATGTTTGAAATCTTAAAATGATGACGTTTGTGAGACGTTTGGGTCTGTGAGACGTTTGAGGCTTGAAAGGGTTATCAAATTTCAAGAGGTTCGGCTTTTTTGAGGAGCTGAGGGCTTTCGAGGTGTTTGAATTTGATGGGTCTATTGAACTGTTGAGACTTTCAAATATGTTGAGCTGTTGAGACGTTCAAGTCTATTGAGCTGCTGAGAGGTTCGAGTCTATGGAGATGCTGAGACGTTTGAGTCTGTTGAGCTGCTGAGACGTTCAAGTCTGTGGAGCTGTTGAGACGTTCGAGTCTGTTGAGCTGCTGAGACGTTCGAGCCTGTTGAGCTGCTGAGACGTTCGAGTCTGTTGAGCTGCTGAGACGTTTGAGTCTGTTGAGCTATTGAGACGTTCGAGTCTGTTGAGCTGCTGAGACGTTCGAGTCTGTTGAGCTGTTGAGACGTTCGAGTCTGTGGAGCTGCTGAGACGTTCGAATCTATTGAGCTACTGAGACGTTCAGGTTTGTTGAGCTGTTGAGACGTTCGAGTCTATTGAGCTACTGAGACGTTCGAGTCTATTGAGCTACTGAGGCTTTTATAGATTCGAGATGCTTGAGTTCAAGAGAGTTTGAAGTTTCAAGGGGTTTGAGATTTATGATGTTTGGAATTATTTGGGATTGAAATGAAGTTGAATTGAATTGGGAACGAAAAGAATTTTGAATTGAATTGGATTGAAATTGAATTGATTTGGGATTGGATTGAATTTGATTGAAATTGAATTTGAATTTGATTTGGAATTGAAATTGAATTGGAATTGAAGTTAAATTGGATTTGAAACTAAATCAGGATCGAATTGAGGCAATGAGCCGGATTTGGGCCTTGGAGATGGACCAGGTTTGGGCCTTGAAATGTGGGTCGGGTATCTGGGCCTTGAAATGTGGGCCGGATTGGACCTTTGAAATTGGGCCGGGTTGGGCCCTGTGAATGAGCTGGATTTGGGGCTTAGAAGTGGGCTTGGTTTGGCCTTTGAAATTGAAATTGGAAGATGATTTGAATCTGTGAAACGATTGGAGTTTGGAAGGAATTTGAAGTTTGATCTTGGAACTTTTGGAAGCATTTCAAATGCTTTGTGAGGTTGAAGTGTGTCTAGTGAGTGTGTGAAGAGTATTTAATGTTGGCGCGTGAAAAGCTTTGATTTCGAAGAATTCATGAAGTTTATCTGGTTTTGAAGTATGAGAGGATTGATTTTGAAGAGTGTATGATGAGTGAGTATGAGAGGGATTGATTTTGGAGCGTGTTTGATGAGAGAGATTGATTTTGAAGTGTGTATTGATGAGAGAGTGTGAAAGAGATTGATTTGAAGTGGGTATGATGAGAGAGATTGATTTTGAAGTAGAATTTGATTCGTTGGATTTTTAAATTGATTTGGAATTGGATGATTGATTGATTGTGAATTTTATTCTGACTTTAGAGGATGATTTAGAAAATTTTAAGGGAAACGGGTATTCCTCACATAGGCCGTGTCTAGGACCCATATTCATGGAGGATACCCAAACCTAAGGATTTTCTAAAGTGGGCAGCCTAATGGGCTTTCTAGGGCCACCTGCTCCAGCCCGTTTGGCTGGTTATGGACCGAGCCTGAACAAAATTAGATTTGGGCCAAGAGTTACATGGGCCCAAACAGGATCAGTCCATACATTTACAAAATCATAGGCAAAGAATGATGAACAAATGATATGTAGAGATGAATTTCCAAGGCTATATAAACAAATATACATGCAGACATGGATTTTAAAAGCTATCCGAATAAAACAAATATATGTAAGAAAAGAATTCAGAATCTATCTAAGTAATTACATACATGTGGACATGGATTTTAAAAGCTTAAGTTATGTATGTATGAAATGAATTTCAGAAGTAGTACGAGAAATGTATATACAAGAACGAATCATCAAAGCTATCCAGGTAGCAAATCAAAATTATTTAAATCTAAAACTCTCAAAAACAACAAGATGAGTCCTACTGTATGGGTTGCTAACCAATTGTTAGTCTTATCCTATTTACTATCTTTCAATAGTCAATCAACGGTTGCAAGCAAGAGAATAATGTAACGGTCATGGGATGAAGTCACAAAAATGAATAAGTCACAACACTATAACCGAAAGTGAAAACAACAAACGATTACAAATTGATACAACTACAAGTGAAAAGTTTAAATCTAAAGCTGCTATGAGGGGTCGCATTGACGCCGCCTCACTTGAGCTGAAAGGATCAGCAAGAAGTGCACCAACCGTTACACATGTTTGAAGTGGAGACCCCGGTAGTCCAAGCCCAAAGTCCCATTTTTTAGTCTCATAGCAATTTCCCGTTCCACGAGTATTATGTACATGTCAAAGAACAAAGACAAAGATATACGAGAGTAGTTAGTAATGAAATGTAAGAGGGTTGGGGTGTATGCAATGGGATCATACGGCCCCTCTCAATGGGAGGAAAGGGGGCAATTTAATCATCTCCCACACCCCAACCGAGAACATAGAAAAGAGTTTCAAGTTGCCAACAAATGCTACGGATCGTAAGATAAATCAAGCATTGGGGTTGCTACTCAAATTAATTCACCATCTTAGATTATGACTCAAACCGAAGTGTAGTATCAAAAAGGTGAAGTTATGAGTCATGTGGGATCATACCTAAAAGGGGTTTATATCATTTCCCTCTAAGATGAAGAATTAATAAGGACCAACCAGCCAACGAGTGCTTTATCTTAACAATCATAATATTCGGGCAACTATCACTCGATTTATGTTCTTATCTAAACGCAATGAGGCAAGTTACATGATAGTCTCAAACAATTTCCAAACCCATATCAATGCGCAAGGGACAATTAAATATCAAAAGTAATTAAATTGAAGTTTAGAGTAACTGAGTTTCCAAACCCATGAGGGAAAACCGTGGAGGCCATGAGTCCACATGCCCAATCGACAAGCAAAGTCTAGCCCAAATCTCGAGTGAAATGTACCTCGGGTCAAGTCATGAAATCAAAAGATGATTAGCCAAATGACTTAGACGACGGAAAGGGGGAATTATAATGAGCCCAACATATCAAGTTCCAAACCCCCAAAGTGAAGGCGCTAAGCATAGCAATAATCGAATCAAGGTGCCAACCCCACGAAATTTCCCGGTAATGGATCGCGCCCACGTGTCCATGATAAATAAATACAATGGACTGATCAACTGAATGGCGAGGTGCTCAAGCCCAACGAGTTCAAACAAACAAACGATACGCAAACACTTTTCATTACAGTTATAATGTCAAAACTAAATGGCCCAACACTCACATCTCGAATAAGCAAAATCAGACAGAGCAGATATTAGAAACTGTCATTAGACCAAATCGAATACTATCACCAAACAAAGACCAATTAAAGAGGTTTAATGGCCCATAAAATGAACTCAGTCAATCGACTTGCGTTATCAACAGTAACATAGTTTTGAAAAAATTACGTCAGGATTGTAAACGACCAAAACATTAATCAGAGGTCAGAAAGTGAACAGAGCAAACCAGTTCTTTCCGTGTAAGTATCACAGGAGCAGCTACGTCCAATAAAAAAAGGATTGGATCTGGTCAACAATAAGCTCATAACCAGAAGCAATTCGGGTCTGGTCAACGACAAGCTCATAACCGAAAGCAACTCAATGCAAAGGAGCTTGACTAGTGCCAGTGAATTAGAGAATGGAACAGGGAAGAAAAATTCAGGTATCGTCAATGAAAATCCAAAGGCCGGAATGGATTTTTTTCAGTACTCAGAACCCGGAAAATGAGCATCGCAGAGAAGCATTTAGCAGATATAAATCAATAACCTTAACAATATGTTTGTCAAAACACCTAATAAAGCCAACCGACAAGCTAGCCATAGAGCAGCGCCACAAGAAATCCTTCCAAAGCAGATAACGATGATATCACAACTTAACAAAGTCAGGAAACCGAAGCAAACCAGAAGTTGACAGACGACATCAAATTTCATCCATCAACAGAAGCTTCATGAGTGATAGAGTAAGCAAATGGATGAGGAGTAATTGCCGGAAAAAAGACCTTACGAAACCCTCCACGACCTTGGAATGTATAGATGAGGAATGGATGACACCAATGATACAGTCATGGGCGTCGGGACCCCACCACGAGTGCAAGAGGCAATGGTGACACTGAAAACCTAAGGCCGGCAAGGATTCATCGTCTGAGACCATGAAGGGATGCGATTCGACCAATTGCCCTGGTGGGGTGTTGCGAGAAGCCAATGAAGACAGACAAGGAAAAACAAACAGAGATCACCTGAGAGATTTGAGATTTGCTTCCGTTTTTTTGTTTGGCTTTCGGATTTCTCCGATGAAGAATCAACAGGAAAATAGAAGCTATGGTAGAGAACAACATGGTGGGCTTTCATGGGAATCGGCATTCTCAGAGAAGATAGTGATTATCGTCTCTAGGGTTTGGCATTGAGAGCTCTTCGAGATTTGAAAATTATGCAGAGTGTGGAATGTTTCGGTCAAGAGTCCCCGTCTCCCCCATCGTCAAGTTTCAACGTTTTCTCCTATGGATCGTCCAGGCGAGTGACGGCTGGCCAGGGTAAAGGAGTAGGTTAGGGTTTTTGCTTTTGTTTGGAGATTGAGAATAAAGAGAAATACGGGTTTTGTGATCGAGATCGGGGTGGGAGTTAGAGGAGATGGTTTAATGATCGCAGGCGACCACCGGTTGCAAGTTTCGGCTGGAAGATGGTCGCATATGGAGGATTGCAAGCTTCAATCTAACGATGATGGTTTAGATGAGTCCGTGAAGTGATTTTAGTGTAGTTCGAGAGGACAGAGAAGAAATCGGGGTTAATTTTGCTCTGAGTAGACTTCAAAATTGCAGAAAGTTTGCTAAGGTGTAGAGATTAGAGAATCGGGATTTTGGTTTCTTGCTCTGAGTTCGGGGATGAAGGGTGGAAGAAGGCTACTGAAGGCTTGGAGATGGGTTCTGCTCTTTTGAAGAAGAACGTCTGAAGAAGAGGATGGAGGCGAAGCAGGAGAATCAAAACGTCTCTTTTTTTGTCAGCTCCCTAGTGTAGACACCAAAAATTCTCACCCATTTTATATTAAAAACAAAAATATATACAAAAATAAACATGCTTCTAGGGACAAGGCGGTCGTCCCCATTTCCAACTAAAGGGATTTCTTTTTCTCCGACGTGTAAGATCCCACATTCCTATGGAAAAGGAGCACGAGCCCCTTTTTTATATTATTTTATTTATTTATTGTTTTATTTTATTTATTTATTTTATTTTATTGTAATCTGTTTTTAAAATGACTTCATTTTGTATACTTATTTCATTCCTTTTGTTTTAAAATATTTCACGGTTTTACTATTACCTGGTATTATTTTATGTGCTCGATCGACTTATACTTTTATTATTATTTGTTATTTCCTTTTGGCTTTCTCCGTTTTATCGTCTCTATTTTTATTATTTCATGTGTCCTTTTATTACTACTATTTTCCATGTATTTTTAAGTGTTTTATCTTCATTACGTGCATTAATTTTTTTATTATTTCATGTACTCATGCTTTCCTTTTATTTTATATCTCATTACGTTCTAGGTCTTATTTTTAATTGTATTCCATAATTTCATAAATTAGATTAATCATCTCTTTTTATTGCATATACTTTCTTTTGGATTTGTAGCTCTTGAAAAAACAAAGTTATCCAGTCAAATTTAGAGCTCTTATAATATTTCTCCATGAACATACAGAAATCTGACATAGCGTAACTAGTTAAGGTACTTATCATACAACCCGCAGATCTCGGGTTTGATTCTTGGCATAGGCTGGAGGTGTTTTCTTTATTATTTCAGCATGCGACATGACTTTTATTTTGTTTCTCCGCTACTATCTACTGAAATCGGTCACAGCTCAATTGGTAGAGCATGTGAGGGAGGAGGGTGGAGGTCTCGAGTTCGAAACTGGAAGACCTCTTTCTCCTTTTGTGTAGTATCTGATTTTTTTGAACCTGATGCAGCCCACTCTAGTTTGGACCCGTTTTGGCCCAAGTATCTCAAATATGCCCCACTAGTAGCAGACTTACGGCCCAGGTTTTTTTTCCTTTTGAACTCTGGAACATTCTTTATTCCTTGCCCATCATTTGAAATCCCCAACACATTCGTTGTTCTTTCGTGTTCCCCCTTGGAAACCGTCTTCGACTTCACGCCATTACGCTCCAAAACCACCCTTACCCACGCCTGAAAATCGAGAAGACCAAGAAGCAAAGAGCCAGAAAATTTTTCGTTTTCAAGGCTCCTCCATTTTTTTTCGAAGCCAACCATCTCAAAACTCCATCTCCGCTGAATCTCTCCTGGACATCTCGCCACCGAGGAAGTTCTTCTTCCGGGTTGGAGTTCCGTTCTCTGGATTTGAGTTTCCTCTGCATGTCGTTCTTCCCTCTTCCATTCTCGAGACCAGGAAGCTAAAACACCTGACCCATCACCTTCTTCCAAAAAAAAAACTCCCGATCTTCTTTTCATCGCCGTCAGAAACCACCTCGGCCTGCTCCATCGAAGACATTCTCATGCCCAGAACCGCCATCACCAAGTCGACCTATAAGCTCTACAAAACACCCGCCATTTCGCCGGATTTTAGCACTCAATCTTCTCCCTCCTCCGAAATTGTTTCTGTTTCAGGAGCAAGTGTAAGTTGATTTCTTAATCGGGGTGCCATTCTCGAACTCGTGCTCCTCCCGTCCATTATCTATTTCGTACGGTTGTGTTTCTTTCTTTTTCGTGTTCTTACTTCTTTTCAATCGTATTCAAACATTCTCCTCCTGTTTTCCTTTTCCATGTTATTTAAACTCTAAAACCAGGGCTTCGAATTCATGTTTTCGCATGTCTTTGACCATTTCATAGAGTAAAATTACTCTTTTACATTTCTTTATGCTTTGTTTTGCCTCTTTACTATTCTAGTTCTATTTCTACTACCTGAACTTCAATGGGGTCGTAAGAAAGGATGGCCCGAAAGGGGAGATCCATGGCCGTCAGTGTTGGCCTCAAAATACAAGTCATAACTCTCTGTCTCCACAACTCTTTTATTCTTGTCATGTATTTTCTGGGATATCCAGTCTGTTATGGACTTCGAAGTCCACAAACCTGGTGTGAGTCGAAGATGGTGACCTGACTTTAACAACCATACTCGTGTTATGCCTTACCTTCGCCAGTACCTGTTTCACGTTATTATGCTATGGTGTTTCTGTTTGGATATTTCGTTAATGATACGAAGCTCACCCGTTGTTGCGAGAGCATAAGGAGTTGTCATTCTCATTCAACTGATTACCTTCTGCTATGTTCATCAAATAAGCCCGAGAAAGATGGTTGTACCTTGTCTTCTGCTATTGGTTATATGTTCGAATGAGGACCAGATTTCTGTGTGTTTTGGATTTCTGTAAAGAGCATTTCTCAAAACATAAGTGTTGACTTTGATTCCACCATAGTGTTTTGTATATATATACCCCTTGTGATACGCTGACTCGTTACAGACGGTGCTCAAAATTTATCTGGTGAGCCTCTGAACTCGATCTAAGTTTGGAGTGGTGTTTATGAAAGTCTATGATTCAGGATAGACTATAAATTTGTGCTAGCGACTGTCACCAATCTTGTACTCACTTGTGAAGTCTATTTTCCTAACCCTTCTGCTTCAAAAATCTGTGCGTGGTTTTGTATTGCTCTTTGCTGCTGGTTTGACCGTCGAAGCAGAGGCATCGATCCCCTCTGAGTATACAAATATGTCTATTTCTTGGCTTGAGTTTATATTGAAACTAACTTGAATCCTCAGGTTTTAGTTAGAAGCAATTTGCAGTCTTGGGCTAGACTCGGGATTAAGTTTCAGCACACGTACCCTTCTCCTTGCATATACGATTATTTTCTGGACTAATGTCTGCTATGTTTCATGTTACTCCCTTATTCATTGCCGGACTGTCTCTTACTCTCTACTACTGGTACCCAGTCCTAACCTAAGTCTGATAATAACTGTTTTATCTGGTAGTATATCTCGGTGTCCATGTGTGGAGTGCTCCTGTGATGGTATCATGTGCTCGTTTGTTTCTGACAACATTTTTGTCGTGTGTATTTATATGCATTTGTCTGGGTAACTTAGTTCCATTGCAAGTATGACTCACTCTTGACAGTTTAGCATCCTTTTCCAGTAAGCTATCAGAACTTAGTAGTATGTTTTAATCCATTCAATAAACGCATTAGGAGCCAACAGTAGAGCTCAAATGGATGAATTTGGGAGCAGCATTTGGTCTCTGATTTTAGTTTTCTGCTACGGTTTGTTCATGAGGTTCTAATCTCCTTCTCTGGTTCCGTTTTGCATGTGATGATACCAGACTTGAATGACGTAGGAACAGTTTAGTTGGCCTCTGCATACTTTGGAGTTTCAATTGATTATGATAAGTGAAAATGACTAATTGACAAACAATGTAGTGAGTCAGTTTGGGGCTAATTCTCATACGAGGTTAGTAATCTTAGGCTTTGTTCCTATTCTGGCTGAGTCTTCATTACTCTCGAAAGACAATAAATAGTAATTAGTCAGTTTGATCTGCAACTTACGATTAAGATTTGAAACTTTAGGCTCCACGTTTTCGTTGATTTTCTGAAAGTTTAAAATGACGGTCCATGTAGATAGCAGTAAAATGTAGCCTATTTTGCTGAAGTTCATTTCGCTTCCATATTGATCATCATCTATCATATGGCTTGCTTTCGGACTGTTTATTTTATGCCATGCGTGAATATACTTGATGTGTCACGATTTTGCTTTAATTTTGTTGCATTTTCTATCTAATTACTATTTAAACCCTAGATAGCCTGTAGGTCACCACTTTTGTAGAAAAGCCTTAGGTTTGGGTATCTTCAATGCATACGGGTCCTAGACACGGTCCATTTGAGGAATACCCGTTTTCCTTAAAACTTTCCAAATCATCCCCTAACTTCAGAAATAAATGTACAATCAACAAAAATCCAATCCATTTGTAAATCCAGTTAATTTTATTCAGGCATGACTTAAGTCCACTAGCCTTTAGTTTCAACTAAGCTCTCAATCGGCCCATTTGTTGGAAATCCACTCTCAGAGCCCAAAGCAAACTTGGCCCAATTTCATAATAAGCCCATGACCCAACTCAACCTCTCAATCCAATTCTGACTGATCTCATTTTGGCCTGGCTACACAATGCCCACTTCCTACTTGGCCCATCTACAAAAACCCTAGTCCATATCCAAGGCCCAAACCACATAGCCCAAAACTGGTCCAAGCCCAAACCCACGGCCCACAGTCCAAGCCCAAGTCCACGGCCCAAGTTCAAAAATCGGCCCAAACCCGAAGCCTAACAAGGCCCAAACCACATAGCCCAAAACCGGTCCAAGCCCAAACCCACGGCCCACAGTCCAAGCCCAAAACCCACGGCCCAAATCCTAACTCGGCCCATTACCAAGCCCGAACCAATCTCAAAACTCGGCCCAATACCTAATCAAACCAAAAATCAGCCCAAGTCTACAAAAATCAAACCTTGACCCAAATGTTGACCAAACCCCAAGTTTGACCTGAAATTTTGACTTTGACCCAACCAAGTCCACGCGAGTCCACAAATATCAAACCTTGACCAGAAAACGTTGACCTTGACCAAAAATGCTGACCTTGACCAAAAAATGTTGGCCTTGACCAAAAAGGTTAACCTTGACCAAAAACATTGACCTTGACCAAAAAAGTTGACCCAAGCATTGACCGACCCCACTTCAACTCGAACTTTGACCCGGCTCATCTTCCAATACAAGTCAAAACAAAATCAAATCAAACCCAACTCACTTATCAAAACTGATCCCTTTCAACTCAAACCCAATTTGTAAACCCACTACCCGCCAGGAGAGGAAGAGGGAGAAAGAAGAGTGCAAGCGACAGAAGACTATTAGTTAGTAGAAGTTTGCCCTTTTGAATTTGGATGTAATCCCTTTTTCCCCAGTTATATGATATCGGCAATGTAGTGACAAATGGATGTAATCCCCTTCTCTCTTTTTAGATATGGATGTAATCCCCCTCTCTCTTTTTAGATATGGATGTAATCCCCCTCCCCTATTATGTGACAACGGTTATGTAAGGTTATCTAACTCTTGTTGACTAATATTATGTTTTCCCCTATGAACTTGGATGTAACTCCCTCATTTTCCCCGTTTTATGCAATTACGACCGAGCAATTAAATAGTACGGTGTTTATTCTTGGCAATGGGAATCGGCTTGTGCGCCTTTCCCTTTTAGCATTTTCATAAAAGAATTCAATCGCTTTCATACGACTTTACACAAAACCGGGGACGACCCCTCCCTTCTCTTTCACTCTCTCACCTTTTTTGAGTTACTTTCATACTGACACTTTTTCATATTCTATATTCCCTGCCATCCAGAAAGCAGAGGTAAAGAGCTCTCCTCCAATCTTCAACATTACTCGCCTTTGGAAGAGAGACTCCAGGGGTAGGCTGGCTAGCGAGACCACATCTGAAACTTCATCAGAAACCATGGATCCGAGCCTGATCAACCCGACCGCCCCAGAAATTACCCAAGTTGTCACTACTGCCATAGGGGCAAGCCCTCCCAGAGCTAGCGGCAGCATACGACACCCTGATGCTGGCACCCTCTATCGTTTGTGGGAACAATCCCAAAGGAATGAATCTCTGACGAGACAGACAATAGAGCGCCTGGAGGAACAACTACGAAAGGAAAGGATGGACAAAGGAAAGGACCCATACCTTACCGATCCCGAAAATGATTACGTCAACGAGTCCCCAAGGATCACTTTCAATCAAAACCCTATTTTCAACACCACCGCACCACAACCTCTCACGGGAAAAGAACGTACCACTGTCCACCCCATAACGATGACGTTCCAAACAACTGACCTACTTTCTGGAGCCCCCTTGCCACCACCAATTCTGACCATAACCACGACCAAGCCAACCACCTTTCCGAAATTACCACCATTCCAGCCTGCTGGAATCACTGCCCAAACAACCAATCTATATCAAGTCAAGCAATCCGAGTCCATTCATCCCAAATTACCACACCTAGACCCCATTCAGCTTAACCCATACCAGTACACCACCCCCGGACACGCTGTCCGTTTTGAGGAGGCAATTCCCTATACTCAACTGCTACCCCACCCGTCCAACCATCTGATTCACGGCTACAATCAAGCCCCACCTGCTGAGCACCTTCCAATTGACTTCAGTCAAATGAAGAAATCCCTAAAGGAAGAATTACTTGCAGAGATGCAGCTCGGAGAGCGAACCAAGATGCTGGGTTTCCGTCATTTCCAATTGAAGCCAAACTCCAAGTTGCCCGAGAATCTGAAACTGCCAGAAATCTCTAAATACTCCGGGAAAGGGGACCCTAGGCACCATCTTGCCCAGTTTGACCGGGTTATGACTATGCATGGGCTAGATGACGAAATGAAGATAATATGCTTCCCCAGCTATCTCGAAGGGTCTGCCCAAACTTGGGTGTCAAGGTTTGACTTCTCGGGAAAAAAGCTAGAAGAAGTCTACCAAGCTTTTGTGGAGCAGTATAGCTATAACACTCATTTAGGGGTCACCCGGAGAGACTTGGAGACTATGAGACCAAGAAATCATGAGACAGTGATGGAATTCATTACTAGGTGGAGAGAGAAGATGGGCCAGATGTTAGACCGCCCCAGTGAAGAAGAGCAAATAAGGATCATCATCGATTGCCTAGAAAATCCCTACTCAGATCACCTCAAGTCCTTGGGGATTTGTGATTTCAAGCATCTGAAAGCAGCTGCCACGGCCGCAGAAGAGCTAGCATTGGTCCTAGTTTCCAGGGATCGTTTCCCGACAGTCAAACTACCAAAACAAGCAATCTAAGACAGACACAAGTAGCAAGTTTGTCCCTACTCCTCCAAACAATCAATCTCAGCCTCCAGTTTACCAGGCCCAGGTCAGCGGGCTAAAACCAGATTATTCTCCAACCCCACCACCAAACAGCTATCAAGCTCAGCCTAGAAGGAATTACACCAGCTTGGGAATGTCAATGGACAAAGCCTATGAAAAGCTGAAGAAAAGTGGGTTTTTGCTGGGACACCCGAAACCCAAACCAGGAGTTACCCAGATGGGAACCAACCTTGCCAGCTTCTATGAATTCCACCTGATCAAGGGACACAGTACAGATAATTGCAGATCCTTACGCCACGCTATCCAAGACCTGATCGATGCTGGAGATGTGGAATTCCCGAAAACTAATCCAAACACTCAGAACAACTCTATCCCCAGACATGTGAATGTGTTGAGTCTGACGGGAGAAGGTGAAGAAGAGTCAGACATTAGCAGAATCATAAGTATCAATGTCATCGAGAACTCTTCCGAGTCAGGCAACCAGAGCACACACCCTCCGATCGTGCTATCCCCGGAGCTAGACGCCTTCCAAGTTCGCCGTCCAGAAATCCAGCATGATATTCAACCGCAGATGCATGAATATCTAGCCATGACGCATGAAATTCGAACCACAGTTGAGCGTCTGGTAGGACAAGGAAGGGTGTCTATAATCACTCTCCTAATAGTAGGACGACATATGGAAAAGAACCTTGAATTACTCGTGGGACTGAATTTGGAAGCACGAGAGCTCTACAACACTATGAAAGCATTGGAGGTGGTAGAGGCATGGTGCCGGCAGAAGATTGCCGAAAGGCGGGGAAGGAGAATCTCTGAGTGCAATTTCAGATAGCAGATGAGGAAAAACACGGTGATGACTTTGAAAGAATCAATCACTTGAGCCGCTCAGGAAGGCATTTCAAACCCACTGAGCTCGTAGAGGAGCCAGAAACACTACAACAGAGAGTCCACGACCTTACTCTGAATGAGTCAGGGAACAAGTTGGTGGGAGAAGAAGAACTGATGAAAAAGCTGAAGACTACCAGCATACCTATCACAATCTGGTCCCTGCTGACAATTTCAGAAGAGCACAAAGATGCAGTAGCTCGGCATTTAGGAATGGACAAGAAGCGGCCGACATCAGTTGAAAACATTGTAGCTCACCTATCCCGGACTCCTGATCTCTCCATAACGTTTGCCGCCGACGAGATCCCTCGTCAGGCGGGAAAAGCCCTCTACATAACTGTGAAGGCTGGAGGATTCCAGGTCCCCAAGACTTTGATTGATGATGGGGCTGAAGTGAATGTCTGTCCGCTCCGAGTAGCCCGTCATATAGGACTCAACGATTTCAAGCCAGTAGACATGACGTTGAGTGCCTATGACAACAGCCATAGGAAGGTTCTGGGAACCATCACCCTGCCAATTCTGATTGAGGATGTCTCCCTGACCATCGAAGTGATGGTCATAGACATATCCTCCACCTTCAACCTTCTGCTGGGGCGAGAATTCATCAATCAAATTAAAGGAGTCCCCTCAGTCGTCCATCAGAAGCTAAAATTCAAACACAGGGGACGAAACGTGGAGGTTTTGGGAGAGGCCAGAGCTGAGTCCCCACTATTTGAGATTAGTACACTAGGGGGTCGAGGGTTGACGCTCGGGGGCTTCACAGTGGCGAAGCCACATTCACAGGTAAGTCAAACTTCTTCCATCACTCCTCTCTACTTCGACCCTAGTATCTATAGCCCCGCATCGCAGCACATGATGTCTCGGATGGGCTACAAACATGGGAATGGATTAGGCAAGGAATTGCAGGGCATGGTGGAGCCACTAACAGCACATATTGGAGGACGAGGAGCTGGGTTGGGATTTACGGAAATGTCAGGCATGATGTTGAAAGATTCACATGTAAGAACTCCCACAGGTTCTTTCTTATCAGTTAACCTTGAATCATATGCATTTGTGAGTTGTGATAAGCATAGAGTAGCTCAGGACCAGGAGGATCAGGAGACAATGGAGTGGGGGAACTGGTGGACCACTTTGTTCTCCCTCAACTCATGCCCTGAAGAACATGACGACAAGGGATGCGACCAAGGAATGCCCGAGGATGCAGCAGAGAACAATATCACGATCAAACCAGTAATCAAGGACTCCGCACCCTCGGTAGATGGCCATGGAGCGTGTCTTGTCGTCTATCATGAGAAAATGAGCTGATTTCCCAGGAGCCTTACGTAGTTAGTCTAGTTGGTAGTGACGATGATTGTAGCAGTAGTGATGGCAGTGTTATTAGTGATGAATGCAGTTATTAGTGTAATGAGAACCTCAGCAATGCAAATAGAATTAGGCTAAGGGAAGAATCGCCACCATTTATTTTCACTTGTAAAAATGGTGGCAATTTTCTGACAATCTCATTGCTCCCAAGCTCATCAGATATTAATGGAAATTTAGTTCGTTCAGAGTATTCATCTATTATGTCTTCTCAAACGTTCGATTCATCACAAATCCTTGAGGCCAAAGAGGAGGAATATGATGAGGAGAATATGCCTCCCACTGAACAATATTCCACTCACACCTAGATTGTAGAGGATACTGTGGCAATAAATATCGGAACACCTGATAACCCTAAAATTTTGTAAGTTGGTTCGGGTCTGAGTGAAACAGAAAAACGGGACCTGACTTCTCTGCTAACCAAATATGTCGTTGTTTTTGCTTGGGGTTACGCGTACATGCCTGGGATTGACCTTGACATTGTCCAACACCGAATACCGTTGTATCCCAATGCCAAACCTAAGAAACAACATTTAAGACGAATGAAACCTGAGCACCAATTGAAGGTGAAAGAGGAAGTTGAGAAATTGCTACGTGTCGGCTTTATCCGGGTTGTCAACTACCCCGACTGGTTAGCCAATATTTTAGCCGTCCCAAAGAAAAATGGAAAGGTGCGAGTGTGCATCGATTTTAGGGACTTAAACGAGGCCAGCCCCAAAGACAGCTTTCCCTTACCCCCACATTGATATCCTTGTTGATAACACTGCCCAACATGCACTACTGTCATTCATGGATGGATTTTCAAGTTACAATCAAATCCGAATGGCTGTAGAAGACCAAGAAAAGACATCTTTTATTACACAGTGGGGAACCTTTTGTTATGTAAACATGCCCTTTGGTCTGAAAAATGCCGGAGCCATGTATCAAAGGGCCGCCACTACACTACTGCATGATATGATCCACAAGGAAGTGGAGGTATACGTAGACGACATGATCGTCAAAGCCGCCCAACGAGAGGACCACTTGGCAAACCTGAGAAAGTTCTTCGATCGTATGCGAAAATGTCAGATGAAGCTTAACCCGGAAAAATGCACATTCGGGATAACCGGGGGAAAACTTCTAGGGTTCATGATTACGACCCGAGGGATTGAGGTAGACCCAGATAAGATAAAAGCCATTCAAGAAATGCCTCCTCCAAAGACCGAAAAAGAAATAAGGGGTTTCTTAGGCAGAGTTCAGTACATCAGAAGATTCATCATGCAGCTAACCGAGACTTGTGAGCCTATTTTTCATCTGTTGGAGAAAGACACGTCTAAAGTCTGGAATTAACAATGTCAAAAGCATTTGAAAAGATAAAAACCTATCTGCAGAACCCGCCAGTCTTGGTACCGCCCCAGGAGGATAAGCCAATGATCCTATACCTCACTACCCGTGAAACGTCAATGGGCACCATGCTGGCCCAGGAACAGGGATCCTCACCGCGTGAAAAGTCGATCTACCATATCAGTAAAAAATGGGTTGATACGGAAACGTGATACTTTGACATCCACAAATTTTGCGCTGCTTTGGTCTGGGCTACGAAGAAACTAAGACACTACTTGTTAGGGCAAGAGGTTCATCTGATTGCATGCATGAACCCTATAAAGTACCTTCTAGAAAAGCCAATTCTTGACGGTCGTTTATCCAAATGGTCCCTATTGTTATCCGAATTCGATATCACTTTCAAAATTCAGAAGTCAATCAAGGGAAGTGTCGTAGCCGAGCATCTAGCAGAATGCCCCGTAGCATCCGAGTTCTTTGGCAATGACGACTTCCCAAACGAGCAAATCATGACATTACAAAAAACCTGTTGGAAGTTGTACTTTGATGGTGCCGTCAACCACAAGGGTAAAGGGGTCGGGATCTTGCTGATCCACCCTGAGGGAGATCTGCTTCCAGCTACGGTAAAAATCAATTACCCGGTCACTAATAACATGGTAGAATACGAAGCCTGCATTTTGGGACTTGAAATGGCGTTGGAATTGCAAGTGGAGGAGTTAGAGGTCTTCGGTGACTCTAATCTCGCTATTTCACAAGTCAACCAGACTTGGGAGATCAGAGAAGAACGATTGATCCCCTACCATGACAACCTTTCATACCTAGTCACCTGCTTTTGAAATGTGACTTTCAAGCATGTGAACCGTAGCCAGAATATCTTCACCGACTCCCTGGCGTCCTTGGCTTCAGTAGTCCAAGTATTGACCAGTTCATTGTACTTCCCTTTGTGGATAACCATGACCAATGTACCCTCGTTCGAAATTGGAGCCATCGATGTAGAAGAAACCAAAGACGAGTGGTTTGTGGACATCAAGAATTTCCTCAGAAAAGGAGAATACCCACCAGAAGCCACTAAGCAGGACTGCATTGCGCTGAGAAGAATGTCGAATCAATATGTGATCTGTGGAACCAGAGTCTACAAGAGAATGCCGAATGGAGTCCAACACTTATGTGTGACCCAAAAAGAGGCTGATAAGATCATCGAGGATGTCCACAAGGGAGTATGTGGGACCCATGCTGGAGGACATTCCCTATCCCGGAAAATCCTCAGACTATGGTATTACTAGACAACAATGGAAGCCGATTGTCACGCATTTGTGAAAAAGTGCGCCAAATGTCAGACGCATGCTAACTTGCAACACTTGCCTCCCCTACCCCTAACAGCCATGGCAGCTCCTTGGCCGTTCTCTATATGGGGAATCGGCATCATTGGTGAAATTCACCCTAAAGCTTCAAATGGGCATCACTACATCCTTGTGGCAATAGATTATTTCAGTAAATGGGTCGAAGCACGGTAGTTTGTGAATATTGGATCAAGACAAGTTGCCCAGTTTATCGAAAGAGACATCATATGCTAATACGGGGTTCCCTCAGAATTCGTATCAGACAACGGTCCTCAATTCGACGGAGACACTATCCGGGTCATGGAAAAATACAACATCCGTTACCACAGATCATCTCCATACAGGCCTCAGACTAACGGAGTGGTCGAAGCCGCCAACAAAGCTGTAAAGAGCGCACTCTCAAAAATTGTTGAAACATACAGAGATTGGCCAGAAAAGTTGCACTACGCTCTCTGGGGTTACCGAACTACTGTCAGAAATGCAACCGGAGCCACCCCGTATTCCTTGGTGTATGGGTCAGAATGTGTCTTGCCAATCGAGCTTGAAATTCCAACCCTTCGGGTCACTAACGAACTGAAAATTGCTGAAAGTAACTGGTTGCAACAACGCTACGACAGTCTCGCTCTTCTCGACGAAAAGTGCCTACAGGCACTATATCACATCCAGGGTTACCAGAGAAGAATGGCTAGAGCATTCAACAAGAGGGTCAGAGAATGAAACATCCAAGTGGGCGATCTCGTCCTGAAAGAGCTGAGAAAAGATTTGCCGGACCCGCGAGGGAAATTCAGACCGAACTGGGTGGGCCCTTATCTGGTCAAAGAGATAACCCCTCATGGTGTTGTATTGCTAACAGATTTGGACGGAGAAGAATTTCAAAGCCTTGTCAATCTCGACCGGTTGAAACGATATTATGTCTGAACCGTCACAAAAATTCAAAAAAATGCATCCATATAAAAAAATCCAAAAAAATGCATCCATTTAAAAATCCAAAAAAATGCATCCATATGAAAAAATGCATCCACACAAAAAACTGAAAAAAAATCCACATGAAAGTTATCATTACCATCTGCATTAGGTTTAGTTTTATTGTATTTGCATTTGATATCCCCAGTCTCGAGGTGTGTCTTGATCTTTAATTCTAGAAAGTCACATAAGCCATCGAAGGCCACCGAACTCTTGTATCATTTTTCTCGAAGAGGTCTTGGAAGGATCTCTAACCTCCCGTGAGAGTCAAGTGCATGAGAGAAACACAGAGCGTGCAAAACCCAGAGTGCTTGGTGCATTTAAATTTCAAAGCACCATGCGAGGATCCTCCATCATAGAACCAAATATTGATGAGAAAGGCGTGTTACCATTCATGTCAAAATTAGGGAATAGTAGAGGAAACAAATATCTGTCAATAGGGATGACGAAGCACCTAGGATCGAGGAAAACCTCCACAAGGCCAAAAAGCCTCATTGACCCTGAAAATGATCCCTTAGTGAACCCCGCTGAGCCTTTCATTGAAAACCTTTTTCCGAAATAGCTCCACGACATATCAGCCCACATCACACAACAATTCACCCTTGCAAAAGAGGATGAAAAGAGCCGGAGCCATGGTTCCTTCCCCACCATTCAAAGCACGGGCGAAAGCTTGAAAGAGATACCCAAAGAGGATGAAAAGGAGAAGAATGAAACACAAAATCCTCTAAAGAGTAAAGAGAGGAAATGAAAGCCCCACATTGCGTGAAACATCCCCACTCGAGGAATAGATAAGAACGAGAATGCCAAACACAAAGAGGTGCAAATAGACTACTCAAAGAAAGTAGCAAATCAAAATGAGAACACATGATAATCCGCACAAATGCGAAAGGAGTCTAAAATCACTCCATCCGTGGCAAAGGTGAAGCATATCCTCGTTGCACAAAAGCTCCACAATTCTCAAACAAATCCTCCAGTCCCATGTGACATACCCTGCAGCTCCGTCATAACCCATCGAAAGACCTCCGACTTAGAGACTGTATTTGCTTGATTCGAAAAGTACCAAATTCGAAACATGAAAGGCCACAACACGTCCGATCTTGTCAATGCAATCGTGCACAAACGAGTGTTAGGAAACTAGAAAGGAAGAGAAAAAAAACGATTGTTCATCACCCCGATTAAAGAAAGCCTAACTGACCATAAGAAAGGAAACAGAATGGTATAAGAAATCCCGAGAGACCTCTTGCGAGAGGATTTTTCAAGAAAGAAGCGGCTTAAAGGTGACTGATCTGACTTAACTAGAATTCCTAGCTGAGCTCACCTTGACACGACATCCCCTTTGCATGCAATCATATCCAATTCCAAAAAATGCATGTAGAATAGATTTGCATCCATCGGTTCAGACATAATATCCTACAACATGGAAAGAGAAAGATGAGTATACTCTCCTCGTAGGGGAAGCCACGGCATAGTACCCGTCTCCTTCGTCAACTGGCACGATAGCCATCCGCTGAGTAACGTGGAAGAATACGCAGTCATCAAAGCAAAGGATTAAAAGTCTCCGGGCACCATCCCAAGAAATGCCCCGTACGACATCTCTCCTCACCACCAAACTCCTCACTCGCCAAAATCCATGAACTACGTAAGGTCTGATCTCAACAGTGAGTTGAGTACGTAGGCAACCCTCTCAGGGTGCGACCCCGTCTCAAATAAAAGCCATCTACCCCTTGAACCACAAGGTCGTTGCTGTCACCTTATGAAGGAATCCGCCTCAACCAAGAGGATCATCTCAGGGCCATACCAGAAGCCATCTCAAGGCGATACCGAAGCCATCTCAAGGCGATACCGGAGCCATCTCAGGGCCATACCGGAGCCATCTTAGAGCCACACCGGAGCCATCCTAGTGCAACGTGATAAGTGTGAAACATATAGACTTTTAAGGGCTTAATTACCTGATAATCTGCTACAATTTAAGCAATGTTTCCCACTTATTCTGTGTTTTTCCTAAGAATAATGTTTTGATATGTATTGATGCATTCTATATGTAAATATAGGAAAAACCCAGAGAAATGAAGACTTTACATCATAAGGGTTACAACGCAACAAACGGGGAACAAATCAGGAGAAGAGACACAAAAATTGGTCACGTCCGGGTCAACTTGGCCGGACGCAAATCCGGACGTCTCATGTCCGGATCCGGACGCAAGCCAGACGTGACCCGAGATCCAGCTCCAAAAGTTTTATGTCTTGTCCGGATCCAGACAACGATCCGGACACAACCCGAGTCTCAGATCCAAAACCGCTGTCTCACGTCCAGATCTGGACATAGATCCGGACGTCACACAGAAATGAAAAAATAAAAATGCATCGCGCTGATAATCGGGCTTTCGGTGCAATTATCAGCCGAGCGACGGTTTAGCCCACACTGTAGCCTAAATTAATACATGCCCATGCTCAATTAATTACCAACACACCAAACTTCCACTAACCTATGTTGATTTCTCAGCCTATTTAAGCATTCACTCATCCTCCATTTCAATTCGTACTAGACTTACGAGTCTAACCCCTTCTCTCCCTCTCTACATATCTTCTCATCCACGATAATCCTCCATCTCCATTCACAAATCTTCCTCTGTAATTCTTCACCCTCACCCACAGACAGAGAACTGCTCACGGGCTTCATTTACCCGCGTCCGGATCGACGTCCGGATCAGCGTCCGACCCTAGACGGCCGGACGTGACACAGACGAGTGTGAGAATTACAGAATCGGCGACGGCTTCTAAAATCAGTTTTTCTGCTAAATCCCTCTATCCTTATGCTGTTTATATTGAGCATTGTTATTTTGTCCATGGCTGAGTAGTCGCTTTAAATGTCGGTTTACTATGTATCTCTAGAATAATTATTTCTGAACCTTTGTGATTTTGTGCAGTACACTAGGATAAAGTTCTTTTCCCTTATGAATTCCTAAACTTGTTAATCTGATCAATTATTGAGTTTATCAGTTTGTTAGCTTATAAGTAAGAACTGCGGCTATCAATTGACTACAGGGAAAGAACCAATTAGTATAGAGATGGTAATTCCTCTAAACACTAGCTGACCATTAATCTAGACTACACTTAAAGCAATTAGTAAACAGTGGATTCATAACGAGAGTTAGGATTCGGTCTTTGCTAATTAGAATTCGTGGAACGGGAGACCGAATACGAGTTATCCTTATTCTAGGGTTTTATTCTGGATTCTGTAGAAATCACTTAGAGGAAGAAATTGCAAACCTAGAGAGAAGTAGTAAACCGGAATTTCCTTTATCAACCAAAATCAAAACAAATATTTACCTGTTATTTATTGCTTATTAAACTCCTTTACAATATTCACCATCACATACAAAAACCCCTCAATTTCCTGTTATTTTTATTATTCTTGTTTTGTGTGCAAGTAGAAATTAAACTAGCCACTGCCTCCTTGGATTCGGTACTCAGGGAATACTCCAAGATTTAAACTTGCTATAATCGACCGGTACACTTGCCGTTAGGTTAAACCCCCCAACAACAATTTACCGTTAGGTTTTATCCCAACACAACGCCAGGGCCGCCGTCAAACTACCAGAGTCATTGGCTAAAGCCCTCTCCAATATCACGAAAATCGCACTTGACCACTACGGTCCCCAAAAGCTATGTCAAACCGTCCGACCGTATATATCGGAATCACCCGATCCAATCGTCCCGAACACTCATGCAGTTAAGGGAGACAACACCAGAGAAAATTTCCAATCTCAAATCCTTCGTTGAGGATTGAAGGACCCATTAGAGAGCGTCCGACCATGAATCAACATGCAGCTAAATTCGACTTTAGATCAACCTTTCACCGCAGCGAATTACGTACAACTCCATCAAAGTATTATAGGCTCGGCATAAGTCCTATAGCTAGATACCAAGAGTTCTAGTTGAGGCACTCCTAAGTCCTCGTACTTTCAATCGCATTATAGGCTCATCATAAGCCCTAGGACTGGATATCAAGAGGTCCAGTTGAGGCACTCATAAGCCCTCGTGCACCTTAAATCAAATCGGGTTATTGGTATTATAGGCTCGGCATAAGTCCTATAGCTAGATATCAAGAGGTCTAGTTGAGGCACTCCTAAGTCCTCGTACTTGAAATCGCATTCTAGGCTCATCATAAGCCCTAGGACTGGATATCAAGAGGTCCAGTCGAGGCACTCCTAAGCCCTTGTGCACCTTAAATAAAATCGGGTTATTGGTATTATAGGCTTGACATAAGTCCTATAGCTAGATATCAAGAGGTCTAGTTGAGGCACTCCTAAGTCCTCGTACTTTCAATCGCATTCTAGGCTCATCATAAGCCCTAGGACTGGATATCAAGAGGTCCAGTTGAGGCACTCCTAAGCCCTCGTGCACCTTAAATCAAATCGGGTTGTTGGTATTATAGGCTCGGCATAAGTCCTATAGCTAGATATCAAGAGGTCTAGTTGAGGCACTCCTAAGTCCTCGTACTTTCAATCGCATTCTAGGCTCATCATAAGCCCTAGGACTGGATATCAAGAGGTCCAGTTGAGGCACTCCTAAGCCCTCGTGCACCTTAAAATCAAATCGGGTTGTTGGTATTATAGGCTCGTCATAAGTCCTATAGCTAGATATCAAGAGGTCTAGTTGAGGCACTCCTAAGTCCTCGTACTTTCAATCGCATTCTAGGCCCATCATAAGCCCTAGGACTGGATATCAAGAGGTCCAGTTGAGGCACGCATAAGTACTCGTGCACTTGGTTATCTTGTTACTCGTCGCGTTCACACGGTGTGTTATCCATGATCGCATCTGGATGTACCCCGTGAAAGCCCTAGTGAGAATTTTTGGCGCCCCGTCAACCTTGATCCAATTATGCAAGCCTTCTATTGCAGAATTGAATCAAGGGGAGCCATCTGTAGACACCAAAAATTCTCACCCGTTTTATATTAAAAACAAAAATATATACAAAAATAAACATGCTTCTAGGGACAAGGAGGTCGTCCCCATTTCCAACTAAAGGGATTTCTTTTTCTCCGACGTGTAAGATCCCACATTCCTATGGAAAAGGAGCACGAGCCCCTTTTTTATATTATTTTATTTATTTTTCATTTTATTTTATTTTATTGTAATCTGTTATTAAAATGACTTCATTTTATATACTTATTTCATTGCTTTTGTTTTAAAATATTTCACGGTTTTGCTATTACCTGGTATTATTTTATGTGCTCGATCGACTTATTCTTTTATTATTATTTGTTATTTCCTTTTGGCATTATCCGTTTTATCGTCTCTATTTTTATTATTTCGTGTGTCCTTTTATTACTACTATTTTCCATGTATTTTTAAGTGTTTTATCTTCATTACGTGCATTAATTTTTTTTATTATTTCATGTACTCATTCTTTCCTTTTATTTTATATCTCATTACGTTCTGGGTCGTATTTTTAATTGTATTCATAATTTCATGCATTAGATTAATCATCTCTTTTTATTGCATATACTTTCTTTTGGATTTGTAGCTCTTGAAAAAACAAAGTTATCTAGTCGAATTTAGAGCTCTTATAATATTTCTCCCATAAACATACTGAAATCCGACATAGCATAACTGGTTAAGGTACCCATCATACAACCCGTAGATCTCGGGTCCGATTCCTGGCATAGGCTGGAGGCGTTTTCTTTATTATTTCGACACGCGACATGACTTTTATTTTGTTTCTCCTCTATTTTCTACTGAAATTGGCCACAGCTCAATTGGTAGAGCATGTGAGGGAAGAGGGCAGAGGTCTCGAGTTCGAAACTCGGAAGACACCCCTTTCTCCTTTTGTGTAGTATCTGATTTTTTTCTGATGCAGTCCACTCTAGTTTGGACCCGTTTTGGCCCAAGTATCTCAAATATGCCCCACTACTAGCAGACTTACGGACCAGGTTTTTGAACTATGAAACATTCTTTATTTCCTGCCCATCATTTGAAATCCCCAACACATTCACTGTTCTTTGTGTTCCCCCTTGGAAACCGTCTTCTACTTCACGCCATTACGCTCCAAAACCAACCTCACCCACGCCTAAACATCGAGAAGACCAAGAAGCAATGAGCCAAAAAAAATTTCAGTTTTCAAGGCTTCTCCATTTTTTTTCGAAGCCAACCATCTCAAAACTCCATCTCTGCTGAATCTCTCCCGGACATCTCGCCACTGAGGAAGTTCTTATTTCGGGTTGGAGTTCCGTTCTCTGGATTTGAGTTTCCTCTGCATGTCGTTCTTCCCTCTTCCATTCTCGAGACCAGGAAGCTAAAAGACCTGACCCATCACCTTCTTCTAAAAAAAACTCCCGATCTTCTTTTCATCGTCGTCGAAACCACCTCGGCCTGCTCCATCGAAGACATTCTCATGCCCAGAACCGCCATCACCAAGTCTACCTTTAAGCTCTACAAAAACACCCGCCATTTCGCCGGATTTTAGCACTCAATCTTCTCCCTCCTCCGAAATTGTTTCTGTTTCAGGAGCAAGTGTAAGTTGATTTCTTAATCGGGGTACCATTCTCGAACTCGTGCTCCTCCCGTCCCTTATCTTTTTCGTACGGTTGCGTTTCTTTCTTTTTCGTGTTCTTACTTCTTTTCAATCGTATTCAAACATTCTCCTCCTGTTTTCCTTTTCCATGTTGTTTAAACTCTAAAACCAGGGCTTCGAAATCATGTTTTCGCATGTCTTTGGCCATTTCATAGAGTAAAATTACTCTTTTACGTTTCTTTATGCTTTGTTTTGCCTCTTTACTATTCTGGTTCAATTTCTACCTGAACTTCAATGGGGTCGTGAGAAAGGATGGCCCAAAAGGGGAGATCCATGGTCGTCAGTGTTGGCCTCAAAATACAAGTCATAACTCTCTGTCTCCACAGCTCTTTTATTCTTGTCATGTATTTTCTGGGATATCCAGTCTGTTATGGACTTCGAAGTCCACAAACCTGGTGTGAGTCGAAGATGGTGACCTGACTTTAACAACCATACTCGTGTTATGCCTTACCTTCGCCAGTACCTGTTTCACGTTATTATGCTATGGTGTTTCTGTTTGGATATTTCGTTAATGATACGAAGCTCACCCGTTGTTGCGAGAGCATAAGGAGTTGTCATTCTCATTCAACTGATTACCTTCTGCTATGTTCATCAAATAAGCCCGAGAAAGATGATTGTACCTTGTCTTCTGCTATTGGTTATATGTTCGAATGAGGGCCAGATTTCTGTGTGTTTTGGATTTCAGTAAAGAGCATTTCTCAAAACATAAGTGTTGACTTTGATTCCACCATAGTGTTTTGTATATATATACCCCTTGTGATACGCTGACTCGTTACAGACGGTGCTCAAAATTTATCTGGTGAGCCTCTGAACTCGATCTAAGTTTGGAGTGGTGTTTATGAAAGTCTATGATTCAGGATAGACTGTAAATTTGTGCTAGCGACAGTCACCAATCTTGTACTCACTGGTGAAGTCTGTTTTCCTAACCCTTCTGCTTTAAAAATCTGTGTGTGGTTGTGTATTGCTCTTTGCTGCTGGTTTAACCGTCGAAGCAGAGGCATCGATCCCCTCTGAGTATACAAATATGTCTATTTCTTGGCTTGAGTTTATATTGAAACTAACTTGAATCCTCAGGTTTTAGTTAGAAGTGATTTGCAGTCTTGGGCTTTACTCGGGATTAAGTTTCAGCACACGTACCCTTTTCCTTGCATATACGATTATTTTCTGGACTAATGTCTGCTATGTTTCATGTTACTCCCATATTCATTACAGGACTGTCTCTTACTCTCTAATACTGGTACCCAGTCCTAACCTAAGTCTGATAATAACTGTTTTATCTGGTAGTATATCTCGGTGTCCATGTGTGGAGTGCTCCTGTGATGGTATCATGTGCTCGTTTGTTTCTGACAACATTTTTGCCGTGTGTATTTATATGCATTTGTCTTAGTAACTTAGTTCATCTGCAAGTATGACTCACTCTTGACAGTTTAGCATCCTTTTCCAGTAAGCTATCAGAACTTAGTAGTATGTTTTAATCCATTCAGTAAACGCATTAGGAGCCAACAGTAGAGCTCAAATGGATGAATTTGGGAGCAGCATTTGGTCTCTGATTTTAGTAATCTACTACGGTTTGTTCATGAGGTTCTAATCTCCTTCTCTGGTTCCGTTTTGCATGTGATGATACCAGACTTGAATGACATAGGAACAGTTTAGTTGGCCTCTGCATACTTTGGAGTTTCAATTGATTATGATAAGTGAAAATGACTAATTGACAAACAATGTAGTGAGTCAGTTTGGGGCTAATTCTCATTCGAGGTTAGTAATCTTAGGCTTTATTCCTATTCTGGCTGAGTCTTCATTACTCTCGAAAGACATTAAATAGTAATTAGTCAGTTTGATCTGCAACTTACGATTAAGATTTGAAACTTTAGGCTCCACGTTTTCGTTGATTTTCTGAAAGTTTAAAATGACGGTCCATGTAGATAGCAGTAAAATAGAACCTATTTTGCTGAAGTTCATTTCGCTTCCATATTGATCATCATCTGTCATGTGGCTTGCTTTCGAACTCTTTATTTTATGCCATGCGTGAATATACTTGATGTGTCATGATTTTGCTTTAATTTTGTTGCATTTTCTATCTATTTACTATTTAAACCCTAGATAGCCTGTAGGTCACCACTTTTGTAGAAAAGCCTTAGGTTTGGGTATCCTCAATGCATACGGGTCCTAGACACGGTCCATTTGAGGAATACCCGTTTTCCTTAAAACTTTCCAACTCATCCCTTAACTTCAGAATAAAATGTACAATCAACAAAAATCCAATCCATTTGTAAATCCAGTTAATTTTATTCAGGCATGACTTAAGTCCACTAGCCTTTAGTTTCAACTAAGCTCTCAATCGGCCCATTTGTTGGAAATCCACTCTCAGAGCCCAAAGCAAACTTGGCCCAATTTCATAATAAGCCCATGACCCAACTCAACCTCTCAATCCAATTCTGACTGATCTCATTTTGGCCTGGCTACACAATGCCCACTTCCTACTTGGCCCATCTGCAAAAACCCTAGTCCATATCCAAGGCCCAAACCACATAGCCCAAAACCGGTCCAAGCCCAAACCCACGGCCCACAGTCCAAGCCCAAGTCCACGGCCTAAATTCAAAAATCGACCCAAAGCCCAAGTCTAAAACCCGAAGCCTAACAAGGCCCAAACCACATAGCCCAAAACCGGTCCAAGCCCAAACCCACGGCCCACAGTCCAAGCCCAAAACCCACGGCCCAAATCCTAACTCGGCCCATTACCAAGCCCAGCCCAATCTCAAAACTCGGCCCAATACCTAATCAAACCAAAAATCAGCCCAAGTCTACAAAAATCAAACCTTGACCCAAATGTTGACCAAACCCCAAGTTTGACCTGAAATTTTGACTTTGACCCAACCAAGTCCACGCGAGTCCACAAATATCAAACCTTGACCAGAAAACGTTGACCTTGAGACCTTACCAAAACCTGACCAAAAATGTTGACCTTTACCAAAAAGGTTAACCTTGACCAAAAACATTGACCTTGACCAAAAAAGTTGACCCAAGCATTGACCGACCCCACTTCAACTCGAACTTTGACCCGGCTCATCTTCCAATACAAGTCAAAACAAAATCAAATCAAACCCAACTCACTTTTCAAAACTGATCCCTTTCAACTCAAACCCAATTTGTAAATTCCATTAAAAATCCAAAATCCAATAATCTATCTTCCTGAATTTCAAACAACTATTTCATCCAAATTTTTTCAAGTTTTCAAAAGAAACCATTTTATGGAATTTTAAAAGGAAAAACTCTTCTCACATCACAGAAAACTCTTCTCAACTGTAGAAAGTTCTTCTCACATATACAGAAAGTTTTCTCCTAAAACATTTCTCAAAATCAGTGTTTCTTTATAGAGAATTTCGAACAACTTCAAAAAGTTTTCTAACTCAATTTTTAACTCAAATAAACTGTTCTTTAGGGAGCAAGAAATGGTTAACCCCTTCAAAACATTTCCTCCATGGTTAGAACATCGCTTGTCTCCCTTCCAAAAATAAAAATCCGAGGCGGGGCACTAGGGTCATAACCTCCCTTGTCGCAGTCTGGATCTCTTTAGGCGGGGCATTAGGGTGACAAACCTCCCCTATTTGAAGCCTAGATTTTTACAAGGCGGGGTGCTAGGGAAGTAACGACCTTCCTAGTTGCAGCCGGGATTTTAGAATCGTCTAACTCCCTTCCACTCGATTTCAGTATTTTCGGCTTTTAATGTTTTAAACCCGGGAGTTAGACATTATAGGGTTTGACTGAGAGTATCCCGTTCATGATACTTCTCTTTAAATCCTGTATTTCGACATAAATTCATTGCCCCATCTTTCGAGCCTCTACACTTACCATTAATTAAGTGTCGTGTTCGAGGGGGTACATAGGGTAATCCCTCAGGATTATCCGCCCCTTTTACAACAAAAATGATTTTCGTTTTTATTAAAAATTTTAAGAGAGAAAATTCTGAACAAATCAATCCAATCCTTTCATTAGAGACTTAACCCCTAAGCACTCCTCAATCCTTTCCTAAGTAAAAGTCACAAGTCTTGCTAACATAGGACCCTCTATTCTTAAATGCTCTCGAACAACCTTAGTCATCTTAAACCTGAAACATCTTCAAAACCCAAACACCTGTAAACCAGATATCCTCTTTCCCACTCCATCAACACTTTCGACTTCTCAAAACACTTCAAGAATTTGACCATTCAAAAATCCAAACTTTACAAACACGAAAAACTCCTCAATTCCACCAAAGAATCCGAGCATCTCTCAACTTCACAAAATGACCAAAACGCCCTGTTGCTCCTCAAAATTTCCAGCATCCTTTTAACCCCGTGAAAGTCGAAACAACCTCAAACCTCTCAAAACAATCAAAATTTCTCGATATTCAAACCAACTTCACCAATCAATATCTCAAGACCAGCCTATTTCTCCAAACTCTTCGAAATCATCTGTTCTTCAATCCACACTCGATCCTATCCTTTGGCCTTAAATTGAATCTCTCTAATAAGGTTTTGAAAGAAGGCAATCCCGACAATTGGAGACCGAGGTTTCCTCGGGCACCAATCCAAAGTCGTGGTTGTTGCCACTTCTGAGGGGTGTAACCCAGTGCGAACCCAACATAAAATCTCTGCAAAATGACCAAATAAGTCCTATCCATAGGGAACAACCTCAGAGTCAACTAATGGTTCTTAGAACCCCCTTTCTCCTCTTTTCCTAGTTCTTTAGGTCAAACTAGGTGGCGACTCTAGTCAATTCCGCCTTATAAAGGCATAAGTCCGCGTGGAGCCCATCGAGAGCGGGTGTAGTGCTCACTAGCATTCCCCATAAGCTTTCTAGGAAAGACGGACGATGTAGTAGGTATTTGAGGGATGCCAGAATAACGGGTTTTCACCCTCCACAGAATGGCAATTTCTAGGATCTAGGCTTTTCAGTCAGAACCATTTACATAGACCCCCTCATACCGAAAAATCACCCTCCACACCCAGTGACTATAGTAGGGTTTTGTGTAGTTGTCTTTTATGGAGGTGAGGTTTTAGGGTTTAGAAGATAAATTGGGTTTTGATTCCGGGCTTGGGCTTTGACAGGGGATTGGGCTGTTTGGTTTGATTGAAAAATGAGAAAGGAAAAAGATTAGTACAATAGAACTTCATACAAAACTTAGGGAAAGATAACAAAAGCTATAACTCGACATAAGTAAAATTATCAAAACACTAATGCTAAAAAAATGTATATACAGAATAAAACTAAAAAGGTTTAGTTAATAAAATGAAATGTTTTTTTCTAAATAACAACATGAAAAAATGATAAAATAATATAAGTAAAATAAAGTAAGCGAAATCCCCACGACTAAGGAAATTAAATTGAAAATAACTAAATAGATAACTAAATAAATGGGTAAGTCTAAGACAGGTTATTGTTTAAAAATTCATTTTCAGAAAATTGGGTTTTTCTAAAATGCTTGAAAATTGGTTTGAAATTTTGTCGTAGAACGATGGTCTCATTTTGGCACGCCCGTCAATACGTTTTTGAAAAAGAAAGGCGACAACCCCTTTTTGTATTTCTTATCCTGGAATTTGCTTTATGGGGTGAGAATTTTTTGTCTACAGGTATAGGTCAGGTTAGCGGTTGGGTAAAAATTGCCACCCCTAAACATCAGTTCCAATTTATCACTCCCTTCTTAATTCCCTCTCTGATCTTCCTTTACGTTGCATTCAGCATAAAGGTATCAGACTCTGGCGATTCTGTGATTTCCATGGCTGAAACCAGAAATATTCAGCTTATTAGAGAGGCGATGAAAGAACTTGAAGCTTCGATTAATCCATAAATCCAAGCTTTGTTCGCTGAACAAACGGACTTATTCGAAGCCATGCGGCTACACACGTCGACAATATCTTCTCCAGAGTCGAGAGGACCTCCGATGACAACTCAACTCGCAAGAGTTCGTACTCTGGAGTTACTCGCTTAGCAAAGCTGGATTTTCCCCGATTCAACAGCGACAACGTCAAAGTGGCTCTGTAAGGTCGAGCAATTCTTTGCGATCGATCGTACACCGGAAGAATTGAAGGTGGGGCTAGTTTCCATTCATTTTGATTCCGTAGCGGCGACGTGGCATCAGGCGGTTGCATAAGCTGAAGGACATCAGGCGGCTCTCCGCGATTGGAACTTGTACAAAGAACTTCTCAAGGAACGCTTCGGTGAAATCCTTGACGATCTAATCGCAGAGCTCAAATCGCTTCAAGAAACCAATGGAATTTTGGAATACCACAATCGCTTCGAGTTGATTCGCATTCGACTTACCCTACCGGAGGAGTATCTCGTCGGCACTTACTTAGCAGGGCTTCGCACAGATACACAGATGCATGTGCGTATGTTTGAGCCCCGTTCCATCAGACAGTGTTTCTTGTTGGCATGCCTGTACGAGAAAGCACATCCTCGAAGACCTAATTACATGAACTGGCAGTCAACCAGAGATACTGCACCAGTTATGACAGCGAAAGGGTTTATTGCCACTGCCTAAAGAAGTAAAAGGTCGCCAAGAACCAGGGGATAAAAAGAAAGAATCACTAGCTCCTAGGAAGTTTTTAACTTCAGAGCAAATGAACGACAGAAGAGCTAAAGGACTGTGCTATTACTGTGATGAGCAATATACTCTCGGGCACCACCTCAAACAGAAAAAAACTCAACTACATAAGTTAGAGTGCGAGGATAATGAAGCAATGGAAACTAATATCAAAATGGATGGAGCTCAAGAAGAAAATAACCAGGGGAGATTTACAAATCTCTCCGTTAATGAATTGGTGGGCACCCCTAATTATAGAACTATGAGTGAAATACCCATAACCTTAATCACCTTAATTAAAGGTGAAATACCCTAAATCTAATTAACACTGTAAAACTATTAAATAATGAAAGTATAAATCATTTCATGTACACATGCACATTCCCACATGCAGACGTTTACGTGAATAATATTACACGTGTGCATGCAAACTCACGCATGCAAACGATACGTAACAATAGTCATTTTATCATAAACGCTAATTGGCAAAATTATACTAACGTATTAACATACTCGTACCAAAAACTTATGTACGATTAATAATGAGGATTAAACCCCTTACATAACGAGCTCGATATAGAGAGTGTCAACAAGGAAAGATCAATACGAACGTTTATACAAACAAGCAACGTAAATATTTACAAATACTAAAATAATTTGATATACACATGTAAACAATGTAAAAACCTATGTTACACCTAATATATATCATAAAAACATAAAGGACTCATCAGAGGTCAAAAATATGCAATAAAAATTGTAACAACAAGAACGTCCTTAAAACGCCGTAAAAACGTGCGTCAAACGTGACCGTGTAATACACGAGTCCTATGACCTTTTTAATTCAAACCAAATGGTCATACCATCATTATATGGCTATACAAACATAATCCCCATGCCACTTTTTCATTTAAACACAAAGTGCTCGAGGGAAATTCTTAACGCTCCTGTTTTGGTCCGGGAGTGTCCCGGTAGCCCGGGAATTGTGTCATGAGTTTATATAACCCCATATAACTCAATTTAACACCTTAATATATCATAATTGACCAAACACTTGGATCTCGTTGGAATAATTTATTTTCCAAAATGTCCTTGGAGCACAAAAACGCACTTTTCGGGTACCGAACAAATGCGTTTTACACATTTAACTTGTAGAATTTATTAGCCACAATTTGATATTGTTAAAATGACATAGGTTAACTATTAATCAGGCAATACCCATGGTGATTCACCACCTCCAGCCCTGCCGATTTTGACTACAAAAGAGACATGATTTTCATGTCTTTAAATCATTTTCTTACCTTATATTACCACAATTGTCAAATTTGTATGCATTCTAAAGTCTTGGAAGGTTGATCCTTGTCCCATGGCCCTCATTTTAAACACATTATCCCACTGATTAAGGCCTTAGACTTTGTTGCCTCCTCTTTTGACTAAAATGCCTTCTTTTCACCTAAACCTTGACAATTAATGAGACTTGTCTCTTCTTCTCTTTTAAGTGCCGAGTTCAGTCCCTTTCTCCTTCCCTTACTCATGCCAACACTCCCTCCTTCCAGACTTGGTAAGTTTCCATTGGTAAGAGCTCTCATTTCTTAAGTTAATCTAGTTATATTTTCATGCCATTTACAAGCTATTTTTGGTTCCTAGCACCAAGGGAGTTCTTCTAATTCATTCCATTGATCTAGATCAACCCCAATCACCATTCAAGCTAGGAATTTCGTGTCTAATCAAAGGAAACACCTAAGAAAGGTTCTTGAAGGCTTAAGGTAAGAAAAATGCCTTAAAACTTCATTTTCTCCCAAGGCATGTTCATGGCTGAGATTGCCTTGTTTCTTCCCTTCATTAACTTCAACTTCTTCATGGTTTGACAAGGTGTTTATCAAACCTCAATCTAGGTGTGATCTTATGCCATTTTTCCTAAGGTAAATCTTTGATTTTAAGGTTTACAAGAGTTATTTCTAAGTTATAAGCTTAGATCTCTTCAAGAGCTAATTCATTCCTCTTCTCCTTGTCAAGGCCGAAATTATAAGTTTTCTTGAACTCCACTTTGAAACATCAAGGTAAATCCTAATCTTTATTACAAATCTTATATATAATACCTTAGTAAATTTCTTAAGGTTTAGTTAGAAATTCAAGGTTTAACATAAGGTATCCTTGTTCTAATATTCAAGGCACCTACAAGGAGTGTAGATCAAGGTTGTGTGGCCAAAGACCCAAGGAGAAATCAAAGGAAAAATCATTTACTAAGAGGGTAAGTAATTTATCTAAGTACATATATGTAGATCTATGGTTTAAACTATGTTTTATAACATTAAACCATTAATTACCCTTTTATAAAATTAAATCCAAAATCATTAAGGTTTTAAATATGTGTTTTGATTAATTAAAGATGGAATTAAGGTTTAAGAAATGATTTAAGGACTTTTAAGTTAATTATTTGGTTATAAAAATCATTGCTGAAAATATTAACTTCAATTTGGTAATTTATAGCTTAATACTATATATTAAGATGTTATAAAATATTTGGATAATTTAATTAGGTATTTTAATACCTAAGATACTAAGTTTATAAGTTTAAGGGTAAAAGATGTAATTTACCAAAACTTGGTGTCTAGATTTAATTGTGGCCGAAATTATATATTAAATTTGGTGAACTTTGATATAATATAGTGTATAAACTCATATTAAGAATTTTGGGTAAGTTAGAAATAATTACTAGTGTTTAAATGACTATCTTAATAAGTTATGTGGTAAAATTGTGAATTTTGGAAAGTTTGAGGTACAAATGGTAAGTTCCGAAAATTATATGTATCCTTGGCATAATTATGATATATTATAATGTAAGAATTAATATTATGAATTTTGGTTAAATTAAACAAGAGTTTAAGTGTTAAAATAACAATTTATAAAGTTTTATGGCTACTTTGTAATTTCTGGAAAATTTGGTGCTTAGCCGAATTAATTATAAAATTCTGGGTATATAAGTGTATTAGGAATTAAATAAGTGTTAGTCAAAGTGTTGACCAAAAATTTGGGTTAGAAATGAATTATAATGTAAAATATAAAGTTTATAAAAGTTTTGGGGTGAAAATGTAATTTATGGAAAGTTATATGTGAAAGCCGAAATTGAATGGGGTTAGAATGTAATTTATGAAAATATAGGTGTCCACTTTGGTAATCAAAGGAATTTAATATTAAAACAATAGGTTATAAGTTATTATGTAAAGGTTATAAGATTTTTGGGGTTAAATTGTAATTATAAGAAATATTTGTTAAAGCCAAAAAATTGTGGGCCAAAATGTAATTTTTAAAAGTTATAATGTCAATTGGTAATTAACGAATTATTGGTGGTTAATTTGTAATTTAATTAAATAAGGAATAATTAAACTATATAATATAATGTAATTAAAGTTAAAATGTTAAGTTTATGAATTATTGGGATTGTTTTGTAAATAACCAAAAATATAGGGGTAAGTATTTGAATTTAAATAATTATAGGTCCTATGTGGATTTGGAGGAGTTAGAAAAAGAATTTTGATTAAAGGGATTATGGAATTAAAACTATGGGTTAAATAGTTATAAGGAATTTAATTGTAACTACTTGATATTACGCGTGGGTAATTTGTAATTAATAAGAGTTATGGGAATAATATGTCCATGAGTGACATGTAAATATAATTTGGGAGGTTATATAGTTGTTATGTCATTTAGATAATTATAAACACGTAACATAAATAATACATGTAATATATACATTAAAGGATTTAAAAATGATAAATCAAAAGATATAACATAAAATGTTATACATAAAATCATAAGGTAGTTAAAAGAAATTACCACACATATAATTAAGACTATATGATTTAAAAAGTATATAAATACCCTAAACATAAAATAAGGTTAAGAGGCTAAAGGAACTACCTAAGCGTAAAGAAATAAACCTCACATGAAATAACGAGAATACGTAACTGCCAAATAATACAGCAAATACTCGTACGAGAGTAACTCAATTAACACTCTCAGTTAAATCTGTTATAGGATTATATTCGACCAGACGTTGACCGGAAATTTAGTCAAGTACAATCTACGATGAACGGTATGGGATTCTTGCAACCTGCTTGCTACCGGATTACACCGGCTTGTGTGTTATTTGTTGTGTGAATTAACGACCAAGATAATTACTGTAAAACGTTGTATTACTCTTGTGCACGGTGTGTTATTTATGTGTGTGAACGATACTAATGTAACGTGTATGTTCCACGCATACAACACTACATATTACCAGTGGATTAAACACCTACGTATTAATATACCAAGAACTTGTACTCAAGTTTCTCACTAATTCCCTTGTAAACAAACGTCGTAACTGTAAATGGTGGTAACCGACAAATCACATTAGTGTTCTTGTTAAACGTCCTTATGTGACACCTAACATATCCTACGCTATGAGAAGCGAGGAGCCCAGAAGAATTCTCTGGCCATGCATGCAAATCTCAGGAGCCGTATCTGCATCAGATCGTCTTCCAACTAAATGTACGTTGCGACGGTGGTTGGGAGAATACTACATTCTCCGTTGGGCTAAATACCCGTATTATCATGTGGTGGGAGAACTACTAACATCTCCTGTTGGGCTAAATACCCGCTTTTATTGTGGTGGAATGTTAGTGCTGTTTTGATCGCAAACTCGGTTTCAAACTGACAAGTACAAAAAGACCAATCCCTGAAGAAGACGCGGTCAGTCATAAACCGAGAGAGCAAAGAGAAGAAGATAGAAGATATTAATAGTAGATGTTTCTCTTTATCTTATTTTAAAGATAAATAAAATATTCAATAGCGATATGTAACTCAACAACTCGATATCTATAAAGGGAGCGAGAGATACTAGGGTAGAGGTTAAGGTTTTAAAAATTAGAAAAACCGAGTGGGAAACAGGAAACACAAGAGGGATTCTTATGTGAGGCGATTCGCAGCAATTATAATATCAATCTGGGTTTATAACCTGAAGCTGTTCACGGGGTAGAACTTCTCAGGGGCTGGGATTGTGGGATAGTCGCTACTAGACGTTAGCTGAGTAATAGTACTCGTGATAACATTAGGGAGTGCAAGTTGTACGTGATTAACTTGTATCAGGTGTGATACGTGCTTTAATATTAAAGTCAGTTAAGTTCTTTAGTATTTCCAATTCTCTGTTCTTCATCAGTCCGATACTAAGACGCATTGTACACCAGCGGTAGGATTCTGCAATTGGTATCAGAGCAAGGTTACCCTCATTTGAAGAAACTTCTTCAGGGTAGATCGAGATGAATTCCTACAACGTCCAACCTCCTAAGTTGACGAAGTTCAACTACAACAGCTGGTGTGAACAGATGGAAGATCAACTGATATCCATCGACCTACAATTATGGGACGTGGTCACTGATGGCGACCTAAAACCCAAGTTCGAGGATAACGGGAGTTACCAAGGAGAAACCTAGGGCCAGCTGGAGTGAAAGCGACAACAAGATGATCAGTAAGAACAGACAAGCACGAAGGGTTATAATGTCGTCGTTGTCAGACTCAGACCAACAAAAGGTGTTGGGACTGCGCACCGCTAAAGAAGTATGGGGTTCCTCAAAACCGCATATGCGGGAACTGATTCAGTGAAAAAGGTAAAGGCTAAAGGAAAGCAGCTTAAGACAGCTTGATAATTTCAAGATGTCAGACAGTGAGACATATATGAGACACTGGAGAGATTCGACAAGATTTTGTGTGAGCTCAAGGCTGTCGGGGTGACTCTTGACAATGATGTGGTGAATGAGAGATTTTCTGGATAGTCTTGATAAAGATTGGCTGAAACTTTGCCACATGTTGGAGACCACGAAGGATTTGTTAAAATTATCTTTTGAAGAGATGGGCTCAGAAACTGACAGATACGAGGGAGAGAGAGGGGAACTGGCAATTCCAGGGGTGAATAAAGACCTGGCACTGAAGGCCACACAAAGTATCAAATGATAAAGAGAAGGAAAGTGGGAATACTGATGAGGATGAGGAGATTACCATGATTGCCAATGGAATTAGGAAGATATTCGGACGGAGGAAAGCGAGGGTCGGGGTCTAGATTTGATAAAACCAAAGTCAGAAAAGACCAGATCATATGCTTTAGGTGCAATAAACCGGGACATGTGGTCAAAGATTGCACATTAAAACCGAAAGAAAATTTTCATGACAAAGTCAAGAAGTTTACTGAAGCGGCAGATGCAGCTTGGGGAAGACGTCTCAGACACACGACTCGGAAACAGAAGAGAGAAACAGCTGAGTGTGCATGACGGTCGTGGTCGAGGAAGAGAATGAAGTAAGCGCAGCATCAGACAAGGATTACTGTATGATGGCTAGTGAAGACTGGAAGAAGGTACTTGAAGAGATGAGGTAAGTCCTGAACTCGTTGAAGTGCTTTCAATTCCTTATCTAAAAAAGAAATCTTAACTTACTAACTATGCGTGTTGTTTAAAATTAAACTGCTTGAATCTAGTTGTCTAAATTAGAGGTACCTAAGGAACCTGTCGTGGAAAACCAAGTTAAAAAATTCCCTCAAATCAAGTTTGTAAAACCCTTGGTAGAAAGGATTGAATTGTACCTGAATGGCATAAATTGAGTTTAGGTCTCTTCAGAAAGGCTGTGTGAATACGAAGAAAGAAAATGAAATTTTGACAAAAAGTTGTCAGGAATCTCTAGAGAAAAAGAAAGATTCCCATCAGAATCCAGTTTGGTATACAGGAAAAGCCGATCTAACACAAATGTTGACTGGAAGAAAAGAGTAGAAACATCAAACTCATCAAATATATATAAAACTCCTAGTCTCAAAACTCTAGAACTAAGTATTTTTGTCAGTTTTGTCATAAGCATGGTCATAGTATAGGGTTTTGTAGAGCCTTGAACTCTAGACATACCTCTCGTACATCCAGAGTCCATTCCCTAATATAGAACTGACCAAATCAGAGACAGCTCTTCGTATCGAAAGAAAACCACGATTAGACAGGTTTGGGAACTAAAACTAACAAGTAATTACTTGATCATAGGCACTAACAGCTGCACAACACGACAAATTGGTGGTGATGGACAGCGGCTGTTCAAGACATATGAGTGGTGATAGAAGAAAATTTAATACTCTAGTTGAACAACGAGGAGGTAAAGTAACTTTGGCAACAATGGGAAAGGTAGAATAATCGGAATTGGGAAATTGGAAAAAGAACATTGATTGATAAAGTTAGTCTGTAGAGGGCCTCAGTCATGATCTACTTAGCGTCTCACAAGTTTGTGATAAAGGTCCATCGAGGTTGTGTTTGATTCTAACGGTTTTCAGATACGTAACAAGGCAACACAGGAAGTTTTGCTCCAAGGTTGTAGAGTAGGCAATCTCTACATGGTAGACGTTAGTGATCAGAATGATTTATCATGTCTCACGGTCAAGAGGAGGACGCATTGTTTGTGGCATCGAAGGCTGGGGCATGCACATCATCGGTTAATCAAAAACTCGGGATAAAGGGTTTGGTGCATGGACTGCCAGAAAAGAAACTTGATCATAGCACGATTTGTCAAGATTGTGCCTTGAATAAGCTTACACATGTTTCACACAAGTCTAAGGGTATGGTCAGCGCACAAAAAATTCTAGATCTACTACACATGGATCTAATGGGGCCTATGAGAGTACGAAGTAGGTCTGGAAAGAGATACGTTTTGGTGGTAGTCGATGACTACTCAAGGTATACTTGGACTATTCTGCTTCATCACAAGGATCAGGCTTTTAATGAGATCAAGAAACCTGATCTTACAACTTCAGACTCCAACGTAAAGAGTACGGTAAAATGCATACGTACTGACCAGGGAACAGAATTCCTTAATCAGAGAATGTCTCAGTTCAGTACTGATAATGGAATAACCCATACTTACTCTGCAGCCAAACACCCCCCAGCAGAATGGTGTTGTAGAACGCAAGAATAGGACTCTCCAGGAGATGGCTCGTACTATGCTGAATAGCAGTGGACTTCTCATCTAGCTTTTGGGGGGAAGCTATCAATTCTGCTTGCTACATACTCAACAAAGCTCTTATCGACCCATACTACTTAAGACCCCTTACGAATTGTTCAAAGGACGTAAAACCATCTATTACACATCTTAGAGTGTTTGGATGCACATGTTATATTCATAACAATGGGAAAAATCGATTGGGAAAATTCGATAGGAGAGAAGTG